>CM025618.2:3083047-3100816 GCA_014621495.2 Entosphenus tridentatus
GTGGCCGGCGTTGCGGCCGCCGCCGTCGCCGCCGTCGCCGCCGTCGGCCGCGTCCTCCCCGGGGGTCGGCAGCAGCTCGACGAGGAGGCCGAGGCTGGAGCCGGGCCGCCCGCTGAGCGCCCGCCGCTGGAGGGCGGCGCTCACGTCGAAGCTCTCCCAGCGCGTGGCGTTGTCGTGCACGAGCCGCGAGTCGAGGAGCGGCGTCGTTGCCGCCGCCGCCGTCGTCGCCTCGTAGACGTTGACGCGGAGCGGGCGGCCCGCGCGCCGCTGGGGCCGCAGCCGGGCCCGGTGGAGGCGCAGCTCGGCAGCGTGCACCCACTCGTCGGCGGGGAGGCTGGACAGGTCGAAGACCAGGTGGTGGTGTTGGTGGTGGTGGGACGACGATGACGATGCCGCTGGCGCCGCCGCCGCCGATTCGCCGCGGTACGGCTGCTCCTCCAACGAATCTGCTCACGCGCACGTGGGATGGGATCACTGGGTCAGTCGTTGTTGTTGTTATTTTCAGAATCAGAATTTGTCTTGGTGCTTGAGGAATCCGATGAGCTTTTGAGCTCTTTTTTTTCCACAAATGTCCAGTAGGGGAGGGGGGTCAGAAAGTTACTACAACAACATCCAATACAAAAACACGATGGGAGTGCAATGCATAGGGGAGGCTTTAATGAAGCCGTGTGGCCAGGAAACACCTGGAAAGAGAAGTGAGACTTGGACAAAAAGTGGACAGAACATTATTGGCAGTGGGGAGACGTGCTCACTGTGAGCGCCCAGTCTACCCAGTGGCGGCTAAGTTCAGAATCCAATTGCCACTGGTGTCGTTGATGGTCAGAAATCGAACCTGAGGAAACTGGAATCATAAGACAGTGATATTTACAGAATTTTTTAGAAAAAAAAAATCGTAATTTATGCATATATTGCTTGGACTACATGCCCAGAGGTGTAGATGCAAATACACACACAAAGACAAAGATTCCCTGTGATGCCATAAAGATTGTTGGAGCAAGTCCTGTTAGCAAGCACTTAAAAAAAGAGTCCAGTACTACAAATGAGTGTGTGGTGTGGTCAGCATCAGGCCCGGCCACCGTTGTCTCCCCAGTAATGATGCCTCTACACATTAAATTAGGTGCTCGTTGAAGGCTGAGTCAATCTAGGGAAGGCCCAAGGCAAAGTCTGATGCCCACTTGCCACTGATGCTCAGCTTACAGCTACTCCTTCGTGATCCCGAAGTATCCCTCTATCACGGTCACTCATTCCTCAATCCTTGCATGCACCTGCGATCGAAATCATTCTCTTCCGTCACCGTTGCTTAAACTACGTGAAGTGAATGCGCTCTTAAAAAAAAATACAATTAGATTTGATTAGAATCACAGTTGTGTGCCAGGTTCATATGCCTGTGTAATCAGCATGTTCAAACTGATGACATGCATTCAAAGAACACACGATATATATAGATATGTATATATTTTACCAGGTCAGGCTCACTGAGCTGTCTAGCTCTTTTTCAGAAGCGACCTGCCCACAAATTATAGCTCAACGAAGTGGCTTAGAATGTGGAAATGTATAGCAGCCAAATACTCTAACCGCATGTTTCTAAATGTGGAGGGGGAAAACCTGATGACCTGGCGTAGCCCAAAAGTCAGAACACATTGGCGTATAATACATATATTGACACTGGCATTTAAACATTTTAATAGTAAATTTTTGAAATTGATGTTTTATCGATATTGTCATTAATATTTTGTCATGTTTTGAAATTACATATCAAATGGTAAGAGCATGTACTGAATAGAGTCCAAAATTCATTTGAAAGAGAACGCATGTATATGAGTGCATACATTTAAACGGAAGTCAGTTTGAACATTTCCTAAAATCATTGAAATAATCCTATGTGATTTGTTCAACTAAGTATAATAACCCGATGTGTCCTGACTTTTGGACTTATATACGACAGAGCAGTGCAGCAACATGCATTGTTGTACTGTGCTTCTATGCTCCCACATCTATGCCCCCCATGCCGTCTCCAAGCACATTCAGGTAACCCACACAACGTAAACAGGCCCTCATCCAGCAGTGGATTGACAAAAGCGCTCTAACATGCACATGCTCACCGCTGTACGTATGGAAAGGACATATATTATGCAGACACTACATTGTATCCGCGTTGTACAGATGCATGCGCTTTTACACACAGCTCGCTGTAGACCCCCGCAAGTAGCCTTAGACGTGTTTTTTTTAAATGACAAACTTCTTTTTGTTAGACACGTCAATGGACTATAGCTGTGAAGGCACGTCTTTCAACGGGTTTTAATATGCATCAGACAGAGGCTGTTCACACAGACGCCCGGCTATTTATTCAACACAACTCAAGCACGAATCGACGCGTTTGCTTCATTGTAGATATGTATTGCATAGCACCGGGTTAGCCGCCTTTAAACAACAACAACAATAAGGTCCCATTCATTAGACTTGACAGTTGTACGGGCGTTACTGTGTCTGAATAATAGAACGTGGGGAAAATGTTGGCTTTTATAAGACTGCAACTCCTGCATGCTGTGGGTGCCAATGGAAACAGCGTCCTCTAGTGGACAAGACAATAGAATGAAATGTTAATTACATGCAGGGAGTAAACGTGAAACGTTATTTTCCACATACAGAACTCCTCATATCCGCAGCTCTATTATTCCGCAACCCTATTATCCGAAACTCCTAATTATTCGCCGTGGCTGGAGGGGCAGTGAAACCTTTGAAACGTCGCATGTCCACTTCGCCTATCCGTCTTTGCAGGTCGATAAAATGGGCAAATACCACTTTGTGAGAAGTGAATTGTGGGTGTTTTTTTTAGATATACTGGTCCCCGTCATGGGAAGATGGACTTGCAATCGGTTAAGGGCTGCCAATGGAGAAATACGTGCGTCACAAATTGCTCGTGTGAGTGATGACACACTTTGTTGACTCTTGAATGTTATTTCTGTATTATAAAGGGCCAGCATGGTGAAGTATGGTCAAATAACCCTCCACCATACGACCTGGCTATGACGTGGGGGGCCCTCAACTATCCAGCTCTCATCCAGCAGTGGATTAACAAAAGGGCTGCATGTGTACATTATAAAAGGAGCAACGTGGCCAATGAATTGGGCCCGCTTGTTTCTATCCGATACCCACTCACAATTACTCTGTTTATATTTTTCATGCCCAAAAGCATCATCGTCACTATCAGCAGCTGAAGCGGCATTCTCAAATCATCATTATCTTGATACAATCATCATTGGCAATAGCAGAAGCATCATCATCCGTGCGTCCTTATTATCATCATCAGCAGCAGCAGCAGAAGCAATATTTTAACGCACATCAGCATTCTCACGGCATTAGTATCATCATTTTGGCGCACTCATTTGAACCGACAGTTTTCTGGAACCGCTCACAATGTTTTGAGTTAAAGACAATTGAACTCGTAAAGTAATTTGTTGCATATCCTGGATGTAAAAAAAAAATGTTACGCGTGGTCGTGTTTAGTTACGCGTTTGTGACGGCTCCTTTTAAAAGGCAAAGTTCACAAACGGGTCGATGAGCGGTGGCGCAAGTGGCTAGCGCCCTGGTACAATGAACTCGGGTGATCCGAGTTCGATTCCCCACCAGTGCTCACGTCCGTGGCGAATGATTTTCGCTGTGGATTTGTGGTGGGCATCAGAGGGCAGTGCAACGATAATCAGTTGCTCCACTGTACTTCTGTGCCCCCCCCCCCCCTCCGTCTAAGCTACCCCGCCTTCACCAATCGGCACTGACTTGCGTGGTGAAGTATGGTCAAATAACGTTGATGACCCGAACGGCGCGGTGAGGCACTCATTCAGCGGTGGATCATACACGTGACCTCTCACACCACTAGATGCCGCTATAGACAGCACGTACATTTGGTAATATCCGATTTTTTTTATTCGACTTTCTCATGGAAACATTTCGTGCGTGGAAATATTTTCCAGGGCTCAGCCCCAGACAGCTCCAGCTGTAATGAATCCCAGACTGCCCTGCGCTCAGTATGACGGGTTTGCTCATCGGCAGATGCAACGAACACGCACTTGCCACAACTTGCACCACTGTTAACACCACCACCATCATCATCATCTGCAGCAGCAACATCAGTAGCAGCAACAGCGTTCATTCCCAACTCCGCCACCATCATCATCACCACAACCACCATCGTTATAATTGGCGTTCGCAGACAAGGCAGCAATCTCAATCCTCTCGTTTTCGTTCTTTATTATCATCAGCATCAGCAGCAGCAGCGTGCTCAATCTGGCATCATCCGTTATTAAAACGTCTGGAGTATCCAATTAATGGACATCGTTATCACCCCCATAATCAGCAACCACAATAAGATTATTCTTAATCCGGCATCAGCATCGGAAGCATTGGCAAAGCACAATCAGCAGCATAATCATATCATCATCATCAGCAGCATTAGTTTAAGCATCAGCAGCGTTCTTAATCAATGATTATGATCCTAATCATCATCAGTAGCAGGATCAACAGAAGTAGTATCAGCAGCAGCACTCTCAATCCACCCGAATGACCATCACCAACCTTATCATGTCGGGAAAAGAAGAGAAAACAAGATTCCAACTCCACACATCAAGATCTGAAACCTGCTTTCTGTACTGCTTACAGGCACCTCGCTATCCCTGCAGTCGAGTGTCTTGAGCGTGCAGTCTTGTCGTGAGTTGCTAACCCCTGCTTTACCAGCACGCACCACTATTTTCAGCTTCGAAATTTGCAACAACAAAAAAATATGTATTCCTCTAACATTACAGCATCGTGGGGGTGGATCGGTGGCGCAGTGGTTAGCGCTTTGCAGTATGAACATCTGGCACCCGCGTTCAATTGTCGGACGCGACTCTTATCAGTGACGAGTGATGTCTAAACCGGCCCTATAACCCACGCCACAAATCCCTCCCTACACCAACCTGCAACTGACCAGGGGGCCCTAGAGTCCCCGGGTAGGATACAATTCGGGGGACCCCCCCCCAGCCCACCCCCTTATTCACGAGCTCTGCTGTGGGATTCTCTGTCGCCTGAGACTTGTGACGTGGCGAGGCTTGCTCACAACAAACCTCGCGAGTGACCGACAGAGCGTGGGGAGGGAGGCGGCCTTCGTCTCAGCGATTGATTATAACGCATGTACGTTGAACTCGATTTGAAGCTTTCGTGACTGCAGGAATCCATGCTCTTTGGTTCTTTCGGTAAAGTCACGTAGGTAGAAATAGAATAAAATAAATCGCGACGTTTCGATCGCGACGTCGTCCTGCTGTGTCGGTTCCGCCTGATGACGGCCGCTTGTGTTGCGATCGAAACGTCGTGATTTATTTTATTCTATTTCAACCTACGGGACTTTACCGAAAGAACCAAAGAGTGCGTTGAACTTCTTTCGCACCGTACGTAGCCAAACCGGGCTAATCGGAGGTACTCTGCGTTGAATGGGCGTTGGGGACAACACTGCACCAAGTGTTCATTGTCTAGCACTGAGGTGTGTCACCCATCGATAGATCCGTTATCTCGATGTGTTTTACATGGTGTAGATTATACGTACGTGCGGACATTGCCATTCTAGTTGAAGGTGATTTCACATCGTGTATGTCTTGATATACGAGCACACCATGATAAATACGTTGATGCGTGTGTGTAAAGTACACACACATTATACACTGCCGCTTGTTATATATAAATTACACAGAGGTGGCTGACACGTTTCAAGGAAAGGATATTCAAAGTACTCGGGTGTCATTCTTTAATTGCTAATTCTATTCTATTTATTATATAATTCTACAGCTATATACGCGGCTAAGAATATTAAAGGCCCAGTTTGTCACATTGTTTTTGGGAGTATTTGTGGTCATCGCATTGACAAAAAAATTGACTCCCGCTAAAATATTGATGCAACAGACGAGTTGTCATTGTTGCTATGTTGATCAATACTCTATCAAAATATGACATATTGTTTGGTAGTTTTAGTTTTAACAAAATTCATTTCTTTAGAACTGCTTTTGTATTGAGTTTGTTAGTTCTTCCCCGCACCTACGATTAGGACGGTTGGCTCCATGCGGCGCGAAATAATATCAACATACGTAGCGTACAACATACATACCTGACGTGTTTGAAAATTGAATATTATACTTTCTTGCATCGTGCCGATACTGGCGGAGTGAGTGTAATTTTGCACGCTGGCAGAGTCACCTTTGAAAAAGAGCGATACATCGCCACGGACTTTACTCGGGGAAATAAACCTCCGATGTCCGATTCCGCATACCTCGAACGTGAAATGACACTATTTTATTCCGCATGAGACCACCTCTGCCTCTTTAGGGTCTCTTATGTCTCCACCAAAGCAACATTACCATGCTTATCGATACACGGTGTTTATTCTGAATCTGCTTTATAATTACCTACGATGATAATAATTCATTTTCTTAAGTAAAAACACCCTCTTATACGTTGGGGTGTCTCATCAGAGTGCTCTATACCACGTTTCATCTTAAAAATGATAAACATTATAAAAGGAAACCCCCTGTGGGCGCAAAGGTGACAGATACAACAATTGGGACGATCTGCCTTATATTTACGTGTAAACAAAAAAAAACATGATAATTAGAAAATGAATTGCAATTATTGCATTCGACAGATACATCCTAGATATTTCATTTCCGCCCGACAGGAGCAATGCGATGCCCTTGATGTATCAAGGATCGTGGTAATCTGTCGCCGAGCAATGTGGTGAAGAAATAAAGACGAACGACCGTCCCTCCACGTACTTGTTCTCTATTCCATGAGCCAGCAGGCCTTCCGGACCACATGTTAACAACCGCGTTTGAGTTAAGAACACCTCCGAGTGCCCGTTCAACCTTCTGGGTCCTCATCAGCAGAGTCAGGCTTTGCTAAACCCTTTCTGTTATGTTACCCAAATCGTATACTGTTGCAAGAGATACCTACTGATATACACATATATTAATATTGTACATGATACGTAATTAGGTTCTTTTTGACCAAAATTTTGTAATTTCCCTTTTCTTATATGCAATAAAAAAACTGATATACAATTATTATTTTATTAACAAAATGCGCAAGATAACAGCTGGCCAACAGCCCTTTTAAACCCACTTCCAACACCGCCGTGCATTACTCCCGAACGTGCGTTACGTGATATTGTCCGTCGTTAAAATTCATCTCACACTGCTGCCCCCGGCCGTGCTTTTCCACCTCCCCGGTCACATTACCCTCGGACCCCCAATAACCCACCCCCCCCCCCCTTTTACCTTCGTGGTGGAAGCCCCTCACTGTGTTGGCCTTCGCCGACGCTCGCTCCGCGAACCCTAAATCGGATTCCAACTCTGACGCGGACGCCGCTCGGGACCCACCGGGCCCGTTCGGCCCCAGCGCGGCGGTCTGCAGGAGGCGGTAGACGTCCACGAGGTACTGGGATACCGCCACGCCTGGCCTGGGCCTCGGTCGCCTCTTGAGGCCAAACACTTCCAGCAGCCGCGTCTCGAGGTCCTTTTGCAGGAGTCGTTGGCTCTCCGATGGAGCGGACGAAGCGGCGGCAGCGGCAGCAGATGATGACGACGAGGAATATGTTTTGTGGGCGCCGGCGCTGGCGGACGAAAACGCCGAGAGGGCTTGTGCGCCGCGTTCATCCTTGACGATGTCGACTCGTCCAAACGTTGATAAATCCATTGCCGCGCACGGTGGCAGTGTTGACGGCATCGTAATCAGCAGCAGCAGCAGCAGCACAAAGCCGTGCCGAGACTCGCTCATCTTGAGCCCTTGCCGTGGGAGAGGCTGTGGGGCTCTCTCAACGTGGCGAGGAGCATGATTGCGCGCCCAAGGGGCACGCTCTTCACTGCGACGACGATGATGACGACGACGGCGATGATGATGGTGGTGGTGGTGAGCAGGAGGATGCGGAGTGATGTACTCAGAGCAACACCCGGCTGAGATGACACGAGGGTTGTCGTTCCTGGATGGTCATCTTCACCGGAGTCCAACCGTGGATTTGAAGAGCAAAGCCAGTCTCTGCATCAACACGTCATGCTCGACCTGTGACATTTCAGACCAGAGTGCAATGAAGAGACGTTGCTCAATTCTAAGTTGAAGGGCCGTTGGTGTCTAAGTTAGGACATTGTTCGCAATAGTAATGTGGCATCAGAGTGATATGGCAATAATTTATTGATCCAGAAAAGCCTTATTCAGTTCCATTACCCAGGAAAGCCTTATTCGGTCTCAATAAATAAAACAATTATCAAGAATGTCCTGCATCTGAACGTTTAACCAGTTCCATTAATGTAACATTTAACATGTTATATGTATGGCAGTTGCTGTCTGGTAGTTGGCAGTTACAACATTACTGAGTTGAATTATTTTGAAGATTTCTGTTCGTGTTTCTGTAAGTAATTCCCTTTGTTTGCATTTAGAATTGCTTCCACTTAATCATTATCATCATCATGTAGCCTGGTGGTGGTGGTTACACACGTGGCCTGTAATCCAGCACCGTGGAGGCGGAGTATTGGTGGATTGCACACAAACGTTGCAAATCTCATTCTTCACTCTCACATTGGGGTGCCATACCACGGCTCGCCAGGAGAAGGCGGTACAGCAAGAGTGGACTAATATCATCTGTCCAATCTCTTATGGGGGATAGAGTGTTTCCCCCTTGCATGTGTGTGTTCTGCAGGTGCTCTGGTTTCTCGCTAAATTGTCTGAAATATCTTAATATTGAAAAAACGCATACAATGCAGGACTCTCCTGGAAAACAAAAACGAGTCCTTGGACTCAGTTTGGGGCTTCCTGTGTGAAATAAGTAATTATTATTACCGTCAGCATCATAATTATCGTCACGCCCTGGTGAGAGCCCATTGAGATCAAAAAGTATCATTTTCAAGTCACTTAAGCATGACAGTAAAAAAATAACAAGACAGCGTAAACAAGCAACGATTTCGAACAATATGTAGAGGAAGTGTAATTAAAAATTGTTTTATCACAAGATATATCTCTTTGAAATAGTTAAAAATATCAAGTTCAAAGAGTTAAATGATAGTACGGAATTTTAATTATCATAACTTTTTGCGGACCTATTATACCATGTTTTTTTAATGACTTTATTTATACGGGCAAACCTCCTGTAGACGTAGATGCCACTAGATCTCCATGTTCTGATGTAGATGCCACCACCATCGTCTATTGCGCGGAAGTTAAACTTACGAGTCTCGGTCCGAACAGGCAACTGGACATATGGACAAGTTTGTTTCTTATCTCTGAATATTCGTAAGTCGAATGTTCGTAAATACAGGAGTCCCCGTAATGCCAAATTCTTTGGGTAATTTTCCCACACGGAGAGAAACCGGTGGTGTCCGGAGGAAGCCCACACAATGGGATAACACCGAATGTATGAACCGATCGGCCGTGAACCTATTTGCTGTACCACCTCTTAGAAGCCCCTCGCCGCCCATGAAATTCCACATTCCTATGGTGGGGACCATCTTACCCACACGACATCGAACTGTTGAAGATTCACAGAGCGATACCTATTTTATCGACCCTGGAGAGCTGACACTATGATGGGTTGATTCGATCCCAACTGGAAATTGAGAGTGACCCCATTACCAGTTGAACAACACAACCGCAGCGCCGCCCATCTGAGCCAATGCTTATTCTTTCCATCACCATCAACGTTATTCTATCCACTGCTCGATGAAGGTCTGCCTATTCACGCCCTCGCCATCCTTGACGGTTCACCACTGCAACCATCCATCTCGCCCCTTCGCACGGGAACTGGACTCATCGCTCCACCACGACGGTCATCAAGCGAACTCCGGTCATCCTCACAGCGGCTTTTTTTTTGATCGTCTTGGTTCAACGGCGAGCCATCGCGGCCGTCTGTGAATCGCTCTTCCTTCCGATATTAGGAAGCCACTGGGGCTATGCACGTTCGAATCTGGATTGAAAACTCATTTCTCATTAGAACTGCTTTTTCGTGTTTAGTTTGTTGTCCTTCCCTCGCACCTCGGATTTTCACGGTTGGCTACGTACGGTGCGAAAGAATTTCAACATACATACATGCATGGTCGTCTCCCCGTGGATGCGTTTCCCACCTTTGGCTGCAATTCCATCATCAGTCTTGTGCTCTGGCCGTCTGTTTTATAGATATATACAGTACAGTATATAGATAGGCCCTACGCAATACGTCAACTTCTAAGCCCTACTCTGCCTTCCCACACCCACCTCTCTCTCTCTCATTAGCGCTGATATTGGACTGGTTATCATCCGCCCATGCCCACGGGACACACCTCACTCCACGTGCAACCCTGCCCTCCCTCACCCACCGCAACACACAAAGACAAAGACACCCCGTATAGCCTGTTTGGGAGCACGTGCTGTTAGCGAGCACACGACGGGGGTGGAGTGGGAAGCACGAAGCCCGGCCGCCTTTGTCTCCGCAGTGACGATGTTTTTACACACCGCACCAGGTACTCATTTGAGGCTGAGTCGACCTAGATGAGGCCCAGGACCGGTTCGGATACTCGTCACTGGTGTTGGCCGTTCGTAGCGCAGCGTGCTAACCGTTACACTACCGCACCCCACACCGCAACACGCACACGCACGTGTCACGCACCCACACACACACCGACCAATGCGTCACATCGGACGTTCAACTGAGCGCTCAGTCTTTTTTAAATCCTTTATATTAAGTTCACTTGCTTGCTTGCTTGCGCGCTTACGACCATGCAAATATTTCGGTCGTTTTTTAACCCATTTCCCGTGATCCAATCGAGCTGACATTTTGCACACAGACTCGTTGTGCGTGACAATTTATTTTCGTGAAATTTTTTGTCCAAAATTTTACACTTTTTAGGCAAAAAAATTATATTTAATTACCAATTGCTTAATGGTGGCAGGCAATCATCTGACCCATAGGTGGCAGCCATCTCAAGCCAGAGGACTCTAGCCGCCACGCATATAAAGGATTTATAGTGAAAAACCTTGTTTTTACGGGTTAATTTTTTGTACATCGACTACGACTCTCTGTTAATCCACTGCCGGATGAATGACTTCCAACGCCGTGCCGTTCGTGGGAGTGTGTGTTTGACCATACATGACCACGCTGGAAAGTGGCGGTTGAGGAAAGGGCATCTGTAAGCCAATGACCGGTTCACATTATTACTCGTCACTGATGTGAGCCGTGATCGGGGATCAAACTCGTGCGGCTGAGTGTCTAGCGCATGCTTCTCTCGCGGGCTTCCCTCGCGTTCATCGGATTTCATCATCATACTACACGGGCGGCGAATTACTTGGTACGCCGATGATGGAGATCGTGTGCATATACCGTAGCTAGTGTGTGATCAACACTGAGACCTGGAAGTGACACTGCTCTATGCGAGAAACAAAATCAACCGTCGAGCGGTAATTTGCATAGGCCCCGATGACATATTTGTTAATGTTTGAGTTTAATTCTCAATAAGCATAAGCTCGAGTAGAGCGTGTGTATATCAAATGTCGGCTTTTTTAAATATATATAATTTTACAATATCATTCGTGGCGCATGGATCGTATAGCAAACCACTGTAGTCTGCGTTCTTTCAAGGGAGAAGGAAGAGCAAGACGACACCGAGTCTTTCCTGAAGCCCTCTCGTGGCTCGCAGACCTCAACTTTGCCATTGATCCACCTCCTGAGCGTACGGGCGCATGCAGCAATAGCAACAGACTCGATCGTCGATGCAACTCGCGACAAATCCCGAGTCAGCTCATCGCATTTTCCGCTGCTCCCCCAGGGGGTCGACACGTGGGAGTAAACGATATTACTTTCGACTTAAAACTTTCGTATGTTGCTTTGTAGGTATTCTACAGTTGGTGGTCGTTCTACGGAAGGGCTGAGCCAATTGCTGTGCCAACGTGGAATTTCCACCAAATTTGTGGTACATGAGTCTCCATGACTGTGGCTGCCTTATGGCAGTGCATGGTGAGTCGGAAGAATCCTCTTTTAATGTTGAGTTTGATTACGTAAATAAACTAGTACGCAGAAATGCACAATATCTGCGTGCATATTACAGCTGTTATACAATAGCGCCAACACAGACGTACTGGTCTCGTATTAAGGTGCACTGTTAATGCCCAAAGTTCAGAAAGGTAAATGAAGGCACCTTTTAGGATCCTTTTGGCCCTTTGTTAATTCCCGAAACCCAGAGAGGGGCAAAAGTAATTTTAGAATTCCTAATGGCAGAGATTCTCGGTGTAGAACAAAGCACCTTTAGGATTCTTCAGTTCATTGTTCACGCTCGAGGCGAGGCCGCCACAGTGTCAGGCACAGCTCATGTAAGCACGTGTCACATCCGAGCCCACGGTATCCCGCAGTAATATTGTGTTTGTTTGAACAAATTGGTCAAAAACGGTGCGTTTCGAGCTACGCCCGTTTCTTCATCGCGCATAAAAAACGGCTATACAGCAGCACGTGCTTTTGAGAAGTGTCATTGCTTGAAATGTTGCCATATATTTCACGTATAAATGCAGTGTTATTGGAGAATGTGTCAAGTTTTTGTTTTTGTTTATCTCCGCTTGTGCACGATTACCAACGCAGTGTCACCAAAACAATTTGTTCAATCTCCACAAGGCAAACTGGCTACACGTGTTCATAATAGGCGCTGCTGCAAAGCCGTGTTTAATAAATGCGAATTAATGTTATAATTTGCAAGTTTAACTTTACATGCAGAGATTGGTCGCCGTGAAGGGAATGTAGAATTGCAATAACGTATTCAGGATTGCCAGTATAGATTAACCTGTTTCGTTGTGTGTTTTAATATGAAATCATAATCGTGGCCGGCCGTGGTCATTCCACTGCTAGATGAAGGCCTCTCCAAGCCTCCACCATCTCACGACCCTGCGATGTGAATCATCCACCGAGCATCTGCGCATGAGCTGATGTCATCAACAAGCACTCTGCGAGGATAGTGGACTCGAAGCAGGCACGCGGCTATAAATGCTGACGGCCGGTAGTCAAGGATAATGACGGAGTGGTAGTCGAGGGGAACAGGGGACGCGCTTGAAAGGAGCGTCTGCCAAGGAGATGGAGCGATAAAAAAAACCTATAAACTATTTTTTTTATTTTACCAGGTAGCTCAACGAAGTGGCGTATCACGTGGAAATGTAGAGCAGCCGAACACTGTAAACGCGTGACGTTGATTCTAAATGTGGAGGGAAAAACCGGAGGTCCCGGAAAAAGATCCTCGCGACCACGTGGAGAGGAACATGCAGACTCCAAATATACAGCAGCAGGCGTCAGGGTCGGAATCGAACCCACGACCTCCTGCACACCAGGCGAGGTAGTGAACATCCCGCCACCTGCTAGGGGAATTGCTGCATCGCATGATCGTAAATGATGCCGCTTATTTGTCGAGGGACGCCTTTAATCCAGCAATGGATTGATCACGCCTGATGAAGAATAGATGATAACTTACGCAACACTGCGGTGGGAGCCCTTTGAAGTTTTCGAGATTTAAATCTTGATTGGTGGGTCGGCTCAGCCCCGTTTCATCCCTCCGAGAGGGATATAATAAGTAACGCTTAACAATAACTTCCTTTATTTGTCCAGGAAAGACTCAACAAGTCTCAGAACTCCTCTTGCAGGATGTTCCAGATTTGGGATGTTTCTTTTCTTTGCCAATTCCATGCGTGAGTGTTGTTTGACCGTCAGAGTAAAACAACGAGTGCCACTTTGCTTGCTTTGTGGGAAACCACCGGCAGATGCTCCCCATGCAAAGAACAGACTCGACCCCTCCACGACAATGTGGAATCTTCGATACCTTACTCAGGACCTCCCCAACCGAGGTTACGCAACTTCACCAATATTCCGAGCAACATGAAGATGAACGCCGCTGTATCTATATATACACACACGTTACATCTAGCGGGGAGGAGTGGTGGCACAGTGGTTAGCGCACTGCGCTTATTAGCCCGGCAACCCGAATTCGATCCTCGACCACGGCTAACATCAGTGGTAACGTGATGTCATAACCGGTCCCACCCCGCCCTTCCCCCCCTCACCAACACGCACTGCCCAGCGTGGTGAAGTATGGTCAGATTATCTTCATGACCGACTAAGGCAGGCGTTCGTTCAACGGTCGATTGATATAATACGTGGAATTCATCTTGATTTGAAGCTTTCGTGACTGCAGGAATCCATACTCTTTGTTTTTTTCGGTAAAGTCACGTAGGTATAAAGAAATAAACAAAGAGTAAGCGGAATTAGTTTAAAGTGTGTGTGTGTAGCTCTGTGTGTGTGTGTGTGGGGAGCGGTGGTGTAGCGGTTAGCGCGCTGTGCTACGAACCCGGCGACTCAAGTTCGATTTCCGCTCACGGGCAACACCAGTGACGATTATCTGCACCGGTCCTAGGCCTCCCCTAGATCGACTCAGCCTCAAATGAGTACCCGGTGCGATGTGTAAACATCGCCACCGGGGAGACAAAGGCGGCCGGGCGTGGTGCTGGCCACCCACCCCCTCGTGTGCCGTGCCGGCCTTCATAGGTGCTCGCTAACAGGACTTGCCCCAACAGTCTGTTAAGGCTACACGGGGGCGAGAGGGATATTTGTCTTTGTACGTTCGTGCTACACACACACACCACTGCAATACGCACATGCCGAACACACACTGCCACAAGACACTTTTTTTGTAACTCGGCTCAAGAACGCACGCCCACGCACGGCACTCGGGCTCCTAAATATATTCTGTCATGTGTAATTATTTTTTAATATATATTTCCCACCACCACCACCCTCCCCCCTATCCCCTAACCACACAATGCAAACCACACAGAGCCGGCAGTCCCAAGTCACGCAAACGCACATGGCACTGCATATCGCATTATACTATCGTTGTTAACCGCGGTTGAAAAACAAAACAAAAAATAGACCTCCCAATGTTATTATGTGTGGCGTGCCTGTTAACGACACTAATAGTACAGCGTGATCCATTTATAGATACACCACTGTCTTCGAACGACTGTCTTCCCAACAGGTGATTTTGATCGAAAGCTGCACTGTGAAAGCGATGTCTCGGTATCTTGGGGTCGAGTGTTTAAGCGATGTAAAGTGTGCACGTGGAGAGATGCTGAGAGACGTGTCGAGGAGTTGACGTCAAATTCCGTTTTCTCTTTTAATTTATCCCCCAGTTATATTAGTGGGGTGTCTGTAAATGGATCGCCCTCTACATGTCCGCATTGAGGTCTATGATATAAAACAAAACCATATATCCACGCCCGAACGCGGCTTTCGCCTAATATCCAAAGCAATCCATTAACCATTGCTACGAATTCCACATTCCCATGGCAGGACAAGTCCACCCACGCGAAAGCTCCCCTGAATTCTTCCATTCAAAATAATATCCTTGGGTCTAGTAAAGTTAAAACATACGCAGCGCTAATTTCACACACGTGTGTGTGTGTGTCAACGTGTGATTCTGTGCGTGTCTTGCCCGTGTCGAGTGCTGTTTTGTTGTTGTTGTTGTTGACGTACCTTGTCCAATGCAGGGCTTTGATGGTTCAGGGTCTGATGCCACAACGACAGCGGCGAGTGCCTTAATATTGACAGGGGGCGCGCGTAGCCACGGCGCACCCGTGCGTGCGTGTGTGTGCAACTCGAGTGCGCTCAGACTCCGTGAGGTTTAAATACAGCCCCCCGCTAACACGAACTGCCCGTGGGGTGGAGACAAAACGTGTAGGTGGCAGGAGGGGAGAGCCACAAGAGCTGCGCCGGGGTTGGGTTGATGGAAGCGGAGAGAGAGAGATGATGACGATGATGATTGGATGCCGCGAAACATCACGCACGCACGCGCGCAAAGACAAAGGTCCCCCGTGTAGCCTCGACAGGCGGGTGGGGCAAGTGCTTGCTCGCGAGTAGCAGCAGCAGCAGCACCTATGGAAGGTTGGCATGGCAACACGAGGTGGGAGTCACCATCACCACCACCATCACTACCACCACGCACATCCGTCTTTGTCTCCCCACGTGGCGATGTTTTTACACGTCGCGGCAGGTACTCACTTGAGGCTGAGTAGACCTAGGGGAGGCCCAGGGCCGGTGCAATATAATCGTCGCCGGTGTTGGGCGCGAGCGGGAATCGAACTCGCGCGGTTGTCGCTAACTGCTGCGCCACCACTCGCTCCACGCATCTCCCACTCTCTCTCTCACACACACACAGGCACACAGGACACACACACACAGTGGGCGGTGCAACAGTGCTTAGCATAATAATTATAGCGCTCATTCACACAACCTGGCGGGGATTGTTATGGGCTGGCGCTCCGAACTTGCCGTGCGTGAAGTCGCGGTTTTCCATCTCCAGGCGCGGCAGTTAAAATGAATGGGCAGGTTTCTTCAAAATGCCTCATCTCACCGACACCTCCACCGCCCACCCCACTCACCGATCGCCGACTCTGTCCACCCAGCAGATCGTCAGGTCGCGGTGCGGTGGAGGTATGACCACCTCGTCCGACATGGGTGAGGGCAAAATGCCCTCTGGGAGTTCCCCCGGAGCGCGTGTCCCTCCCGCCAGCAGTGGAGGGAGCAAAGCTATTGCAGGGCTGCACCTTGACCCGATTCACACACGTGTTGTGTGGGGTGGGACGGTGGTTCGCGCGCTGCGCTGTGAACCTGGGCGCACCAGTTCGATTCCCGGCCACGGCCAACATTGGTGGGGAGTTTCATCTGAACCGCTGCTGGGCTGTCTTGCCGTCTTTGTCTCGCATCGACCAGCGGGGTGAAGTATGGTCAAAATATCGAGTTGTGGATCGACAAAAGGGGCTGTACGGTTGTTTTTTGTGTGCTTGTTTGTACGTGCACTACTCGGCTCAGAAGGGTCGTGGAGTTCAAATCCAGGTGGTATCGTTCATGGGAGTTGTTTGACCATACTTCACCACGCCGGTCCGTGCGGGTTGGTGACAGGGGCTGAAGGGGGGAGGTGGTGAATTCGCGGTTTGGTTCAAATATATACTGTATACACAACTTTCGAGTCGCGACTGATGTTCGCCATTTGCCGGGAACGGAACGAATTTTGCCGGATTACCAGCGCCAACGTTCCACGCGATGAAACGAGAATGTTGTCACGCTATTAGAAGTGACGTCGAGATGTTCCCGCGGTGACAATGTGTCATTTCCAGGAATTGACATGACCATAATTGAGACAATACATAAAAAAAATCATTTAATGACAGTGTGAGGAGCTTATGCAGACCAGCCTGTTGTGACGTGTGATACATTCAATCAAAATACTAATTTATATAAATAAGACCGAAATTTGATTCATCATCATCGTCACCACCCATGATCAATCCACTACTGGATGAAGTAAGTCCCCCCAAAGCTGTTGGCATTTCTCACCGTCCTGGGATGGAACGATCCACCCAGCACCTGCACCAGAGCTGATTTCATAACTCCATCTCCGCGAAGGACGTGCTCTCTCTCTCTCTCTCTCCCTCTAAGACGTTCCTCTCCCTTTGCTCCAACTCTGACGTTATTCTAGCCCACTGGACATCATCCCCACTTGCGATGTTGCTTTGCCCAGGCCCACTGGCTCTTCTTAAACAGTCAAAATTATGTCTTTAATCTGTGTATGTCCTCCAATGCCATATGTGTTCCTCTCGCTGTCTCTTAATGTAATTCCAGGGAAGACTGACATTTATGCTTAGGCTTATTTAAACAAGGAACATAATACTATTTGGTTCTTTCGGTAAAGTCACGTAGGTAAAAAA
>CM025618.2:3100916-3139281 GCA_014621495.2 Entosphenus tridentatus
CCACTCCCCCCCCTCTCTCTCTACCCCCCCCCCCCCTCTCTACACCCCCTCCCACTCTCCCCACCCTCCCACTCACTCTCGCTACACTTTCTCCAACTCTCACCACCCTCCCTCCGACCTATCCACCCTCCCACCCACTCGCTTACTCTCCCACTCGCCCATTCTCTCTCTCTCTCTCCCACTGGGTTAGAATCTCCGCACTCATTACGAACTAATCCGCACTCTGCCTGCACTCCGCCACACTAAACCCCACCCCCACTCTATGTACTCTCCCACTCGATCACCACCCACGCACACTCTCAACACCCCCTTACACTAACACACACACACATCTACTCTCCTAGCAGCACGCAGCTTCGTCTATACCAGCCCCCAGCCCCACTCTCTGTCCACACACTCTATCACCCACCCGCGAAATCACCCACATTCCCACTCAACACCCACGCACCGTGTAACCCACTATATCACCCAACCTGCTCTATCACGCACTCTCTCACCCATTATATCACCTACCCAATATGTGCATCAATCACACACCCACTATATCATCCACACGGTCTCTATAACATTGCTTTTACTGCTTGCAATATTAAACCATTTGTATTGCTGTTATTGTGTTTTACTTTTGCCAATCCAGCGACCCGGATAACTGTTGGGAATGAGACTTCAGGCTCCTCCTGCAAGTATCTTGCATTCTCAGCTGCTTCAGCAAAGCACACGCGAACTTGAATCACCACGCACCTCTCTGCAACATCCGCCCTCAACGCAAAGCGGGGCGAGACCATTTAAGGGATCACCCAACTATTAGGTAATCATAATTATAGAGCACTTTGCGCTCGGTCGATAAACATGCGCGCGAATACCTGTACACACGTGGCAATGCAAAGACCAAATCGAAACTTGATTCTGGGTCCGCCGCCTGGGTCTGTCATCAGAACTGTGCAGTGCCAGACGAGCCGAGTGCAACACAGCAGGAACGGCGGTGAGCGGATCTCGGTGACAAAAAAACAATTGGTGCCTTTTCAAACACAAAAGGCACATTTCCAACACAAAAGGCACATTTCCAACGTGTCCCGGGTGACACCCGGTGAGGTGGCAACTCGCGCCTCCGCCCTCTGAACCTCGAAATCCTTCAACGTGTCCGCCGTGGGGTGGGTGACGAGGACATCGGTTCGACATCCGAGAGAGGGGCCCACATGTCCACGTATATATTTATTATTCTTCTTCTTCTAATAACGTGTTTATCCCAGGCTTGGCCGAGTCTTAGCTGTCTATTTTAGTAGCGTCTTACCAATTTTTTTTGTGCAGGAGGAGGCGCTGTTGTGTACATAATCCCAAAATAATTTTCGATTTAAAGCTTTCGTGACTGCAGGAATTCATCTTCTTGGTTCTTTCGGTAAAGTCACGTAGAAGGGAAGTGACTTTACCCAAAATAATTATTGCAGGTCACGTTTCGGCAGCGGCATATGCAGCCAGTGCCAGTTACTGTCAATTTTGTTTAATCCATGAAAGGAAACCAGCTAAAAACCCGCGGAGGAAACCAATTCCGAACAAGGCGAGTGCAGAAACTCCACGAACAGGGCGAGAGTACACAAACACCACGTACAAGGCGCCCGAGTCGAGTGTGACGGTTCCACCTGAAGACGGAAGCTTGTGTTGCCTCCGAAACGTCGTGATTGATTATTTTAGTTCTATTATTTCTTCTATTATTTTATTATTTATCTTTTTTGTTACCGACGTGACTTTACCGAAAAAACCTAAGAGTATGAATCCTTGCAGTCACGAAAGCTTCAAATCTAGAATACGCAACCCCCCTCCACCACCAACTTTTGATTTCATATACGGGGAGGGGGGGGGGTGCGTCTTATGTGTAATCAGGTTTGTGCTGGAGGACATCACGCAAGCGCTTCTGCTTTGGGAACGTACGCGCGTCGCGTAAGGAATTAAGTTGCCAACGTTTGAGCCGCGCATTTTTATTAAAAAAAAACACCATCCCGCTGTCCAATTACAATTCATTTCGAGTTGTTTCACGCGTGGCCCCGTGTCGCCATCTCGCGTCCGACAACGTCCACAGCGAACACCAAAGACACAAAAATCGAACTCGTGTCGCCGGGTTCGCGGCGCGCTAACCGCTACGCTACCGCCACCCCACAGCGACCACCACCAGCAAAGGTGAAAAGATAAAGACGCAGCCTTGCAATTGCTCAATCACGCCACTGCTGGCGACCGGACCTCAACAGCGAAGAGCTCGAGAGACACCCCCCCTCTCCCCCCCACAGTGTATTTGGCCTACTCTGCCACGCGGAGTAGGCCAAATCCCTCCTCCGCCCGCGACTTTTCGATTGGCCTGTGGCTGCGCATGCTGTCTTGTGCAGGCACGGGAGGAGAGGCGATGGGCAGTGTGGTCGTCAGCATCGCGTACGCTCCGAGAGCCTTTTCCCCCCTCCCTCCCGAGGCGTGCGTGCTCCGTCGGTTTGCGTCCGCCGTGAGATGGAGGAGGCCCGCGACAAGCTAAGATTCCGTCGGCGGGCACCATGATCCTCAACAAGGACGTGGAGTTCCTCTAATAAGGAGCCCCCCCCCCCCCAGGGTCCACGTGACGGCAGGACGCTCGCTGAACGGAGCGAGCGTCTTTGCGATGAATCAGCCGAGATTCGTTTCACTTTTCTCTAACTAGATTGCGCGCTTTAAACGATTTTGAAAGGAATTTGCCCCAGCGAACTTTCACGATGGGAAATATATTTTCTGGAATATTGAGCGATGTCTGTGCAGTGCTTTATATTAGGGCCGGCCCAGGACACGCTCGGCTGGCCTGGGAACGCCTGGGAATTCCCCCATGAAGATCTCGACTGTGCACCAGTGACGTGCGGTGAGGTCAATGGCTGGGGAGGCACTGGCTAGTCGCTAGTGTCAGAGCCAGATTCACACAGAGGGGGGGCGTGGCCTCACGGAGGGGCGTGTCCTAAGAGGGGGCGTGTTAGACACGTCCCCCTCAGTGAGGCAGATGTGCTAGCTGCCTCCCCTGGTGCTTTTTCATTGCAGTTTCATGACGAGACCAGCGAGCCTAAATATCTTTATACACATACGTGAAATAAGTTACCTGGAGTGTGGAAGGCGAGGACATGAAATTAAGGGGTCTACACACATCAAATTGGTGACATACTGAGATAGTAACAGGCACGCGCTTATTTCCCGCGCTCCATCCAGTTGCTGAGGGGTTGCGCAATCAGAGGGGAGGCTGAGCTCGTCGCTGCCTCACCTCTCGTCTCTTCCTGTATTTGCAGCGGAGCTCCGCAAATTTGGCGATTTTGACTATGAAAATTATTTGAATTGTACAGAAATGACATTTATAACACGGATCAGTGGAAAACACTTAATGTTTATTTAATCTGATTATTCTTTTTTTTACTTTTCGTAACAGCTATTTTCATTGGAGTATGACAGGTGAGGCTCTGCCTCCCCTGCCCGCACGTCCCTGCTACGGATAGTAATGTAGTGTACAGTGTAATGTAGTAATGTATAGTGTAGTGTATAGTAATGTTGTGTAGTGTACAGTAATGCTGTGTTGTAGTGTATGGTGTAGTACTGTCAGAACCGGCCCTAGACCTTTGGGGGCCCTAAGCAAAATTTGGTTGGAGGCCCCTTTGATGTATAATTTTTTTTTAACCCACTCGCTAGCAGTGACTCTAGGGGGCCCTCTGCTGGCCACGGGGCCCTTTGCAATTGCAAGGGTCGCCTAGTGGCTGGGCCGGCTCTGAGTACTGTAGTGTAGTAGTGTATAGTGTAGAAGTGCTCGAGTCAAGGAACGTCTGGACCACCACTACTCAACATGATGCTGCCACGACCCTCACCAGGAAAAGCGGATTGAGACACGAACGGACGCTGTTGTTTTGTGGCTCCAGTTTCTATTGGCTTCACCATTATACTTTAGTTGTATTACCTTTTCAGGTTTGGGCGAATCCAGGTCAATAACTCTTGCAAGAGAGCCAACCCCTGCTCGCTCTGGAATTCTCACCCCAATTTAATTTAGTTGCTTTATTAATATTTTATTTTGTTTTCACCTAAGTGACTTTACCGAAAAAACCAAAGAGTATGGATCCGTGTAGTCACGAAAACTTCTAATCTAGAAGAAAAAACAAATGTCGTAATGTGACGTATCCAATAACACCCTGCACACAATGCACAAAGTACCAATGCTGCACATTTGCACCGAGTAAGTTTCACATTCTTTATTTAGGTGCACCGCGATATAAGCATCGTGTCCAAAATGTACATTTCTCAATATAAAATCTGCACGCGTTAAGCACAAGCAACGATCATCACGCCCGTCACGTAACTCGACTCCTTTATCCGACGCGTAACGACGACGACGTTAGATCGTGCGATATCCTGCGACGATCGCCAACTCAACATTTTCCAGCAGTGTTTTCCGTACGCGCCATTATGATGGCGATGCCAAGGAGCCACGGGAATCCATCTGTGCGGATCTTTGAGTGTACCCCCTTTGTATGCACCATGGCTCTCGGAAGGTGACGGAGTACGATGACCGCGAGACTCTCAGAAGGCGACCGTGCGCTTCACGCCGCTCCACTTGGACCGGCCGAGCCCGTGCGCCCTCTTCACGTCGTTCCAGTCGGGCGGCACGAGCGACACGGCGTCCTCCTCGAGGGGCGTGGTGGACACGGGCGTGCGGGGCGACGCCACCACCACGGGCAGCGGCCCCGTCTCGTCGCGGAGCTCCACCACGTGCAGGCCGCTGCGGTCGGCGGCCTGCTGGTGCGTCTCCTGCACGGGGGCATACCGCGGATCGTCGGCGTCATCGTCACCGTCAATTTTACCCCCCCCCCCCCACATTTAGAAACGTGCGTTCAGATTATTTGGCTGCCATACATTTTCACGTGAAAAGCCACCACCACCGTCCCCAATTTCCACAACCCCCATCCCCAATTTCCACTACCACCATCTCCAACGCCACAACCATCACCACCATCACTGGCACACCCACCACGATCGCTACCACCACCTCCGATACCACAACGGCCGCCACCGGCACCGCTTGCCATCGTCGCCCCACACCGCCTCCACCAACTACACCGCCGTCACGGCGCAGTGCTCCCACCTGCGTGGTGAGGCCCAGGAAGAAGGCCTTGGTCATGTTGATGAGGTTGACGGAGCCGGTAACCTTGGCGTACATGTCCTCGATGCCGATGAGGCGGCACATGGTGATGATGGCGCGGTGGCAGTGCAGCCCTTGGCCTGCTCGACAGGGAGAATGGGAACGCGTCACAGCCAACGTCGACAGCTGACAGCTCCCCCCCCACAACTACCTTGAATTTACCCGTGTCGCTCACTCCGCCCCGTTACGCGCACAGCAGCCGATGCACTGCTGGATGAGGTTGAGCCTCCATGCCGTGCTGCGGCTCCTAGAGGTTACTGGACCAGCATAGAAGTACGGCAAAGGATTTGGTCACACTGACCTCTGCTGCCTGTAACGTAGGCCCCGCAGCAGCCTATGACAACCTGCTGGCATGGTGGTCACCCGTGCAAGCAGTGTTCAGGATCAATCCTGGTTTGGGATTTGGTCACAGATCTAATGAGATTGGAGTGCATTCCGGGTTATTTGGTCATTGGTTATTTTGCTAATTAATCTCCTACAATACAATACCTTCTCCCATTCACAGATAAAGACAAAGATCCCCCGTATAGCCTTAACAGACTGCTGGGGCAAGTGCTGTTAGCGAGCAATACCTATGAAGGCCGGAACGTCACATGAGGGCATGGGTGGCCAGCACCACGCCTGACCGCCTGCACCAGCTACACAATTGGGGCTGAGTCGACCTAGGCGAGGCCCAGGACCAATTCAGATAAGTCAGTGGTGTTGGTGGCCGTGAGCGGGAATTGAACTCGTGTCTCTGCCGGGTTCGTAGCGCAGCGCACTAACCACTGCTCCACCGCTCCCCACTAACATTCACAGACATACACACACACACACACAAAAATGTACGCGCACACAGGAATCAGTGTCGTACCGCGCGGCATCTTCTTCACCGTGATGGCCGTGTGTCGGTACGTCGTGTTGAAGTTTTCGTAAACTGCAGCACAGACGGACGGGTCAAACGCTCGACTCAAAACGACAACAACGACATCACCACCACCACCACCACCACAACGTGCAGCCATCAACTTGCACAACGAGGCAGCGACCTGCACTGGCTGCGACGGTTGGCAGCGTGTGAACAACAAGGGAGAAATATCACGCCGCGGAGCGTGGCGCTACGCAGTAAGGCTATGCAACACGTTAGGCTGCGGTGAAACCACGGTGGGGGGTGGGGGGGAAGCTTTGGATAGGGAGGACACGGGCAAAGCTTTTTATTAACGTGGCTGGTATCCTTCAGGGCGAGTCCCGAACAGCGACGCAGCTTTACGCCGCTAACGTTCTGTTCACCTTCTACGTGCCCCCTTGCTACAGTGTTGAAAACACAACCGAAGAAACGAACGGCTCTCATCTTGTACAGGTAATTATGTTGGGTGAGAGACTTGCCAGGGAATACCAGGTGTTATAGACTCGGGGCTCTGACGTGGCATTCGGGCAACAGACTCACGAATCTATCTGTGCAAAAACTTTACCCCCCTCGTGTGAGCGGGTTTTCTCCGGCTACCCCCCGTTTTTCTACCACGTGTCAAAAATACTAGTTGGTGAAAATTGGCCAAACATCCTCAATGGCAGGACTCTATTGAAATAAGAGTCTTGGTACTCAGGAGAGGTGTTTCCGGATAAATGAAGGCATTAATTATTTTCGATACTCACCGAGGCTGTGGGTGTGTTGTGATGTCTGACAATAGTTTTGGACGCTTCACTAATTAGAAAACTCGCTTAAAGCGCCTTAAACGTAGCATCCAAAATCGTGGCACTGTCCATCTGCTTGCAGCTGGGGTTGCGTTGTTCTCTTGACGAGCGCCTCCGATGAAAACGGTCGGCTACGTACGGTGCAAAAGAAGTTCAACCTACGTACTAACATACTATCATACGTTCATGCATACCAACGAAGCGCGTGGCCTTACCTGTGTGGTCGTTGTAGCGCTCGATGTAATAGAGGTAGTGGATCGCCATGTTCTTCGCCTGCACAATGGACACGGCGGTGAGGAGTGCTTCGGTGAATCGAGCGAGCGAGCAAGCGAGCTCGTAACGCAACGCATGCAAAGATGCTCCTCCCCAGGTATGTGGTGATTTGAGACAAATCGGTGGTCGCCAATGGATCCTCTCAATCCGCCTCGGTTTTTACCGCCTCGTTAGTTTTCGACTCGTTTCTACCGTTTTGTCCGACCCAGTGTGCCTTCAAGTGACGTGAGCATACCAATTTGCGAAAATTAGAATCAATTTGATGAATCTATGCATCGTTACCTGTCAGGTACATATCAGATACCAGTCAAAAACAACTTACGGGGGGGGGGGGGGGTGTTAATCGTATCCCATCGGCCACTTACTCACCCATTCACCCACCCGCTCAAATCACCCATGCAGCAACTCACTCGTCCACTCGCTCATTCTCCCAGCATTCCACCCGTTTTACCTTTCTCAGCGCCGCTGTCCTTTCCGGAGCTTTTCCGATCGCGAACCCTGCAGAGGAAAACATTTTAGAATGCTGCGAGTAACAATCCACCATGGCGAGCCGTTGGGCACGAACACCCAGCGCGAGTATGGCTGCTGCGCTGCTCTGTGATGACGGGGGCGTGCGCGTGCATCTTTGTGGGCAGCGGTGGCACGGTGATTGGCACCCTGCACGAAGAACCCAGCGACCCGAGTTAAGATTCCCGCTTACGGCCAACGTCGGTGTCGACCATCTGAACCGGTCCAGTGCTTACCCTGGATCGACTCAAGCCTTAAATGAGGACCTGGTGTTGTACAAACATTAGGCGGCCGGGTGTGGTGCTAGTCACACCATCCCTCATGTATGCCGTGTTGGCCTCAATAGGTGGTCGCCAATAGCACTTTCCCAACTCATGTTAAAGGCTACCTGTGGGATCTTTATCTTGTGTGTTGCCGTCAGAACGTACCAGCTGCACCCTTCTTGTTGCCTACGACCACGAGAGCCCGGCACGACTTCTTGCGCCCTTCCTTGCCCGTCATGTGAAACACGTTTCTCACCTACGCAAGCACACAGAGATGCACACGCAGAAATATGCACACACGCGCACACACACAAACAGTGGGAATCCCAAGACATGGAATCAATAGGCCATGTTACTTTATAGGCAGAAAGAGGCCATCACAGGCAAAGGAAATAAAGAAGGTATTGAGCTTGAAGAGAGGCAGGGAGTCGACAGCTAGGAGATGGGAGTTCCAGACGACGGACTGCAGGGTGCAAGCGTTATGCAAAGAGCTTACCTCGATAACCCTGGAATCAAAGTCTTCGTAAGTGTCTGAAAAGAAAAAAAGACATTCAAAAGGAAACGTTAGGATCTCAAACACGGGAAGAGTTTTTAACAGTCATTCTCATACACAACTCTTTCGAATTCGAGCTAACGGTACCCTTCCGGAGTAAAATTCTCCGTTAGAGGAAAAAGGGACTCGAATCCCCTATCAAAACCGATCGGATCGGTTACACCAGGATGTGAAGAAGTTTCATCCATCACAACACCCCCCCCACCACCACCACCACCACCACCACGTGCCACCCACCTCCGTTGGGGCTGGGATCGGGTGGGCCGAGACTGATGCCACCCCAGTTGCGTCCGGACCAGCCGCGCTCCGTCTTCACGCGGAAGCGCTTCTTCTTGTCCCACTCGTCCCGCTTGAGGAGCATGTTGGCCTGCATCTCCAGCTGCTCCGCCGCGCTGCGCCGACTCGGCTTCTGGACGCCGTCATCCAGACGGATCGGCATGTTCAGGCCCGGCCACAAGAAGCCGCCCTGACCTGCGATCAATTTGCTCGTTCTTTCAGTCGTTCGGCACTCGTTTCATTGGCCCGTCATAGTTGACTTGCAACCAGGTGACAGCTCGTCGAGGAGAAACAAAAACAAGTTTTGCAATTCATGCAACGAAACGGCGGCTCTGAAAATTTAAGCACGCATATATTTACTGCAATGTGAGCGACAAACATTAGCCGAATCGCTGGGCGTGCGCTATGTGTGTGTGTCAATTGACACCCTAGACATCATTGCACGGAAGATGTTCCACACCAAGTGTTTTCCCAGATGAAACATTTTAATTTTAAAGAGATGTGGAAAAGTGCAGCGCCCCCTCGTGTTTGGATAAAAAAAATCACTTGAACGGATCTCAGAAGTAGTTGTGATCTCCTTTATCAGACAATTGTTTAACAAACAGGATGATGCAGTGCTTACTGCGAGAGTTCCTCAGGGATACTTAATCGTATGACATGCTGACAATAGCACAATTGGAATAAAATTGTGGAAAGGACAACAAAATAATGAAAACAAAGTAGCACATGAACAACGTTCTCCAACCGTCCCTTCTGACAGTTGTAATCCCGTGGATCATCTGCTAAAGAGATGAAGTGATGAAATCAGCTCATGTGCCGGTGCTAGGTGGAATATCGCATTGCAGGTTCATGAAATATGGCGATGGCTTGGGGAGGTTTTCATCCAGCAGTGGCTGATGATGATAATGTATGTCTCTTCACTGTGATTGTTAAATGTTATTCTTAGTTGTAATGTTAGGTTAGTAACAATTAAGTCTGTGCTCTCCTGTTGCCTGGGTAACAAGTGGCCTAGGTTTTTCCCAATCCTGGCCAGCTGGCTTAAGAACTTAACAAATGAAATGATGAATAATTAAGTGGCATTTCTCAATCCACTGCTGAATGAAGTCCTCCTCACACCACGTCTGTCACGTGGGTCATTTGAGATGGTGGCGGTTTGCAGAGGCCTTCATCCAACAGTGGATTGACCGTAGTGACATGGCCATGAATTATAGCTCAATGAAGTGGCTTATCACCTGGACATTTATAGCAAACAAATACTCTAAACGCATGTTGAATCCAAATTGGGAGGGAAAAATCGGAGGACCCAGAGAAAAATCCACGCAAACTCCACATATATACAAGAGTCGGGGTTAGGAATGAACCCACAAACTGCTACATAACCAGGCGAGGTGGTTAACATCTCACAACCACGGCGCCCAACAATGAACGCTGTGGCAATGCCCCCATGACGCGCAAGCGCGACACACCAGTGCACGAGCGAGTCATTGCATACCTTCCCCGATGGTCTGTCCAAAGTTGAGGTTCTTCTTGAACTTGCGCTTGGCCCTCTTTCCTCGACCCTTGCGCATCGCCGACCCCGAATTGGCCACGACGCCTTTCCACAGCTCGTCAGCCGTCACTGCACCCCAGCGGACAAGAGCGTGAAACCACAGCAGCGGCAACGCAAAGTGGCTTGCAATCGGAAACCTGGTCACCCCGCAGTCAGAAACCCGGTCTCTTGCAAACTTAGTAACCTGCAACTACGTAGGTTGTTTTGCGGTGGTGCTGCGTAGTTGTACGGTGTGTGTTCGTGTTGTAGGGCGTGTAGTTGGGCATGATGTCGGGCAGTGTTCTAGATAACACGTGGTACAACTCGGAAACACGTCAGAAAGGTTGTGATCTGCATCTAGAAACCCAATCTCGCGTAGAGGGATACCCAGTTTCTTCACGCCAGAAAGCCATTCATGTAACAAGAAGCCTAGTCACCGACAATTGGAAAAATGGTCTCCAGTAATTGGAAGCCCTGACACCCATATGTACTGTGACTTATGATCCATCTTCTCTTATTCAATTTTGGATCATACGATACAATTGTAAACTGCCATACCCACTACTCTGTGGTATATTACAATATGAACAGCCGCATACAATTTCATGTACTGTTTACAAAATGTGTTGACAAATCCACACTAAGTAACACGATGATTGACAGAGGGGCGTAAATTACTTTGCAATAGCGTATTTAAATAGAGGTACTGCAGGTAAGTAGTTTTCAGTTTTAAAGGCATAGTTTAACAAGACAACACACTTGCCACTATCCTTCAAACCCATTGGTGAAAAAGAGCAAAGTTTTTGTTTACATTATAATATGTTTATGCCTAGAGCCGGGGCTCTCACATAAACACAAGGTCAATTTAGGAAAGCACTGCAATTACAGCTCGTAGATAATGTTCAGTCCTCTCGGCCCCCCACCCTCCCCTGGTTGACCACAACCGTCAGCCAACACTGGTATAAACATGGCCATTTTCGTTCTCTTCTATCATGTGCACCAACAGGTGCTTGTGCACAGGCATGTCCACGTACACGTGCACCCCATGCTCTCTTTTAGCCCCCCCCTTCCAATACGTCATCATGTGCACCAACAGGGACAAACACGTCCACGAGCACCTCGTGCTCTCTTTTAGCCCCGCCTCCCCCCTCCCGATACGTTCCATTCATTGGCTACCACATTCTGATAAGCTCCCCCTCCTCCCTCTCCTCCCCCTTAACTTGTATTTAAGAGCTTGCATCTTGGAATCCCTGCCTCACTTGATGCAGCAAATCTGGCTGTGACGGTCCCACCTGATGACGGAGACTTGTGTTGCCTCCGAAACGTCGTGATTTTATTATTTTATTTTTATAAATTTTTATTTCATTTTTTACCTACGTGACTTTACCGAAAGAACTAGGAGTATGAATCATTGCAGTCACGAAAGCTTCAAATCTAGAATTGACCACAACTGCACCAGTCGTCCCCTCCTGCTGCTGCTGCTGTAACTCTCGCTCACGTTTGTTGAAAAAGCTGCTCTGACGCCGTGGCTGAGTGACGATGGGGGCGACCGCTGCACTCCGAGGGATCAGGGTCCCCAGGGTCACGGTGGAGAAGAGCGACCTGGGGCATCGCTGAGCCGCACAGACGCCCTCTGTGAACGAAACAATGAAATGGCAATCAATGTTAACGAACGACAATTCAAATGTTCATTTATATATATATATTTTTTTAAACCCTGAGCTACCATAGTGGTGTAGCGTGTGTTTGGCATGGGCCCTTGATGCAAGGAATGAAATGGGGACCCCTGTTTGAGGAAGAAATGAAATGGGGACCCATGCTTGACTTCGCACCCAGAGGCCATGACCCCCCTATGCCCCATGGGTCCCAGTGCATCTCCAACTGCGAGTCGGCTCGCTGGGTGGGATGTCAACTGCGATTGTCAAAAGTGGGGGGTCAGTCTCCCGCCATAGGAACGTGGAATTTCCACCAGTGGTTCAGGAGAAGCTGAGCTCGTTTGACTGGCACTCGACACACGCGTTCACCGCAGCACTCGGCCACACACCTATCGTTAGTCATCATGAGCCGTGATCCACTGCTGGATGAAGCCGTTGCTGGTACCTTTCACACCTCGTATGCAAACGAGTTTATTAAACATTTCATCGCAAGCCGGAGAAACAAGAACGCTCCGTAACTAGCCGTCACATCTGCGAATCGATACAATTGTTTTCCAAACGCGTCTCATTTAAATTAAAATCATTCAGCACATTCTTAGGTTTTTTCCGGTAAAGTCACGTCGGTAAAAAATGTAAATTAATAAAAAGTAAAATAAAAATAAAATAAAAATCACGACGTTTCGGAGGCAACACAAGCTTCCGTCTTCAGGTGGAACCGTCACAGCACGACTGCTGTATCAAGGTCTAGAATCATTCAGTAAATCTAGAATCATTCAGCAAATCTAGAATCATTCAGCACGCCAAGGGGTCAAACGAAGGCGAGGAGGAGGAGATGGAGGGGCCCGCGGATGGGGAGACGCCTGATTCGGTGGCCGCAGCCGCTGCCCCTGACGATGGCCGCGCCGTCTTCTCCCTCCGCCGCGAGCGGAGAGCGAGAGACTCGGGGGGAAGAGATGCGGAGTGGCTGTGAAGAAGGACGACTTCGACTCACCCCGCAGAGCCGCCGCCCTCAGCAGACACGAGCCCAGCCGCCAGGAGGCCGCCATGCTGAGCTCAGAGCCGTGATTACATTCCCTAGTGCGGGTAAGGGGCACTGTTTGGTTTCCATAGAGCGGATAGGTATGCCTGCAGTAAATTATCTAGTGCGGATAGGAGCCGCTAGGGGGCACTGTTTAGTTTTCATACAACGTATAAGTATGGATGTGCATTGTATTCTCTAGTGTGGATAGGAGCCGCTACGGCTAGTTTTTAGTTTTCCTACAACTGATCAGTATGAATGTACAATTAATTCCCTAGTGCGGATAGAAGCCACTAGGGGGTACGGGTTAGTTTCCATACAACTGATAAGTATTCATCTTCTTGCTATACAATACATTCCATTCCCTAATGCAGATAGGAGCCACAAGGGACATTGTCTGGTTTTCATACAACTGATAAGTATAGATGTACAATTCATTCCCTAGTGCGGATAGGAGCCACTCGCGGCACGGTTTAGTTTCCGTACAACTGATAAGTATATGTGCACAATGCATTATTGAGAGCGGATAGGAGCCGCTCGGGATAAGATTTGGTTATACGGTAATGCATTGCTCATAATAAAGGTGTTTGGGGTTAGATGGTGTCAATATGAATGTGTCGTTAACCCACCACCACCCGACACAGCCAATTAGTCAGGTTTGTCATTTCAATAAAACCCACAACGTTTGCAATTTGAGCACGACGTTTCGCTGGTGATTACAACAAACCAGCTTCATCAGGCGATATGTCAGGATTGTGAAGAAGTCTTCCCGTTTTTGGTCTTAAAGAGACCACGATTATGTTATCCCTGTGAGCCGATCAGGCGCGAATATCAGAGGGGCATTAAGGGGCCGTCCATAAATGACGTCACGCGATTTTTGACGATTTTTGACTTCCACCCCACTCCTTCGTCACACGGCGTCACAAAAAGTCAGACCCCCCCCTCCTCAAGTATGACGTCACAAAGCTCTGCTCCCACCCCCAATATAAAACATGCTTCAAATCGCTTTAAACTATTGTCATTGTAGCGCGTATTTAATGTGGCGCTGCACTCTGATGTTGTAGGAGAAAACATTTATTAGAAAGTATATTAATTAAGTAGAACGCATTTTGATGTGACGTCACATTTCTCAACTCCCCCCTCATCACACATCGTCACAAATGTCTGACCCCCCCCCTAGGTGCGTGACGTCATTTATGGACGGCCCCTAATGTATAATCGTATACATTAATCTGAGAATATGTAATGCCTATTAGCGGTTGGGTTAGTCACAGTTAATCAACATATGATAGTCTGAGGAGGCATGCAATTAAACGAATCAGTACAGTATTGTTTCATCGAAGCAGCGATTTGAATCAAAATGTTGGTATCGAATTTTCAGCCTGTGCTATATTTTGAACATAACTTTCCATATTTTATCTAAATGCTTCTTATTAGGCTGGAAACGTTTTAGTATATTTTTTTATGAACTTACTTTTGCCCAATTAAATATTTTTTACATCAGTTTAAACGTTGGTAGTGGTGACAGCAATTTAAAATAACTTCACGTAAAAGGGCTGTATATTGTTTAATTGTTTACAGAGGCGTTGTTCATGCAAGGGTCGATGACCGGTGGTGGAGAAATATCCGTGCCAGACAAAGAACGGAATTAGTGGAAAGAGTTACATCTACCCATGAGATGGAGCAATGAATGCACACCTCCGATTAGCACGGTTGGCTACGTACGGTGCGAAAGAAGTTCAACACGCGTACAAATCCATTATTCCATCGCAGGATCATGAGAGATGGTGACAACTTGGGAAGGACTTCATCCAGCAGTGGATGATTCATGGCTGCTGCTGATGCTGATACAATGGACAGGCATTGCCCATAGATATCGAGTGTGGCGATGCCAGACGGAGGCTGCTTGAAAACGGATGCCATAAGAAACTGGGGGTGCGAATTGCACCTCGGAATGAATCATTTGAAAGGTAGATTTCGAACACTTCGCCATCTGCGCTCGAAGGCTGGCACCGTTCCTAACGTAATTATGTTGATGAAATGCTACAGCAGTTTATGACTCCAGCATCTGTTCTGCCTCGTAAAGCAAGCCCTGTCGCGATCCACGTGCCGGTTATGGATGCGCCACAGACACACGATCAATGATTGCACAGGAAATTCGAGCAATGTGTTGCTCGTGGGTATTTTTGTCATTGAATTAAGCACACATCCCTCTTGTGAAATAATAAAAAAACAAAACTGCTAGGCAGACCTCGACATTAGCACTTAGCTCTTGAACATATTGCGGCCATACGCAAAAATATAACTGGCAGTCAACATACACAACAAGCCTTTCTGTCCTCGCACGAGTAATTCACTAGTTTATGCAATTATTAATTACTGCACTGCATTGAAATCATCCATTGCGCGCAGCAATAAAATGAGCCATCTGTCCCTCACTGCCATATACAGTATATGTTTAAAAACCACAATAGATCACGTCAGCCGTGTCTTGTGTCAGATTTCATAGTACGTTCCCAGAGAATTTACAACCAAGCAAAAAAAATGCAATGCAACACTTTACAGCTGTATATCTTCACAGGGAGGGCATTTAGCCAGCTATAAGGTGACATTTGCAAATGCATCTGAATATATATATAGGCCGTAATTATATCTGTAAATCAACGTGACACTTGGCACAATTCTACATTGAAACTTAAAAAAAATTACATAATTTCACATCCTTGCATGCACCCTGAACAAGGTTAAAGGATTTACTGTGTTTTAAAATGCCCGATGGTTTTTGGATGAAATTTCACTCGGCGCATTTCCTCAGGTGCACGCCACCTCGTGTCTCGTCGCTTGTGTGCTACTGATGTTGCGTTTTTTTGTTTTCACCTTGGCATGCGCCACGTAGTTTTTTTTGTCTAAAGCGAAAAGGATGTGCTGGTGTGCTTTAAATATCAAATGTCAACCCTTTCACAGTCATGTACAAGTGCTATTTGAGGAAGCTAAACGTTACATTTGCTATTTAAAGCGGTTTTGTTGATTTATGTATTTGCAAGATTATTCTCAACATGCAATTCCACTTACCAATGGACGTTTAAGCCGCAATGCGTTACAGTACTATGATCCATATTTGTTTTTGGATAGGCCACGTGGTAGCTTGCCAATTGTTTTTTAACTCACCCTCCACCACCCGACAAGATTGTACAACGACGTTATTTTTACGTGCCATGGTATCGATAAAATTTTGATCGATAAAATTCTGATCGATACAGCCCCTCTCGCCGGTGGCTTAAGGCTTTTAAAATCGCTGTGAGCTTCATCGGGTAGTGAACTCAGAAATTGAGTGTGGCTGCTTCATCTGACTCTGTGCTTAAAGTATCCGCCGTGACATCTTCAACGGCCGTATCAGTTCGAGTTGTGGGGGGATTGCTACATCCAACAGTGGATTGATCATTGCTGATGAGACTGACGTATCGAAGACACTGGTGTGACCGTCAACCTCCGATTAGCACGGTTGGCTACGTACGGTGGCGACAAAATGACACCATACATCAGAAAATGCATTCATATTAGAGGAATCCGATGAGCTACAACGCTCTACTTCACAGATGTCCAGCAGGGTGGCACGTGGTCAGGACGTTACACACCTCGACATGCAGATGCCCACATCTCCATCACGAATGGATAATTAAAGACGAGCGATTGTGGCCACGCTATACCCACACTATATGGACCATACGGTGAACCACTGTGGTCTGCGTTCCTTCAACGGAGGAGGAATAGCAAAACGTCACGAGCCCTCCTCTCCCGAGGACCCTCTCTTCGCGGCTAGCCAGGGATCAATTCTAGATTTGAAGTTTTCATGACTGCAAGGATTCATACTCTTTTTTTGTTTTTTTTTCGGTAAAGTCGCGTAGGTAAAACATTAAAATAAATAGCCAGGCATCGACAACCTGGGCGTGCCACCCAGAAAAAACATGCAACCTTGGGCAAATGTTGGCATGTGGTCGGAACCGCAGAAACAAAGGCAGTATACGCCGGTTGTCCTCATTCATACTCTTAGTTTTTTTTCGGTAAAGTCACGTCGGTAAAAAAAATAAAAAATGAAAATAAATCAATTAAATCACGATGTTTCGGAGGCAACACAAGTCTCCGTCTTCAGGTGGGACCGTCACAGCTAAATTTACTGTATCAAGTGAAGAGAAATCCAAAAGACAAGCTCTTAAATACTGGTTAAGGGGCTTCTCTAAATGTGGCAGTCAGATTTAAGATCTTGTCTTTTGGATTTCTCTTCACTTGATACAGTAAATTTGGCTGTGACGGTCCCACCTGAAGACGGATACTTGTGTTGCCTCCGAAACGTCGTGATTTAATATATTTATTTTCATTTATTATAATTTTTTTACCTACGTGACTTTACCGAAAAAAACCTAAGAGGATGAATCCTTGTAGTCACGAAAGCTTGAATTCTAGAATGTCCTCATACCTGTCGACCCATACGATTTACCCCGTATTATTATACCGGGGAGATTTTGTAGGATGGGTTTTTACCCTTTTATTTACAAGGAGTCATGTTTGCATTGACCACAATACCTGCAGTCGGAATGCAAACAAAAAACATAACTCTATAATGTATGCACTGTCCTTGAAATTGATTGGTCCACACCCGAGACAGCTTTCTTTAGAGCCTAGTCTCACATGGTGTTGGACCAGATGACGCCAAAAGGCGCACAACTCAAGGACAATGCATCATCAGAGTATGAGAGCTCGGGGTAAGCATTTACACCATTGGAACATGAACGTTGATATTTGCAAGGGCACGGGGTGACCAATAAATTCTGAATTGCTCTGTAATAAAGTAGGGCACTCATAAGGATTGATGAGTATGCGTCCTTATGAGGACTCATCGGCAGTAATCGCCACCAATGTTGCTTTTCGCAATGGGCGTTTTCGAATTTCCCGCGTCTTATGTAAAGTTATGCTAATTAGAAGGCGGATTGGCCAATCGCAGTCGCCGATTTGAGATGTGCGGGGACCCGTATGCAAATTATAGTCGAAGAGATCTCGCAGGGTCACGTGGTGTGTCCGCCATTTCTCCGTCTTCACCACCCGGGGTATTGTTGCGATCGCCTAAGCGTCGATTTCCAGGACAAATGTCTTCTTCGCGCTACTACGAGGGCCACCAGGCCAAGCGCCAACGCACCGACGACGGCCACAACGGACGGGTGCCTATTTTTTTTAATATATGTAAAAACAATTTTAATTGTGTTTCATTTTCCGCGGTCCGTCACGCCGCGGCCTACCTCAGGCTTCTCTTAGGGTCAGGCCTGCATTGTTTGGCGGGACGGATACGAGAGAAGATTATACGCGCGTGGCTTTGCCATCGTGTAAATGTTGATATATCTACGTGTAATTGCATTTTTTATTATCCTTGTGGACGTGGGACGGTAAATGAGTGAGGTTTTTTTGTGTGTGGATAAGCATCGGGTGTGGGGAAGGACTTGAATCGGACAAGGCCGCGCTCCGTAACACGTGTTGATGCAGCAGCGGAGAATATACGATTGTTAAACAACTTAACCTTTTTTTAATCGTACATTTGGCATCGCATCGTGCAAACACTATTATTCGACTACAGTGATGGGCCATGTAGTGTATCGCGCCGTGGACCGTGGTTATTAATACTCATGCGATGGCAGACAGCGGAATCTTACGTTTGTTCGGGTCATAGAATTGTGCTAGGACTGCAGAGATCGTAAGGAAGCGCAGATCGCCATAACTTTGCTCTAATATAATATTATCTGTAATATAATGTCTTTTTCAGCAATCAACGATTCTAGCGCGTGTTCGCCGAGATCAGTCTCAGAACTTTATGTAATTTTAATTGGAAAATAGGTCAGGGCTCAACATCTGTCGAAAGCAACCTTCATACTAATTGTGAAACATGCTCTGTATATTTACAAATCTGTTTTAAGACGTACTGAATGAGTGAAAAGGCATAAACTGCCCAGCTAATGGGGAGCATACTGTGGACATATATAAAATCACTCCATCTACATAGTTGGGCTATGAAAGAAATCCTTCAGATTTCACTAGACTCGTGTGAATTAAATATGGCAATTCCGATCGAGTTTATCCTTTATGGAAAAGCAGTAATTAAGTATATATTTAATTTTTCTACCTACGTGACTTTACCAAAAGAATCAAAGAGTAGTAATTAAGTAATTCCATAAAGCACACATTTGGGTAGATTGGACGATATGCGTTGAATGGCTGAATGTGATTAAGTGCTTTTAATGTGAACAAAAGTTAACGAATCTGAGTTCCACTATGAATGTCCGTCGCTGGAAAAGTTTCCCCACCATCCCACAATTATGAGACTTTTAGTTACCCTGAGCGTAACAAAAAAGTTGCTCCTTCTGATCACGGGGCCCGGTCGTTGTGGGATTAGAGATATCTTTGGCCGCTAGTCTTTGAGGATTCCTATAATAATAAAAAACAGCAGTAAGTTCGGCGTAGGGCGCACACTTGTAACACAACTACCGGTTGTGTGTGTACCTAGTGATGCTTTGTAAGGATATATGTAGTTCGCATGCACGTGATTATAATATCGAACGCACGGGTTGGGAAAATTCAGAGTTCACAGTGTAAAAACGATGCAAAGAGTTATTCTTGAATATAATCGGTACTTGGAATCTGGTGCCGAATAGGTTTTTTTGTTCCTGTTTTGGGACAAACGCGTATATACCGTACTGTGTAAACAATTTGCGTTTATGCAAGGCTGGTTAAGATTAGTTCGCATTGGTAAAACTGTTTGAACTTGCAAGACGCGGTTAAGATAACACGTGTATCGATAAGGAATAACACGAAAAACGTACACCGAATATTTACATATGACGAGTGCCGTGCATTTGGAAAATGTGTTAACACTACAGGTCCAAAGTGCCCGCACAAATAAAAAAACAAGAGTGAGTATTGTTTAAAGTGGAAAATTGCAAAACCTCTAATCTTAGCCAGAATAGTTAACATTTATTTAATGACGTGTACATTGCTCTACTGTGCATTAGATATTTAACCTGAAGACATTAATAGTATAGAGGTACATCATTTTGTTAATATAAATACGCAATTCATATGTAACAAACAAAGCAAAAACATTCCGGCATGTTTTTGCGGCCTGTGGCTATTTAACGAGCGACTACGTTTCTCCACGATGCCCGTGTCCACATGTACGAAAGCTGTGTGTGTGTGTATATTAGAGCAGCTGCTGTTCCGTGTGAGATTTAACCCTTGGTGCTCGTGTGTGTGCGCGTGCAGGAGAGCTATGAAGACCCGTTGAAGCCATCCCCCTCCCCCGTGGTGCACGTTCGTGGCCTGGCGGAGCATGCCGTAGAGACCGACCTTGTCGAGGCTCTTCAGCACTTTGGCCCCATCGGGTACGTCCGTGACATCACACTTTCCATTTTCTCGTTGTTATTTAACTTTGTAGTGTTGCACACCAGGCCTAGTGTTAACTTGTGGGGTTTGTTTCTGTTTAAAGAATGTGGGTGTGTGTGTTTTAAGCTGGGTGACATTGTGGCAAGAGTCTGACGCACAATTGGAAGATTGCAAGTTAAAATCCCTGGCAGGACACCACTGGGTGTTGATCCTCTGGGGTTAGTCGTGGGTGTTCTTTGGACACTGGCTTCCTACATATAAATATGGAATTTCAACCACTGGCTCGATCAAGTACGAGCACCAACCACTCCCATCGCTTATTTGAGCAGGTCGGCATGACTTTCTAAATAAACTTAACAGGAAAGGGCCTCTTTCTGTGCCAAAAAAATATAATTCAACTAATTCAACCAAGGGCCTATTTGAACACTGTTTTTTACAGCAGCTTTTGTTGTTGCAGGTAAAAGTTTTACTGGTTTGACTACTTTGGGTCACATTCACAGGGTGTGGCCCATTCAACAAGCATTGCTGGGTTTTTTGTGTCAAAGACTAAAAACACTCCATTTACACGACGGGGGGCCCATTCAGTGCACTATGGTATTTAGAGTGATTTTGACGTGTTTCTTATTATACAACTCTGGTGTCACATCCTTTGTGGTCACAGGTACGTGGTGATCATGCCCAAGAAGAGGCAGGCCCTGGTAGAGTTTGAGGACCTGGAGAGTGCTCGCAGCTGCGTCACGTTCACCGTGGGCAACCCCATCTATGTGAGCGGCCAGCCGGCCTACTTCAACTACTCCACGAGCCAGAAGATCTCTCGCCCAGGCGGTGGCGAAGATAGAGCATCCTCTGCCAACCACATCTTGCTATTCACCATCATTAACCCGGCTTACCCCATCACCACTGTAAGTTTGCGTGGCAGGTTGCAACACTTCCCCGTGGGTACAGCGAACATGCGATGTCTTGTGTGAGTGATTTTTAGGTGTCCGTGGTGACTAAAGCTGCTCATTAAGGGAAGGTGCAACCGTAAAAAATATATTCATTGGGTCTTTCGGTAAAGTCACGTAGATCAGGCTGAAAAAAGAAAAAAATACTTTACCAAAAGAATATGAATTACTGCAGTCGCAAAAGCTTTAAGTCAAGACGTGAAACATTTTTTTAAAACTTAAACATTTTGGGTTATTTTAAAATAGGCTTGAAGCTTTGTTGTACAGAAGAAAACATGGAAAGTAATTTTTAGGCTGGTCGTCTTAGTTTCCTCACTAATTGTTTTAAAATGCATGGCAGTGATGTAACTGCAACAAGTTGTGGTGCAGTTAACTAAACTTCCAATTTTTTATTATGCTTTTATACTCCTGTTTTGATAGGTTGGGGTGTCTGGGGGTTTGTGTGAACAGCCGGTAGCAACATATTTAATCATTTGTAAAAATGAAAAATGTATGTTGACATTGTACTGTTAATTTTTACCCATCTATAGAACAACTGACAAAGTTGGCACATATTTCTTGTATTGCAGTATTTTGTTATCTTAGGTCGATGCATACATTTTTTTGGGGTTGACCTTACATAATGTTTAAATTCTTGGTTAAATTCTTGGGCTTTATATAATTATGGGTGTTAGAGTAAAGACAAACCCGAAATTGACTTTTAAAGGAGATGTTTTATTTTTTGATATCCATTTAAACACCATTTTTGCAATATTTATTTTCACTAGGTTTGTATGGAGGACATTTTTATCTCGTTTCTTAAATCTCCAAGTTGCCTCTCGTTCCATATCAAAGATGACTGGTTCACACTTTTGTGATGGCAAACTTCAATGTGATTCTTGCACACACTCGCACAATAACCGCTTGTTATTTTTGTTCCAGGATGTGTTGTACACCATTTGCAACCCGTGCGGCCCTGTGCAACGTATAGTCATCTTCCGCAAGAATGGGCTGCAGGCCATGGTTGAATATCCTTTTTTTGCGCTCTCACGAGTGCTTGGCTGTGTGGTTTGTACCTTTGTCAATGAATGTGGGAGTGAAATGTCCAGTGCGCGTGTTGAAAGTTTTCCTTAACATATCCCACATTTGACTCGGTGCAGAGTGCACAGAGGGCAAAGGCCTCTCTTAATGGTGCTGACATCTACTCAGGCTGCTGTACTTTGAAGATCGAATATGCAAAGGTTTGGAATTCACATGACCACGTGTTTTGTTTTTGTTGAATATTTTTGTAACTTGACACGACACTGCATGGAGCAGTGGCATTCTGTACCCGGTATTTGAATGTCATTTTAATGTCTTTTGCAACAGCCGACACGCCTTAATGTGTTCAAGAATGACAGCGAGACCTGGGACTACACCAATGCAAACCTGGGAAGGCAAGGTGAGACTTAGCAATGTCATAACTACAATAAAACACATTTTCATTAAAATGCTATTCATCATGACTTGGGCTCCCAGCAATCACTCTGCATACCAAAATTGATATGTATAACATTTTTAAATGGTTCAACACAAAGTTTGTAATGTTTTGGTAAGTGTTATTTAGTCCAGCAGTAGCACAATAAACCTTAGTTGCAAATTAGCTGTATACTATGTGGGGTGATCTGCTGGGAGTTAAAAAAAACATTTACATCTAACTGCTGCTTTTATGGCTTGCCTTTTAAGTTGTTTCCAAATCACAGATCCACTGAGGTTTTCACACCAGATGTACATGGAGGAACCACTTGAGTGGGATGCATTGCCGCCACCTTTTAATCTTTAGTCCTCACTTCAATAGCTGGCACTTCCTGAGTCACAGGTTCGCACCTTCAAGCAGGAGGGGAAGGGGGTTACAGATCTGCACCTGGAGCCCGGCCCTACACCTCTCTTCCCCCCCCTCACAGCCTACACCTGCACTTACCTGAAGATAGCGAGAAGGGCAGACGCACAGTCTCTCATGCTCTTGAATGGGGGCGGCAACACCACCCCGCGTGCCGTAAACACTGGCAGAAAAAAACATGGGGGCGCACGGCTGCACGGGTGGGTGTAAGGCGCCCTGAAACACAGCACCACAGAAGATGGAGGAGACGCGCTATCGCTGTCGTAACGTTCACGTTTTAAACAACCACGCCCGGGCTGTGGAGGAACCACGAGAACATCTGCACTTCAACAGGATACATTCTTCACAGCCCGCACTGAGACTCCAAGAGACTAAGATCCGCCTGCATACGTGCACTACTTGCATACTAAGCTGGCACAATGTGCACTGGTGCTGCACAGTATTTCATCACATCTTGTCTTCCATGAAGCTTTCAGGTTTTTAAAATAAAAACCTCACTGATGGCATTCTTCCTCCTAATGCTTCTTGGCATCTGCGTACACCGAAGACCACCACTAGGCTGCACATGGCACATACGAGAGGAGCGCTATCGCGTGAAGCTAGAGAAATCCTTTCTCAGGCTCAACATCCACTACAAAGTGCACAGCGTCCTGCGTGGTCCACGCGCAGGACTGTCCGTTTGTTATTTTTCCTCGTGGAGAAGGCATGTGACATGGCGGCAGCGCACCCGAAACACCGCTTAAAGAGCTCTCTCAAGCCTCAGTCTCCCCCTCCGGGCCACGGCACCACAAGCGGGGGAGCCACACTCACGCAGAGAGAGGGGACATCACATCCCAGAGTGGGACTGACTGCCAAGCAGAACTGACTGCAGAACATCAAGTACTGATGACGCATGGAACTTTTTATTATTATTATTTCGTTGTTCTTGTGTTTTAGGTTATGTAAGAATTTAATGAGTTAAATTGTAAATCTTAAAATACGTCCGACTGTTTTATAATCTGTAAGCAGTCTGAAGCAAATTTTTTTTGTTTAGATTAATATATTTGCATTGTTTTCTTAATATTCAGATCTTCATCTTGTGTAGAAATGCTTTAAAATTATAAAGTCTGTTAGAATAATAATGAAACAACTTGTTTAAATTTAAGTAGAAATTACGTTGAATATTTGAGTCTTAGTCTTAAAGGATGTGCAGTTTTGCTGACTTTGAACCTACCTTGATTTCCCTTAAATTTAATGTATTTTTTACATGTACAGTTAAAATGTAGCTTGATACTTAACTGTAGAATGCATTGGGTATTGTTTACCAACATGATTTGGTACTAGTGCATCCAGTTAATCTTTTACTGCCAAGGCAGCCATTCTGCATATCCTTTGTTGTTGTGCAGTGTCTTATTTCTGAAAATAGTATTTTGATAGCTAGTTTTTTTCCGGGTGGTTGCCGAGCAGGGTCTGTATAATAAGTGTTGCTGGTGTGACGCAGGAGAGAATGGGCTACCGCCAATCTGTTTGTGCTGGGGGACCGCCCTTTCAGCCACATTATCTTGCTGTTGAGGCCTAGCTGGGTAAGGCACTGTCGCAGATATACCATTTGTGGATGGTCATGCACAATCCCTGCGTAAGTAGTGCATACGCATTCCACCACCAGATATGGGAAAACCCCCTTTGTCCATAGAGCGCTACTTAAAAGCGGACCTGTATGCAATCGCCACTGTACACCTTCATATATCATGTATATACCAATAAAAGATGACCAACTTTGTCGCGTCTCTTTTAAACCACACACTGCCACCCGTTATGTGCGCAGTGTAAAACGTCGTATTTCTGACCTTTGCGCCAGATGCACCCCCACTCTGTTTGCACTTTGTTTTTTGTAATCGGTATTTCTAAAAGAAAGTAAATTTCATTTTTGTTGAGCAAAATAACATTTCCTGTGCACGAACATCATATGGGTTTCGTTTGCAAGTTAAATCATCTGAACCAGTACAGTTTGACCCAGTGGCCTTGTGTAACACCACGTGTGTTTCTTGACATAGATGACAAACGGCAGAGAACGCCAGCGCTCCTTGGAGACCATCCCAACAACGCTTATGGAGATTACGCAGAATACAGTACGGAGACATTTTGTTGCACGTTTGATATCTTGACATCTCGCCCTACTCTACCATACGTGTTTTTGTTGCTTTGCCGTTTATAGACTCTTTATTAGAGCCCTTAGGCTCCACCTTTACAAATTAAACCAAGCGTTTTTTTAATGACTGCGTTTCTTTTTTTAGATCAAGGGTACCAAACAGAGGAATACCCTCCTGGGACTGGATATGGTGAGTTTTAATCTTTTCCTGCTATTGATGTATCTCCTACTTGAAGTCGTTTGGCACAAATCGTTGTTTTGCAGATTGTTAGGCCTTCTCCCATGTACTTGGATCATCTGAAGGTGACTGACAAGTGTAGTACATGCACAGTGTTGTATACCAAGTCAACTGATGTAAATCGGCACTGGGGCTAAAATTGTAGTTGGGCATGGAAACTGATTACACCCTCTTTGTGTCATGTCCGATTTGAGAATGGACACCTTGGATGACTGATCACCGAAGGGTCAAGGCTAAGGGCGTGTGTTTATGTCCATTGCAGACTACTCAGGGCAGCATCAGGGTGGTGGTGGTGTTGGTGGTGGTGGTGGTGGTGGCGGCGGCGGTGGCGGCGGCGGCGGTGCCTACCAGGGCTACCAGGGCTACGGCCAGGAGGAAATGGGGGCGCCGGCACGGATGGGTGCCAACCGCATGGGCCGTGTCGGCCCTCCCCCCATGCACCACCAGCAGTCGGCTCAGGCCACCAGCAAGGTGCTCATGGTGTACGGGTTTGACCCGGAGCGCATCAACTGCGACAAAGTCTTCAACATCCTCTGCCTCTACGGCAACGTGGAGAAGGTGAATGGGCGGCCGTCTTTTAAATTGCGGATCTCTCTCTCCGTTCGGGTGATTTAGAAATATTTGCGTGTTAATTCGAGGGTTGTGTGTGCTTGTAACGGATGATATCTGTTACCTTTTAGGTTTGTCAAATGAGCTTTTATATAAGGTGTGTAGTTTTTTATTGAGATCCTTTTAAATGTTTGCGTCACGTTTCGTATTGGACAAAGTGTTGTGAAGCAATGCGTTTTACAATCCGTGCAAACACCTTTTTTTGTAGATAAATATGGGTGCTTCAAGATAATCCACTTTATTACATGGTGGTAAAAAAAACATCTGGTTAGTGTAAAAAACAAGTGAATCCTTTGGATTGATGCATAAGCATATATATATAAAAACACCCAAGTTTGTAATTAAAGCTGCCTTTTACTGTGGTGGTGTTCATGATGAATGTGGTTGGGGTATGCGTTGGGTACAATGTTCACCTAGCAAAGCATTTAAAAGTTTAATGCTCCAGTTTAATAGCTGCTCAAACCTCTTATGACCTTTACTAAATTGTTCCAGTGTGGAGTACAAGAATCAAAGCTATATTTGGCAATGAACAGTCCAATTTGGTTCTGATGTTGACAAGTGCACTACAAGCATTCGATTGTTTGCATTGGCATTCAACAAGTAATTTTGCAGCTGGTTGGGTGCAGTAAAAACATTGGCATTTCCTTTTAAGAAGTAAAATGTCAACCGGTTGCATCATTGCGCCAATTTGTCACTCGTTGTATCTTTTGCATTATATTATGTCTTTTGCGCTGAGAATTAGCCCAAGAGGGTATTGACGGTGCAAGTGAAATCCTTGAGGTCACCTACGAGTAGAACTTGTTTTGCATGACCTTTCCCTAACCGACATGGCAATTTCACCTTTTCTCGGTTATGCCTTATTGTTGTTGCATTGCTTGCTTTCGAAGTCGTCTGTTTCCTGGCCAATGCATAGCATTCTTAACACGTGGTGATTTCTTCGTTCGCAATAATAGTAAATGGAATATTACATTCATAATTAATGTTATTATGGGACCTCCTTTGCCAGTTCCAAAATTTGGTAATAGGTTTTCCCCTTTTTTCTGGCAACAAAACAGCTGTGTTAAGATGTTAAAACACCAAACTGAAACCTTTTACAAGGAATCATGTCTGCATTAACCACAACACTTGTGGTCAGAATGCAAACCAAAAGCATACTCTGATAATATATGCATTGTCCTTGAAACGGATTGGTCTACAGTGTTTTTGGTTTGCATTCTGACCACAAGCATTGTGGTTAATGCAGACATGATTCCTTGTAAAAGGTTTCAATTTGGTGTTTTAACATCTTAACACAGCTATTTTGTTCCTAGAAATAAAAGGAAAAACCTATTATTCATGTTATGTTTAACTTTCATTTGTAGATGAACAATTAAAAATGTTAGTCTCGTGTTCCAAGGATGTTTTGACCTGTGTTCGTGTGATTTTAATTACCATCAATCGTGCTAGGTTTCTGTGTGCGCTGGTGTTTTTCGAGCTGATTGACTCTCGTCTTGTGGTGCCATGCACGCGTGCTCAGATTAAGTTCATGAAGAGCAAGCCCGGCGCAGTGATGGTGGAGATGAGTGACCCATTTGCTGTGGACAGAGCCATTCACCACCTTAACCAGGCCTCCATCTTCCAGAAGAAGATAAACCTTTGGTAAGTGTGCCAGTGTTTTGTGGTTAAGCTGCCGGCGTAGGTATCCTAGTTCAGTTTCTCAAACTTTTTTGGTCCGGGGACCACTCGGCTTATGCGGACAATTCTGCGGACCATTCAGTGCCACCACCTCCGGTGAACATGCATTTTCTTGTCCTCCGCACCTCCTGTGAGCAAAGGTCGGAAACGTATGGTACGAAAGAAGGTCAACATACATAAATACAACAATAACTAAAAAGGTTTTATTGGGTGGGGGTCATTTATAACTGAGGGTTAGGATAGTTTAATCAGGGTGGTTTACCTAACTACATTTTTTCATTAAATATGAGTAAAATATTAATGTCTGAAACAAAGCATGAACATTATTTCTGGATAAACCTGCATTTGCATCAGAGCCCCACGGACCACCTGGAGGAGTGTTGTGGATCTTCCGTTGGGACTGGGAACCGCACTCATGGGATCCACTTACCTCGTTGGCGTTCTGCAGATCTTTACACGGTTTGCTCTTCCAACATCCGCTTGTTTTTTTGGGTGCTTCTGGCAGCGTGTCCAAGCAGCAGGCCATCATGCCCAGCCAGTCGTACGACCTGTCTGACGGCACGTGCAGCTTCAAGGACTACACGGCGTCGCGCAACAATCGCTTTAGCAACCCCGAGAAGGCGGCCAAGAACCGCATCCAGCTGCCGTCCAACATCCTGCACTTCTTCAACGCTGCGCCCGACGTCAGCGAGGAGCGGTTTAACGAGGTGCGTTGTGGGGTTCCTGCTGCGTGGTCTGGTCTCTCTATGCATGTGTATGTTGAAGTTGTTCTTGGTTCTTTCGGTAAAGTCACGTAGAAGGGAAATAATAAAATAATAAAAATAACAAAATAATTCTCACAACGTTTCGGCCACAACGCAAGCAACCGTCCTCAGGTGAAGAACAGGTCTGTCGGAAAGACAGACCTGTTCACCTGAGGACGGCTGCTTGCGTTGTGGCCGAAGCGTCGTGAGAATTGTATTTTAAAATGTTTTATTTTTATTATTTTATTATTTCCCTTCTACGTGACTTTACCGAAAGAACCAAGAAGATGAATCCCTGCAGTCACGAAAGCTTTAAATCGAAATTTATGTTGAAGTTCTTTCGCACCGTGCGTAGCCAAGCGTGCTAAATCGGAGGTGCGTGGGAAGGACAACAATCTAAACACAAAAAGCAGTTTTATAGAAATGAGTTTTCAGTCTCTCTTTGTACAAGCCAGAGGATTATTTAAACGAGGGTTTATTGGGCGCAGAGAAACCTTTTATTTACCGAGGGCCAAATTGTTGGTAGATATTGCACAGTTACTTCTGGGGGACTGCAAGAGGGGGGGGGGTGGGGAGCCCTTTGCGGTGACTGAAGTAAAATTAGAAACACTTGCCAGCTCAAATGTTCCTCTTTGTTCGTGGCTTTGATGTTTGCAGCGACAGGCATTATTTTGCGGGATGTTTAAAATGTGTAGGCCACGAATATTTTTAAATTATGTTGCAAGCTGTTTTCCCCCCAATCTCCCATTTTCAAATAAGCGAGTCTAGCTACAGTGGGGCATTCCTGATGTGTTGTCAAGGCTTTTCCTGGTTTAATGAAACCTTGCTTTTGGCTACATTTCACATTAAAAAAAAATATTTTGTGGTATTAAATATCAAACATCGATGAAGGCCTCCCCACACTTCCAGTCGTGGTGTTTGTATTGTTTTGGAGGCTGAGAGTGGAACTCAAGTTGCTCTGTTCCTAAATCGCTGCAACCACCACATCACCACTCCTCCATCCAACCCAATGCTTAGCTATATGTTTAGGTGTGTGGAAGATGTATATTTTTTCGAGTGCTTAACATCTGATAATTGGAATTGTGGTTTGTCGTCAAAGACTTGGAGTTGTGTTGTAGTTGATTCTTTTAACCATGTCTTTATTGTTTTTATTTAACAGATGTGTGATGAATTTGAAGTGAAGAGGCCCATGTCTTTTAAGATGTTTGCTGGAAAGAGTAAGTAACAATGCAGTAGTTGTTATCCTACATAATAAATGTGTGTTTTAACACGATAGTGGTGTCGAAACTTTGGTTGAGGGCCTTGGACGTCCATCATGGGTTTAAGGTCGTTTGAGTACCGTTTTGTAAGAATTTAACATTGGTCATGCGGTGGAGCAATACGAACGTGGATTATCCACCAGTGGTTCCAGACTTATGCGTTGGCTGAAATATATGTTTATATCGATATTATGGTTATTTTAGTATTTTCAGCATCCCGTAATTATGGGATATATGCTTAAGTTTTGACAGTTATTCCACAACAATGAATCTTAGCACTTTTAACTAATTACAAGTTTGATTTCTGTGGAACAGTCATTTTAACCTCTGCGGGTAAGTTTAAGTTTACCTCTGGCTATTTTTTTCAATTACAGAGTTACTAACATAATTCTATACTGGAAAAGTTGCATATACAGTATTGCTTACTCTATAACTTTAATATGTGAACATTTGAAGCATTGTGACAGCAAAGTGCTTAACTTTTTCAGGTGACAAGAGTGCATCTGGCCTGCTTGAGTGGGATGATAAGAATGATGCAATGGAGGCCCTGGCTCTCATCAACCACTATCAGATGAAGAACCCCAGTAAGTCCTGATTGATGCACCATGCGTGTGTGTATGTCACGCGTGGAACTCGCCGCGTATCCCCTGTCTTGTTGAAAAAATAATAAAAATAACTCCAGATTAAGATCCTGTTTAAATACAACCGGAGATGTACGATCATGTTGAGACATGTTTAGCAATTTTATTGTGCTTGTGTTGCACGTCATGACTTCTTGGAAAGGTTTGTTGTTGCGGAGCTCCGTCATGACCAACAGTGGATTTCAAGGACTCGGAAGTTGGGGAAAAAACCCCGAGTCCCTCGTTTCACTCGATAAGTGTCTTCCCTGAAAAGTTCCGCATTAAGCGCACTATTTGCCCAGAAGTATCGCAACGATAAAGATTGGCGAGATCCGATGTGTGTTGTGCGCACACGCAGTGAGATGGGAACATTACTGAGCGGCGTTACCCTATCGTTCCATGTACCCTATCGTTCCACGTACTGTATCACTGCACCGTTCGGCCGTGCAGCTCAAGAAAGTAGTTCGCCGTCCACCGCTCACAAACAGCGTTATAACGGCGCTCGTTCCGTGTTATAACGGCGCTCGTTCCGTGTTATAACGGAGCGCGTTCAGCAAAAAGTATTCCAGAGTGGAAGGAACCACATGGCAAAATCGCGTTGAGTGCGTGTGTACACGCGTTAGGCGAGGATGTGCTGTACTGCCATATGGTGGCCCATTGCCACATCGGTTCTCTAACTTGTATCTTTGTGCGTGCGTGTGTGGTGCAGCTGGACAGTTCCCGTACACACTGAAGCTGTGCTTTTCTACATCGCAGCACAACGCTGATCATGCCAAGGAGCGTTAAAGGAGCCCGCAGCCCACCGTTAATCATTGCTTTCTGTTTATGGTGACTGTTGAACAGTGATTTAAAATGTGCTTTGTGTTTAAGCTGATATGCAGACATTGAAACAATTGTCCCCACTTTTTTATTGATGTAATGTTTGTCAGATGGCTGAAGAACTAGACAAGCAAATAAAATGCATAATTAGGTTTTAGTTACATTGTCAGCTTCATTTCTTTAACATTTTTAGTGTTTCGTTATGCCAATTCATTGCATCCATCAACAACCAGGACCTTCCCCCTCTGACTGCACAGCTTATTCCCCCATTAATACTGGTCTCTGCTCCTCTTCTGTGCCCACCATCTCCTTCCCTCGATCTCCCTCCTGTGTCCTCTGCTCTCGGCCTCCTTGGTGGTGTCACCTTCTTACTCTTCACTCGCTTTTTCCCACCCCACATCACCGCCGCTACTAGCTTCTGCCGCTTTCACCAATTGGACGTCCGTAAACGCCGCCAAACTCTCCTGGCTCGTTGGATTAGTACGGTTGGCTCCGATGAGCACGGTTGGCATCGTATGGTGCGAAAGAAGGTCTATATACATTCTCTGATCTCTACCCATCTGGAATTCTGTAATTCTCTTCATGGTGCTCTCCCTGCCTCTGCCCTCGCTTCCCTCCCAACAAATAAAAAAATGCTTCTCCACGAATTATTTTCATTCTCCCCCCGATAATTCTCACTCGGCCTTTGCACTGGTTTCCCATGAACTTTTCTCAAATACTTGACCCCGCCAACCTTTAGAGCTCTTAAAGGCCTTGGCCCTACCTTATCTTGCCTAATCTTCCTTGCCCCATCCCTCTTTACTAGTTTACTCTCTCCTTGTATCCACTCAAGTTTTTGGTCATCTTTCCACCCTTCCTACAATAAACTTGTACGTAATGAAGTACCCCCTCGGCCTCCTGTTCCCCTCTTTTAATACCTCGCACCTCTCTATGGCCAGTTCTATTCCCTTCCCTCACTCCCTCCACTCATTCCCATCGCTCCCCTTCCTATTCGTGATCCCGAAGCACGTTTTTATAGCTTGCTCTCATTCCTCGATCCTTGCATGCCCCCCCCCCCCCACCATCCAAATCATTCTGCCACCTGTTTTTTTTCTCGAGCGTGTTGAGTGATGGCGATCTATAAATTATATTAAATCAACTTTTTGATGTTTATGGAAAGATCACTCAAATGCTGACATGTTTCATACTTTGTTAAGTATATGTATAATTTACAAAGCATCTGTTGCCTCGTTCTTTCTGTCTGTTCTTGGTCTAAATGCCACACTGGGATTCGTGTAGCTCACTGTAATTGCATTACTGTCCGTTTAAATGGCTTTTGGCAAGCGGTGGAGAAACGTATCGTACAAGCATAATCACGTGACCCTGCAGTGTTAGAATTAACCAAGACTGGTATCATGAGTCCTCTGGTGACCAATGGCCCTTCGGTTTGCTTTGGAAAGGTTCAACATTGTTGCCTGTTTGCTTTGGAGAGATTCAACATTGAAAAGCAACCTTAAAATATTTACAATACGAACATGTACATGGCTATATCTACCAACACCACCATCGTGAAGAGAAACACGCAAGCACTGAAGATTGTTAGCAGTGTGACGGCATTTGCTTGCTTTGGTCTTTTAGGCGTCCTATCAATGTGGTTACAGTTCCCGACTTGCGACCAAAATGTTGAAAGTTCAAGTCTCTGATGTGAAAGTCCACAATTTTTTGGGGGATTCGTTAACTTTAGGTCCGAAAGCAGTGTACAGGTAAACAGTGAGATTAGTTGCTATACAAATTGAATTTCCTCCACTTTGTCAAAGCTGCACATTCTTTGTGCTGTTCCACACTTGTTTTGAGGAAGGCGTTCGGAAACGGGGTTTTACTTTTCGGTCAGTTTTTGTGCATTTCACTGTTTTTAATTTCGGTGGATCTGAATGTAGGGCACAGGAGGAAAACCTAAATCGTGCTAATGTGTGCCGCCCTGATCCCACTAAGCTGTAGCAGACGGCACTTGAGCCCCATCTGTTTCCTCATCCGTCTATTGTGGGCCTCGAAATCCCCAGACTGGATGGTGTGACTCGTGTGCGCATTTTGGGTCGGACGTGAATAGCACCGAGGGTCATCGGCGATTCGTTTTACACCTTGTAACCTGGACACGTATAAAACAACTTATAACAATTGCATTTTAAACCTCGGAAATAAGTTTGTGAAATGTTAAAGTTGTCTCCCTGTTTTTAATCGAGCGATGTGGACTGTGCTCCTTTGGCTGTCCTGAGTGAGTGGTGGAAATTCCACATTCTGCGAGTAGGTCCATTTTTCTTTTTTTTAAGACAAGTGGATACTTTGCAGGAAATGCTGATGCTTCTGTTTATACTTTTAAGTGTAATGAAAGAGCATGTAGCCAATGCGCTGGTAGTGGCCAGATGGGTTAGTGTGACTAGTTACTGCGGTAGACACAGACAAGACCGTTGTCATTTGTCTTTTTTTTTGCAAATTGCTCAAGTTTGTTGTTGGTTTTGTATCTCGGATATGTTGAATCTCCTGGTCGATAAATCCCAACACGGATTTCTTCAAGTGTTCGGGGTACGAATGTGATTTCACGCGCCTTCTACCTCCACTCTTTGGACAGTTGGGCCTCGTAGGAAAATAAAACATTTGATGTAAAATCGCGTGTTGCAGGACTGTCTGAAAACCCCTATTTTTGTGCACCCGAATACATTAAGACGTACACCCCCCCCCCCCATCTATTATTAGGTTTCCAATAGGATTTATGCCGCCGTTAATATGATTTTATTTTCCAAGTGTGCACCCTAATCCCCCCACCTCTATCGTCACTGGATTAATGCCGCTCAAAACATTGCGTTGCTGCTAAAAGGATTTGATGCGACAATCCGTGCCGACGCGTCTAGCCTACGTGCCTTTTCCTCGCCGTATTAAGGCCGTAGTAGCGAGCGTGCGATGTTCATTGACACAAAACATTCCTTGACTTGACATGCCAACTTTTACTCTGCAGGGGTGCTCTGTCAACCTTATTAATTGATTCTGATCGAGCTTCATGGTGCCATTCTACCGCGGTGTTTTCTCAACTTTCCATTGCCGTAGAGTAGAAACGCTCACTTCTAAATATACACACACACGGTCGTAGGAATTGTATTGGTTTGGGCAACTGGCTCTTGAATATTCGCATCGCCTGCCCTCGGTTCAACCGCTTCCCCGTCGCTACATCGCTTTGACGGCTTGTGCCCAACCCTCCCACCCGCCTCGAACACACGACTACGATGCCGTCCGCGATGGTTGCAACGAGGGGACACTTTGTGAACGCGACTCCGCCGATGCTGCTCGGGCTTGCGGGGGTGGAGGTCCCTCTGGACAAGGCTGCTCCGTTCAGCCCGGAGGTCTACGCCGCGCTCACGTTCGCGATGGCGACGATAGCGCTTGCGGGCGTCTGCTGCAATGCGCTTGTGCTCACGCTCTTCGTCAAGTTCAAGGTACGGTGACGGGTGTCTGTACAATCGATGGATCGTCAACGTGCGTGGGTGGGTGCTTGTAAATCCAACTGTGGAAGCAAGAGGGGTGGTGGATCGGTCGGCTGGAATGTCACGCGATCAGTTGTTTGGAAGCTCGTGTGCCGGACTGGTGAAGCGAACGTGTCGTCTTTCAGAGCCCGCTGCCGATGCGCATGTTGATATTTTATGCAGGCCAAGTTTTCTAGCCGTTTTAATTGTAAATGTGTACGTTTTTTAAAACTTTTTTTTCTATGGAATACCTGCAATAATCTCTGCAGATTATAATAGCGTTTCATAGTTTGCAAAAGGCAGCGAGTAATGGTGATTTATATGAATTTGTATTTTTACAGATTATTATTGAATGTATGCGCGTGGTCGATGGTATATAAACATTTCCTAAACCCATCTTGCTCATGTGATTGGTTGCCCTCTACATTTTGTATGTGTTGTGCCAATTTTTGTTTTTAATTTTTAACAATTCTGTATAGAGTAGAGCCCCTCTTAACGACCACCTCTGTTAACGACTAATAGCTTAACGACCCGCCTCCAAAAACCCCATAGTGTAGTGTATAGTAGTGTATAGTGTAGTGTATAGTAGTGTAGTGTATAGTAGTGTAGTGCCTCAAGAGAGCCAAATGTGTTCACTTACCGACCATTCCCCTGTTAACGACGAATGCATTGGTTAACCATGTTTCTTTTAATGTGTTGATAATGTTAGTATATTTATGTATTCATATCCATTGTTTACATATTATAAAGTACATTTTTTGGGTGATAAAGGGTAACTTTCGTTGCTATCGGAACGAATTAAGCCTATCACGTGTGTCTCATATACTCGCTCAACGTCAAATCACTGAACGTGCGGCATCGTGGAACCAATTGCCATCGTTAAGAGGGGATCTACCGTATACGTTCGTGTGATGAGAGGCTAATCAGCTGATAGTTATTCCACGTCCGTGTTATTACCACTTTATTATAATGAACAAATTATCAAACGAAAGCATACATATACATGGAGCATTATAACTATCAGCTTCACTCATAAACCAAAACCACAACTGTACCTATTACTATATTTTGCCACTGGTAAAGGAGGTCTCATAGTGTAAATTGCTTACCCCGAGCTCTCAATACTCTGATAGTGCGCTGTTTTTGAGTTGTACGCCTTTTGGCGTCATCTGGTCCAACACCAATGGGGACTAGGCTCTAGGAAAAGCTGTCTCGGGTGTGGACCAATTAACTTCAAGGACAGTGCATATCATTATCAGAGTTGTTTATTTTTGTTTGCATTTTGACTGCTTGTGTTGTGGTTATTGCAAACATGATGCCTTGTATAAAGGTATCAGTTTTTGTACCAGTTGAAAGGGTAAAAACCTATCACATCTGTAGTGATTTAAAAATTGACGGCGTATTTGCGAAACGACGTAAACACGGGGCAGACGTCACTGGTGGATTAACGCTGCGGACGTGCTTTAGGAAACGCACGTTTTGCTTTGACCTACATCAGGGAGGTGAAAGCCCCCCCCCCACCCCATCCTAAGCCTTGCGAGTCGAGCACAGTCCCCATGAATCAATGTCGCCCAATTAAACAGACGAGCGGCGGCGGGCGGGGGTGGGGGCATTCGTGTAATCCAATTTACGAGCGAAGGAGACCGCTTTATTGAGAACGATGATGGATCGCGCCCTTCAAAGCCTGCCGTTGTCCCACCGCTCGCGCACACGGAAGACCACGAGGCGAGCCTCCCTTGTGTGGCCTCGTCCCGCACCGTCGGTGCTGGGACACGTTACGACGCATCGGGCAAACAGTACAAAGGCAATGCCAAACGCCGGTCGGTTTCAATGACGATGCATATGATAATGTGCGCCTTTTGGCGTCATCTGGTCGAACACCATATGAGACTAGGCTCTAAAGAAAGCGGTCTCTGGTGTGGACCAATCAGTTTCAAGGACAATGCATAAATTATCCGAGTATTGTTTTTTGTTTGCATTTGACTGCAAGTATTGTGGTTAACGTAGACATGATTCCTTGCAAAAGGTGTCAGTTTTGTTGCCAGAAAAAATGGGAAAACCCCTATTAGTATATTTTGGTACTGGCAAAGGAGGTCCCGTGATAATGATGCATATGTTATCAGTGCACGGTTTGTGTGCAGGGCCGGATTATCCTAGGAGAAAAAGTAGCTACAAATGCTACGGGCCCCGCACTTTCAAGGGCCCCGCGCTAAATGCTTTCAAGCTATCAATTCCGTTGAAGTGATTCTGCACTTGCCCTATTACTATAGTACTATACTGCCTTCAACTTTTATGAACGACTGGGTGTTTAATGTTAGAGATTTGTCGTATTATCTGGCTGTATAGAAAATAAAAAAAATACAATTACTTTACAATGCAAGTAAAAAAATGTGTGTTTAAAAATTGAAGAGTTTTTTTAGGGCCCCTTTCTAACATATGCTACAGGCCCCGCACTAGCTTAATCCGGCACTGTTTGTGTGTACGTTTTACCACAAGCACATTATGTGGTTAATGCAGACTTTTTGATGCCTTGCCATAAAAGGTGTCTTAACACTGCCAGAAAATGGCTAAAGCCGATCATTATTTTCATTAGCACGTTTGGCTACGTACGGTGCGAAATAAGTTTCAGCATACAAGTTCAAAATACAAAGGGAGTAGCACCTAGAGTGAAGGGCAGCACGGCGCACGAGGGGGTGAGTGGGCTAGTATCATGCCCGGCCACCCTTTGTCTCCCTAGTGGCGATGTTTTACACACCGCACCAGGTACTCATTTGAGGCTAAATCTACCTAGCAGAAGGCACCGCACCTCCGATTAGCACGGTTGGCTACGTACGCTGCGAAATAAGTTCTGCACACGTACATTTAAGGGGCCGTCCATAAATGACGTCACTCGATTTAGGATGTTTTTTGACCACCCCCCCCTTCGTCACACGGCGTCACAAAGCTCTGCCCCCCCCCCCCAAAAAAAAAAAAACATGCTTCAAATCGCTTTTAACTATTGTCATTGTAGTGCGTATTTAATGTGGCGCTGCACTCTGATGTTGTAGGAGAAAACATTTATTAAAACGTCTATTTAATTAAGTAGAACGCATTATCAATATTTATTTAAAGTTGTGCATTTTGATGTGACGTCACATTTCTCAACCCCCCCCCTCGTCACACATAGTCACAAACGTCTGACCCCCCCCCCCACCCCCCTAGGCGCGTGACGTCATTCATGGACGGCCCCTAACTTCCCCTTCGATGCGTCGATGCGTTGTCCCGTGCGTCTCGTGTGCGCGTCTCATCCCCATCCCCTTCTCCCTCCCAAACGCCGTCGCCCTACAGAGGCTCCGGACGCCCGCCAACCTCCTGGTGGCCAACATGAGTCTGAGCGACCTGCTGGTGTCGTTGTCCGGCAGCGGCCTCTCGCTGGGGGCCTGCGTAGGGCACGGCTGGAATTGGGGACCCCTCGCCTGCATTTGGGACGGATTCGCCAACACTTTGTTCGGTGTGACATTCGCCGCGCATGTCTTCAAAGTCAGCCGCCGTTGCCGCGCGGATGTTTGTAGACATTAGCATCATCTTCCTGGTTCTTTCGGTAAAGTCACGTAGAATGGAAAAAAAACATTATAATAAAAATAAAACATTATAGCATCAT
>CM025618.2:3139681-3154384 GCA_014621495.2 Entosphenus tridentatus
TATTATTTTATTATTTCCATTCTACGTCACGTAGAATGAAAAAAATATTATAATAAAAATAAAACATGTTTTATTTTTTATTATTTTATTATTTTCATTCTACGTCACGTAGAATGGAAAAAATATTATAATAAAAATAAACATGTTTTATTTTTATTATTTTATTATTTCCATTCTACGTGACTTTACCGAAAGAACCAAGAAGATGAATCCCTGCAGGCACGAAAGCTTTAAATCGAAATTAGCATCATCGTGTGTCAAAGTTGAAGCGTCACCACTGCTGCCTTTCCTTTCGATATTCGGGCAGTCACTGGGAGCTACGCACTTTTAAATCTCATTTTTTCAGAACCGCTTTTGTGTGGTCGGGTCGTTCGTCATTTCCCCGCACCTCCGATTGGCACGGTTGGCTACGTACGGTGCGAAAGAAGTTCTGAACACGCGTAGGGTGCATACGACGCCTGCTGTGGAATGTCAACATCGGCGCTGGGGGGGGGGGGTAGAACGGGGGTGGGGGAGTTGCTGCCCACTGCGATGCCCTTCCCTGACCCTCATGGTGGTTTTCCAACGGTACTTTGCCCATCTCCTGCGCTGGTAAAACGCAGTTCCTTGTACGAATGCATGCTGTGTGTTGAACTTCTTTCGCGCCGTACGTAACCAGCCGCGCCGGGGAAGGGCAAATCAAAGTAAGCACACAAAAGCAGTTCTGACGACATGGATTTGTCGATCGAGATGATTTTAAAGTGCCGGAGCTCCACGGTGGCTTGCCAATATCGGAAGGAGGAGAGCGTTCCAGACGGTCATAGAAGCGCACCTGAAAGCGCGCGATGTCGTGACCCTCTTTGTTCGACGGTTTTGTTTCTTGAGGGGTTACAGACCGAGGCCTCGGATTGTGATGCCCCCCCACCCCACTCTAAACTTATATATTGTTCTCAAACATTTCGATTTGAAGCTTTCGTGACTGCAGGGATTCATATTCTTGTTCTTTTCGGTAAAGTCACGTATTCTCCTTCTCTTCCCCCTCCTCCGTTCCGAGCATAGATGGACTCGTCCGTCTGCACAACCGCCAGTTGCTGTCCGTGGTGCTACCCTTAAAAAAAAACGCCACTTTTTTCAGATTTTCTTGTTGTGGTTTTCACACCTGATGATGATTGCTTGTGTTGCAATCGAAACGTCGTGAGCATTTTATTTTTATTATTTTATTATTTCCCTTCTACGTGACTTTACCGAAAGAACCAAGAATATGTTCTCTAACAGTTAAAATGCCTACTCGAACAATATGATGAATGCTATAGGTAATTCAACGTAGGCTCCGGCAGGTCACGTGACAGCTGTGTGTATTACTACCAGTCGTGTGTCAAACAAACACATAGCATCGCAACGTGTTAGCTTAGAAATTGTTAATTCCATTAAAAGGAGAAAAAAAAACCCCATACAAAAGTGTGAAATAACCAAGGTGAATAAGAGTGGAGCGTTTACACTATGGGAACCTCATTTGCCAGTAAAAATATGATAATTGATTTTTTTGTTGCCAGATAGAAGGGTAAAAAAAACAATTATCAAGAGTGGAGCGTTTGGCATCGGGCACGGGTTGTCTGGTAAGACAGTCGAGGGTAGGGGATTAAATTCGACAAAGAGGGGGGACCCGGGAACCACCACCCACCCACCCACCTCTCCACCCCCCCTCCTCCTCCTCCCCATCACACTCGACCGGTCGTGAAACCCTGGGGGGGGGGCCGCGCTCCGTTCCGTTTGTCGCCAGGACTCGTCTCAATCGCGTCGCTGAGCGCGCTGGCGTGGGAGCGCAACGCGCGGCTGATCAACTCGGACGACGCGACCTCCGACCTCTCCTGGAGCTTCCGCGCCGCCCTCGGCACCTGGATGTACGCCCTCGCCTGGGCCTCGCCGCCCACCGTGGGCTGGAACCGCTACGCGCTGGAGGCGCATCGCCTCGGCTGCTCGGTGGACTGGCGCTCCAGGCGGCGCGCGGACTGCGCCTACACGCTGCTGCTGTTCCTGTGCTGCCTGGCGATGCCCGTGCTGCTCATGACGTGCTGCTACGGCAACATCGTCTTGACCGTTCGCAGGGTGGGTGGGGTTTTTATTTTATTTTTAACACGTAAGGGGCCGTACATAAATGACGTCACGCACCGAGGGGGGAGGGGGGGTGTTAGACATTTGTGACGATGTGTGACGAGGGGGGGGGGGGGTGTTTGAGAAATGTGACTTCACATCAAAATGCGAAACTTGAAATAAATATAGACAACACGCTCTGCTTAATTAAATATACTTTTTAATAAATGTTTTCTCCTACAACATCAGAGTGCAGCGCCACATTAAATACGCACTACAATGACAATAGTTTAAAGCGATTTGAAGCATGTTTTATTTTTGGGGGAGGGGGGGCAAAGCTTTGTGACGTCATATTTGACGAGGGGAGGGGGGTCGAAAATCGTCCAAAATCGCGTGACGTCATTTATGGACGTCCCCTAAGGCTTTCGCGACTAATACTGTGTTTTTCGTTGTTGTTGTTGGGTTAGATCGTATACATGTGAAATGTATGTTCCAAGAAAACAGTCCTTGTATATATACTAACCAGTATATATACAAGGACTGTTTTCTTGGAATTTATCTCACTTGATACAGCTGTGACGGTTCCACCTGAAGACGGAAGCTTGTGTTGCCTCCGAAACGTCGTGATTTTTATTTTATTTTTATTTTACTTTTATTAATTGAAATTTTTTACCTACGTGACTTTACCGAAAAAACCTAAGAATATGAATCCTTGCAGTCACGAAAGCTTCAAATCTAGAATTAATATCCTTTTGGCATCCTTGAACTCGCCTAAAACAACGACACCAACCGTAGCCAAAAACACATCGTGACGCCGATTGCAGTGTTTGCGCAAAAAAAATTAACCCGTTAAAACAAAGTTTTTCACTATAAATCCTTTATATGCGTGGCGGCTAGAGTCCTCTCGTCCTCTGCCTTGAGATGGCTGCCACCTATGGGTCAGATGATTGCCTGCCACCATTAAGCAATTGGTAATTAAATATAAATTTGTTTGCCTAAAAAGTGTAAAATTTTGGAAAAAAATTTTCACGAAAATAAATTGTCACGCACAACGAGTCTGTGTGCAAAATGTCAGCTCGATTGGATCACGGGAAGTGGGTTAAAAAAACGACCGAAAGATTTGCACGGTCGTAAGCGCGCAAGCAAGCAAGCAAGCGCGCAAGTGACCTTAGTATAAAGGATTTAAAAAAAAGAAACTCCATGCCCTCTCCGCCCCCTCCCCCACCCGCTGTGCCCTACCGCGCAGTTCCGCAAGCTGGAGGTCCTGGAGGCCCCGCAGGTGCTCAAGGCTCGTTGCTCCGAGAGGAAAGTCTCCGCCGTGTGCCTGCTCATGATGCTGCTCTTCCTGCTCTGCTGGTCGCCCTACGCCATCGCCTCATTGCTCGTGGCCACTGGGCTCGAGCACCTGGTGTCCCCCCCCGTCTCCATCGTGCCCTCCCTGCTCGCCAAATCCAACGCCGTGTGCAACCCGCTGCTCTTCCTGCTCATGAGCGGCAACGTACGTGCGGCAACGTTTTGTTGTTGTTGTTGTTTGCGACGGTGACGTATATCGAAACGATGTGACATGAAAGCGATGTGCAGGGTTCATAGCTCGATCTCTGCTCGATCACATAGATGCACGTATTAAAATGTGTGTGGTCCCTACTTGATCAACTCGACACACGTATGAAAAATGTCAGTGCGCACAGTTGTTGTATCAGTTTCATTCATTAAGATTTACCCTGTGAGCCATTCGGCTCTTGATTTGCGTGCAACCACAATAAACAATAACATTACAAGATACACCTAAAATTCATTGTACACAAATCCAAACATCACGTACATGAACAATGAAATACTACAGAAAAAGCACCACCAGTCCATGCTGCTGTATGCGTGCAGTTTCAGTTCCCGACCATAGCCAATATTAGTGGCCAGCACCACACCCGGCCGCCTTTGTTTCCCTTGTTGCAATACTGACGCATCGCTCCAGGTACTCATTTGAGACCGAGTCGACCTAGTCGGAGGGCCCTGGACCGTTTCAGAGAAATCGTCGCCGCCGTTGGTGTCCGTGAGCGGGACTCGAACTCGGCTCTCCCGGCGTCTCTCGTTGCTAACCCGCTGCCCCACCGCTCCACCCACAGTTCTGCCGGTGCGTGCGGACGATGTTCTTCACGCTGCGCTGGAGGTCCAACCTCAGCCGAGTTGGGATCGTGTGCCCGCAGTCGCAGCGCCACCCGAGGCAGCGCGAGGCCACGCGACCCAAGAAGAAGGTCACCTTCAGCTCCAGCTCCATCGTCTTCATCATCACGCCGAGCGGGGAGGAGGAGTGCCCCTCCGAGCCCGCCGACGCCGAGGGAGAGCACAGTGCCGCCGCGTTCGCCGTCCCGGCGGACACGTGCGTCGTTCACGTGAAGGCCACGTGACGAGCGAGAACGTGGGCTCGCGCGTTGGGCTTGGACCGCGGGGCGTTTTGGGGGGCACGCACGCCGAGCGCGAGTCGGACCGTCGAAACGATCCGGGGAAGATGTTTTTTGCTCGCAACGACCCCCCCCCCTCGCCCCCTCGCCTCTGTCCACGTGGAGCGAGCCGCTCGAAGTTAGTCCCGGGTGGTTGAGTCGGCGCCAGTGTTTTTGTGTTCTTTCATCCGTGCCATAGCAATGCGGATTTCTCGCCAGTGGCTCAGGGCTGTCAAAAGGACATGAAGACGGTCAACGCATCCCCCGAAGATGCCCTGGACAGAGCCAAATGGAGAAGACAATGCCGAAAAGCGGACCCTGTGCCACAGCGGGAACAACGCTAGGAATAAGAAGGCTCAGGGCTGTCAACGGACGAGCCGCCACCCCAATTGTTCGTTTGAGCGGCGAGAAATCACCTTGACTTCCCCCCTACCCCAGTACGAACACGTGCGGTGGGGTGAAGCGTGCGGCACTGCCACCTCTTCCGAGATAAAAGAGTAGGCCGAAACATCCGACTGGAGGGAAGCTCAATATCTCCGTCTCGTGGAGGCTCTTCCGCCGGCAGTGGCGTGAGCGACCTTTCTCAGGACTGAGCCTTTTATATTTACATGTCAACAGGCAGCCTACACGCACGCATGCATGCATGCTTGTATTTTGAACTTCTTTCGCACCGTACGTAGCAAACCGTGCTGATTGGAGGTGCGGGATAGTACACGCGGAGTCAAACGATGCGATAGCAGGTCGCCATATCCTGAAAGGATCTGCATGCACAGACACCCCAGGGTTGTGAAAATACCAGCACGAGAGCAAACGCATGCCACGCGGTGACGATCTCCTCCATGCGGTTTGTACGTCCGCGCGCGAGCCAATCAGTGCATTCGTGACTTGAATTCCGACCGGGAGACGATGACCGGGTTTTTTATTGACTTCGAAACGAGGTCGTTGATTCTGAAAACTTCGACAGGTTTGACCGGTTTAAATCATTCAACGACCCGAATTAGTATGAGCTCGTCTGTCGGTGTTCAAAGACACGTGCGAGGATTTACGATATATATGGATTAATAGATTTGGAAATGTACAATCTATTTAAAATCAGAATTGCTCTTGAATATTCTCCATTTTTTGCGGTACACCAATAATAACTGTAAAGACGCAAAAGGTAAATCTTGAATCCAGTCATTTGAACTCTTGGCAGCTACTTTCATGACTGATGCCCGTTTTTAAAATATGCACATTGTAGATATATACAGCATGTGAAAATGTTTCATATACAACATTAATTGTACGCTATATTAATTTTCTTTAGTTTTTAAAAAGTGGTGAATATTTTTTTACACGTGTGTTTACATCTGAAAAACCAAATCAGCTGGCACGTCTGCCAATGACGTGCCAACTTGATTCGATTAGCTACGTGAACGATTAGAGTTGAATTGGCATTGTATATACACGACCATCAAACTCCAAAAAAACGAATTACGAATCGTAATATTGGTCGTGAAAGCCCTACCTAGAAAGATGTTATTGCCTCTAGAATTTCTCCACGGGATTTCAGAAGGATGCGTCTGTAAATGCCACACTCTAGACCAGTGGTTCTAAACCTTCACTACAGTATTTTTAATAATGTTAATAAATACATAGGGTCACGTAGGTAAAACATGAAATAAAAATGAAAAAATATTTAAGTAATTTAAAAAGAATATTTAAATTAATATATTATTTATTAATTTAAATTTATTTTTTATTTTATTATTTCCATTCAACGTGACTTTACCGAAAGAACTAAGAGTATGAATCCTTGCAGTCACGAAAAGCTTCAAATCTAGAATAAATACATAGGGGTTTTATTAAACAAAGTATTTGTTTTTTACGTGCCCGTGTTTAATTTGTGTTTCGATGATTTACCTTCCAAACAAATCTGGCCCCGTCTCGCATCCCAATTTAAGAAGCACTGCTGTGTAGACGGTACACACAGTATGTTGTGTACACGTGGACGCATCTGTACATATCGTTCGTCACTAACTCATTCCTGTTTTAGAGTTTTAAAATAAATGTCATCACTTAAGCAGCGTACCGTGTCTGACCTCTGTTACCCTGAAATAGCGGCCTACGAAACAACTGTTATACCCAAGGTGGTCACCCTACCCAATCGCTAATTATCCAGACTCAATCGTATACGAAGAGCGGCCGAGATCCGACGAGATCGAGAATGTGAGCAATACGCAAGAAAAATATTGGACGCATTTATCCATCTCGTGACGATACCACGTTGTGTTTGAAAGAAAGAATGCAGTTTCGAATTAATCATCGAGCTAACCGTCTTAACCACGTGCCTCTCATTGAATTAGGAACACGATGAGTCACACTGCCAATCGCCAGGGAGATTTCGGTCATTAAACAAAGACGAAGATCCCCCGTATAGCCGTAACACACTGTTGGGGCAAGTGCTGTTAGCGATCACCTATGAAGGCCGGCACGGCACACGAGGGGGGGTGGGTGGCCAGCGCCACGCCCGGCCGCCTTTCTCTCTCCAGCGGCGATGTTTACACATCGCGCTAGGTACTTGTTTTGAGGCTGAGTCGACCTAGGGGAGGCCCAGGAACTGTTCAGTGTTGTCTGTGAGCGGGAATCGAACTCAGGTGGCCGGGTTCTTAGCGCAGCGCGATAACTGCTACACTCCCGCTCAGTGAACACACACACGCGCGCGGATATACACGCACACACACGCAAGCGCACGTGTATTAATTGAATGTAATTGTTATACGACTTGAAATACACGTTTCGTACCATGTGAAAAAAAAAAACAATCGTCATCATGGAGGACCGCAACGTGATGTGTGTGCGCTGAGCGCATTGCTTACTTTGTTGGCAAGATTATTCATGTCGCAGTTTACGAAACTACACAACGAAGACATCGTCCGAATTGTGCAATTTTGGACCGTCGGCGAAGGTAAGTTTTCTCTGTAGACGATAGAAATGTGTGTGACTTCTGGTGCGGGTGAGACGAATGCAGCCTCGAAACATCTACCGTAGTATAAGACGCTTGCTTACATCTGCATAACAAGCATGCAAACACAGCCCGTCTCGAGTACACGGCGAATCGGGGCGACCGCCCCAGGCCCCGCGCCTTGGGAGGGGGGGGGGGGGCGGCCGGCCCACAGTGTGATTTTTTTTTTTTGCCCTGCCCCCCCCCTTCCGCCTCACGGACAACGTGCCTCTCTTGTTTGTATTATAAGGGCTGGCTTCTTAAATTCCTTCAATTGGTCGTGCTTTGAACGAAACGCGTGCGACCATTAGCTGCACGTAAGCTCCTCATCCGATTTGCAGAGCTGACTCGAGGTCGTTGCCACTCCTGGTCCGGATGCGCAACGATTGACGTGGCTTGTCGAGAGCAGGCGGGCGTTGTTTTTCCTTCCACCCCCTTTCTTTCGGCGCTCCCTCTGCTAATTCCCGGCCCCAAGGCAAAAAAAAAACAATCGGTGACGAGTGAGATTTATTCTCTGACTATTCGTGTAAAAAAATATATATGAAGGCAATGAAGGTGTAATGCTTTAACGTGAACGAGAGCCACGTGTTCTATAGCCCCTGACACGCGTGCAAACTAGTACGTATATCCACTCCGTTGGAACGGTATCCTGAAATAAACTTTTTGTAAATTTGTTGAACTGCCTTCGAGATTGAAGATCGCGGTCATACCGACAGCCCGCTTCGGAGTAACAGCGGCTCTAATGCGTCCTTGCAAATGCCACTCGGATGCGCACGGCACGATGCCGTGGAAAGGAAGAATGGCATTTAAAGTGGGATGCTTTAGTAGTTTCTAACGAACGTGTTGTGAACGTCGGAAACGCGACTTACTGCTGCCTGGCACTGCGGCGGAATTCCCAAATTGCGAACCAAAATCACTGGAAAATAATATATCCATCGTAATTTATATGAATACATTAACCCCCCTCCCCTCCCCCTCTGGTCTTTACACGTGATCATCTCACAAGTGACGAGCATCTCGTTATTCTGCTTTTAATTTAAGACCGAAACAGGAGGAGGATTTTTCCACAAATCGGGCTGTCCGCCTGATGATGCTGGTTGTAATTAGCGGCGAAAAACGTCGTACTTGAGTTGTTAATGTTGTTGGTTTAATATAACACGCAGTAGGCTTAGATCGCGTAAATATAAATGTGTCGTGAAATCCGCCACCATCCGACACGGCCAATTAGTAAGGTTTGTCACGTAAACAGAACATGCCAATTCGTTACGAGTACAGCACACCGGTGTGTTGGAGAGCAACGAGTACAGCACACCTGCGTGCTGTACGAGTCGCGAATTAGCACGCTCTGTTTACGTGACCAAACCCGACTCGTTGGCTGTCGGATGGTGGCAGGGGTTAACGACACGCTTATATTTACGCGATCAAACACCCCCCAAAAAAACCTTATGGACAAAACCATTATCGTGAAATACGACATTTGTGTGTGTGTTTTATTTCCAACGTATTTCTTCCGTGCACAACTTCTACATCCTCTTTGGTTCTGTCGGTAAAGTCACGTAGGTATAAAATTACGACGTTTCGGGCGCAACACAAGTGCCCGTCATCAGGTGGAAACAACCCCAGCAATAAACAATTAGCTTCAAGTTTAATTTATTAGGCATAGCCCTGTGAGCCATTCGGCTCTTGAATCGGGTGCAACCGCAACAAACAAAAACTAAAACATGAACAAGAAAACATCTTAAAGTGACTATGTGCAAACTGAAAATCCAAGAAAAGACAGCAAAATATTACAGAAAAAGCACCGTACACCAACCCTGTGCAAAAATCCCAGTGGGATGCAAGTCAGACAACTTGGATTAAGGCCATCAGTCTAACTCTGTACTACAACAAACAAACATGGCCAAACCGAAACACTTTAAAAAAAACACCAAAATAAAGCCATAAAAGCAATGAGAAACAGTGATCATAGGAACGGTGACCGAATTTTCACAATAAACAACGTAAAAAACATGTATTACCAAACTCTACAGCCATAGCTGGTTGCATGAGTCACTCCACAACAGCAGGAGCATCAGTCGGAGTGTCAACATTTTTCAATGCACCTGAGCCTTCTCGTCCCGTTGTCTGTTAAAAGCTCTAACAGATATGTGGAAATCCTCCCCGTAGAGGTGGTTCAATCTAGATTTATTCTATACCTACGTGACTTTACCGAAATAACCAAAGAGTATGGATTCATGCAGTCACGAAAACTTCTACATCACAGCGCATTTATCACCGTTACCTTTCTGAACCATCTGCAAGGGCCGTGTTCGAGCTTTCGATTTTGTTTGCACGGAGGGGCGCCGGTAAGCGCTGAGGGTGTGCGCGCACAGTAATTGCAATCGCGAAAGCAAAGCTACGCAGCGACAATCGTTACCCTCTGCTGTGTGTTACCCCCCCCCTCCTCCTGCTACCCCTGCTGTGCGGAGCGTACTCCGCAGATGGCATCGCTGAGCGCTTCAGGGAAACGCATTAACGTTTTGCCGTGCTGCAAATCGCTTGTTTGTTCTTCCACCAACCCACTCAAAGCAGTCGTCGTGTTGGTTATCGTCGTTCTGCGGGGTTTTTTTTCTTCTTCAAGGCAACCCGGTTCAATTTCGCGTGGCAATGGTTTGGCAAATGTTTTTTTGTGTTCACGAAAGGAATCTACGGATGAGTCCTCGTCGATGTTCGCGCGAACTCGCTTTGGCTGTAGCTTATCGCCTTCGTAGCTCTAAAGCGGGTAATGCTTTGACGGGTGTGTGGTAGGGAGACAAAGGCTGCCGGGCGTGGTGCCGGTCACCCACCCTCTCGTGTGCCGTGGCCAGCCTTCATAGGTGTCACTGCGCTAACAGCACTTGCCCCAACAGTCTGAGGTTATGGAGGAAGGGGGATCATTGACTTTGTGTGTGTGTGTATATATTTTTCAGTATAGGTGTGCTAGTGGGTTGTGGATTTATTGAATTAAATCTCCTGAAGATGAACCAACCACTACAATCAACCCCCCCCCCCCCCCCCAAAATGTGTCTCCTTTGCCCATGAATTATTTATTTACCAAAAAAAATGGGCAGTGCACTCGCGCTCTTTGCAATCCCCGTCTTTTTTATATATAGGTAACAGACAAAAATGAGATCAGTATTTTACAAGAGATAAAACAAACGGCTTTATTAGCACGTCGTATACACGGGATGATTTAGGGCTATTAATCAGGGCTGTAATTAAGATGGAGCTTTGGATTGCCCGCATGTTCACGCACGCGTGGTGTGAAATGTCTTATCTCCCCCCCCATCTCCTTCGACCTATAATTAGAAAATTGATTTTTTTTTCCCCACTACAATGCCAGGTGGTAAAACACGGTGACTTAAAAAACACATTGGGGGAGGGAGGGGGGTGATGTCTTCATAAATAAATAAATAAACACGGCCAACGCTGCGTGACGTTCTATGACCTGTGAAACAGTCGGCTTTTAAATTGCCAATTTTAAATCCACCTCCTTAATTGCGCACATCAATTGTGAGGCTTCAGCATGGTCAGCAAACGTTTTTATTTATCGAGGTTGTACCTAAAAATCGTGAAAAAAAAAAAAATCTATCACCTAAACTACTTTTATTTTACCAGGTAAGGCCCACTGAGCGATTCGGCTCTTATTCTCAGAAGCGAACTGGCCACAAAAGAAAAACTCAATCAAGTGGCTTATCACGTGGATATGTAGAGCAGCCAAATATTATAAATGTGGGGGGGGGGGGGGGCCCGGAGGCCTCGAAGAAAAATCAACACGACCACGGGGAGAGCATCCAAATCCCAAATGTACAGGCGTCGGGATCGCACCCATTGCCCTACTGTATACCAGGCGAGGTAGTTAACATCTCGCCATATATAACCCGATCACGGTGTGTCTTGCAGAACCGCCGCTTGCCTCCAAAGTGGAGGAAAGAAGGGGGGCACAATCGAACTGACAACCAAGATTGTTTTGAAAAGGAGGGGGGGGGGGGGCTGTCCTGGGGTCTTAAAATGCTTTGAGTCACCCACGTATCGTTTTGCTTTACGGCTGCTTGGGTAATGACGCACGAATACATGGAACGCGACCGGGGCGTTTCGTAATTGTGCCGATCCACAACTATCTTATGCTATAATAAATTGAGGGATTTTTTTTTCTCTCGTGTGAAGTGCTGATAGCTTGGTCATTTGTTATCTTCAATAATGCAGACGAGCATTATTGCGTTTTCATTCTTTCTGAAGGTTTAATAAATAGAGGTTTTTTTTTTGTACCTCCCGTGGCAGCCTGTTCGTCAGCTGCGGTATTACATTCATCGTCGTAATATTTTATATGCTTATTAGCTATTTTTACAAAACGTGTGTGTGTGTGTGTTTTATTCTTCTTCTAAATGTCCAAATAATTCTGTTGTTGGGACTTGATCAGAAGGCTTTGTGGGCATCTTCAGATTTTGGCGAACGTCACGTTACTGTTAAACCTGATGATGCATCGTTTAGTCCCTTGGTAGATATCCCATGGAAACTGCGACCCGTGTGACTCCCAAATGAATCGGTGCTTTGTGTGACCAACACCACCGTACAGGCCACACTTCTTTATCCTGGTGAGATACTCCCTCCGGTTTGGCACGTGTAAGCTTAAACTAATGGGAATGTTGTAAATGTGCTTCCTCCCCAGTGATTTTTTTTAGATCGTTTCCCACAAGTCGGAAGCACGTTTCTATTCAAGAAATAAATAATTGTAGTCTCGTGTGTGTAAGCCTATTTGTTTGTATTGTTCGTTTCATGTGTACAGTCTTGTTCGCTACATCATCCTAAACATCACATTGGAATATTGCTTGCATGTAATGTACATCAATTATAATCGAGTCTCTCTCTCGCTCTCACACGCAAAAACTTCAGCACACGTATCATGAGTGTAAAAATGGACTTGTTGATGATCCTCATTGAATCGTTACTTACTTAATAAAACTACATCAGTTTAACACGTCGGCTTTCGCGATCAATATCATCCATAACACAGCTTTTTTTTTTTGGGGGGGTTAGATCGCGAAAATATAAATGTGTCTTTAAGCTCGCCACCACGTAAACAGAACATGCCAATTCGTGACTAGTTCAGCAAACACCATTTCGAATAAACGTCACGCGTTTTTAATAGAATTTAGCTGCTGCTATACATTTCCACGTGATTTGATAAGCCCACTGATGGCCAGTTCGCCTCCTGAAAAAGAGCCAAACAGCTCAGTAGGTGGACCTTACCTGGTCAAATAAAAACAATAGTTCGTGAAAAGTGGCCCTCATCTCGGCTAGCAAGGCAGCGCGCTGTTTGTGGATGCTGGAAGTTCTGCGGGAGTGGAGCGGCTTCGGTTCGGCTGCTGCACGCGCTCGCCATAAGAGACCTCACCAGAATCATAATTGTTTGTTTGTTTTTGTCCTGGAGAAATCCAATGAGCTATGAAACTCACCCCCCCCACACCCCCTGACAAACACGCCCAGTAGGGGCGGGGGGGGGTTCCTTCTGAAACAAAAGAGAGCCACGATTTCCTGAAGACGACCGCTCGTCATGGGATCTCCTTTGCCAGTACGAAAATATACCAATAGGGTTTTTCCCCTTTTTTCTGGCAATAAAACTGACACCTTTTGCAAGGAATCATGTCTACATTAACCGCAATACTTGCGCCTTTTGGTGTCATCTGGTCGAACACCATATGAGACGAGGCTCCAAAGAAAGCTGTCTCTGGTGTGGACCAATCAGTTTCAAAGACAATGCATAAATTACCAGAGTATTGTACTTTTGTTTGCATTTGACTGCAAGTATTGCGGTTAATGTAGACATGATTACTTGCAAAAGGTGTCAGTTTTGTTGCCAGAAAAAAGGGGAAAAACCCTATTGGTACGACCGCTCGTGTTGCGATCGAAACGTCGTAGTTTTTTAAAATTTTCTTTTGAACCTATCTTCGCGACTTTACCGAAAGACCCGAGAATATTAATTTCATCAGTCGCGAAAGCTTTAAGTCAAAACATAGTTGAGTTTTTGTTGTTGACGGTGCGATGTTAGGCTGCCTGCAGAGGGCAGTATAACACTGCATGACGCGCCAGTGTTGGACCCTGTGTGAGAGCCCCGACTCACTCCTGCTTTGTCATCCACAATGCAGGGAAGGCAGGCAGGAAGTCGGACACAACCTTCGATTTAAAGCTTTCGTGACTGCAGGGATTCATCTTCTTGGTTCTTTCGGTAAAGTCACGTAGAAGGGAAGTAATACAATGATAAAAATAAAACATAATAAAATCTCACGACGTTTCGGCCAGACCTGGTTTCACCTGAGGACGGCTGCTTGCGTTGTGGCCGTAACGTCGTGAGAATTATTTTATTATGTTTTATTTTTATTATTTTATTACTTCCCTTCTACGTGACTTTACCGAAAGAACCAAGAAGATCAGCCACAACTGTGCACCTATGTCTCGCACAACCTTGCAAGGGTCAGCTCTTTTTTTTTTTTTTGGGCTGACGCGTCACATTTTGCACGATTGCACTAATGACTCTCTCATTTCCAGGTGATCGGAGTAATTCCGGCCTGGCTATATTACGCATTCAATTAGGATCATCCCTTTTACAGTTTAAGCAGAGCAAATGGCTAATTAATTTAAAACACATTTAGATAACTGCACGGGGGTGTGCTGATGCGTGCTCTAAAAAGTGCATTAAATTAACCGTTATATGAATTAATATGAGATTTGTTTCTTTGTTATAGACGGTAGAAGCTGAACATTGATCGTATTTTAGCCACCACACCAAAGCAATGCTTTGTTAGGCTCTATAGGTTGTGGCAAGGGGAGGGATTCGTGGTGCAGCGGTTAGCGCACTGCGCTATGAACCTCGGGGCAATGCGAATTTCAATGCCAGCGACGGCTGACGTCAGTGGCGAGGTGATCATCGGCACTTGCATTGATCAACCCGCGCTGAGCAGCTGAGCAGAATGAAGTCACACTTGTAGATGTGTGACCAAAAGAAAATCAGGATATTCCTTTTTATAAAATATTGAATAATAATAATATTATATAATGTGCAGCTTTCATTTTCTTGCAATGCCACTCCCGGTAGAAAGGTCTTCGCCAGAGCTCCAGGTAACCCCTCTCTCTCTCTCTCTCGAGTCTGTTTGGTTGACCGACCAGTCCACGCTAACCAGACGCCCTAGAAGCGTT
>CM025618.2:3164384-3176655 GCA_014621495.2 Entosphenus tridentatus
AAAACACAGATTGGTGTTTTGTCCCACAACGCAAGTCTAGGTACATGTGACAGAGGGTGCTTATATCCGACAGATTTATTGTTATTTATTTCTAACGAGCCGAGCGTTCCTCTCTGTGGATAGGACTGCTCGCGGTCAGGCTATGAAAAAAGAGCTTTTCAGCTCATCGGATTCCTCCCGGTATAAATACATATTCCGATTTATAATTGATATTTTTTGCTCGCGAGCAATTTCCAACCCGTGTGACCATTTTTCCAAACCCAGGCACGTGAGGGCGGGTGGACGGCCTCAACGCCGACGACGGATTTGGGTCCCGCTCTTTGTGACGTCACCGCCACTCGATTCACTTCGACGCGAGATGCGGCAACCCGCGTGGCTAACTGACGCTTGAGCAGCCCCCCCCACCCCCCCCATTGGCTGCTCGTCCAATCCTCACACCGCCCGCGCTATCCTCCGCAATAATGCATTTCTCCATTAAGCGACGTCGCCCCGTGCAGTATGGCGAGATAAGTCGACAATTTACGACCGCTTGACAAATTCCTCCCATGCCACGCCTTTTTATTTTATTTTATATCCGAGAGGTCGGCCGGCCTGGTGGATCTTTTATATATTTAACATTATTCTACCGGTTATATCCCAGCTGCTAATACTCTCTGGGACTGTCATACTCTAAGTAACAGCGCCATTAACTAACCGAGCATGCTCGCCCGCTGGCATAAATGTCCCCCCCCACCCACCCACCCCATCTGAGCTGCGACTCGATTTATCAGAGGGCCATTACGTTATAATGCAGCATTATGCAACATACGCCGCGGCACCTGCCGGGTGTGCCAGCGATCGTCCGGCGTCCCCCCCCCCCCCCCCCCCCCCCCCCCCCCCCACGAACCTTCCCGAGGGCGCCGAGGCCGCGGGCTATGGCGGCCGCCACGTGGCACTGCACCGACGGACGACATTTTCAAGGAAATGTGGCCACGACCAAGTCTCAGATTTTCCGGCACGAATTCAACTTCGCCCGCGGGTTTTTCCGTTGCTTCTGATTTACAAAAGGCAACGTCACATTTGAAGCTTGTGCTGGATGGGGTGGTGCCTTGCCTCTGACCAGGTTTAGGCAGTGGTTTGAAATTCCACATTTTTACTGTCACTGCACGCGATAAGCAAGCACTTGATTTCTAACGCCAAAGCGTTCATTTCATTCACCTTAGGAGGGGTGAATAGGTGGTGGGATTGTTGGGTCGGAACGAACGTCTGAGTACCAACCGAAGGAATGAATGCACCGTGGGTGGCAGAGAGGCGGTGCGTGGGGGTGCGAGAGGCGACGGTGCTCAGTAGTGATCGAGGAGTGAGTGTTTGTGCGTGCGGTGGTGCAGCGGTGAGCGGTGGTGCAGCGGTTAGCACGAGTCGGGCGTCCCGAGTTCGACAACCGCTCCACGTCTTCTTGGTTCTTTCGGTAAAGTCACGTAGAAGGGAAGTAATAAAATAATACAAATAAAACATAAAAAAACATAATATAAAACATAAAAAAACATAATATATTATTTTATTATTTTTTATTTGTATTATTTTATTACTTCCCTTCTACGTGACTTTACCGAAAGAACCAAGAAGATGAATCCCTGCAGTCACGAAAGCTTTAAATCGAAATTTAACCGCTCCACGGCCGTCAACACCCATGTGACGGTTATCCGAACCGGTAACCGGGTCGAGTCGGTGCGGTGTGGAAACAACGTCACCGGAGAGACAAAGGCGGACGGGCGTGGTGCTGACCACCCACTCCCTCGTGTGCCGTACCGGCCTTTTCATAGGTGCTCGCGAACAGCTCTTGCCCCAACAGTCTGTTAAAGGCTATAAGGGGGATCTTTGTCATTGCGCAATGTTTTCATGGCCTATTTCTCGAGCATATTAGTCACGGGGTGAAACGTGTTTTTTGTTGTTGTTGTTTGGCAGGGCTGCAAATTAATTTCTTCATTCCAGTTGCATGTTGGCACGTAGATCATGGCAATGGGGCACTCGTTATAATAACGATGATGCTGTTGCCGATGAGGATTGCGTGTGCGGCGGTGGGGGTTGCAATACGTTTTTTTAGGTTATGCAACGCGAATCTATAATGTTGTGTCGTTAAACCCGCCACCACCCGATACCGCCAACTAGTAAGGGTTGTCACGTAAACAGAACGTGCCAATTCGTCACGAGTACAGCGCTAACCGGTGTGTTGGAGAGCCAAGGCACGACATTTACAATCCGAGTACTGCGCGGTACTAGTAACGAATTAGCCACGTTCTGTTTACGTGACAACCCCTACTAGTTGGCTGTGTCAGATGGTGTCGGGTTTAACGACACATTCATATTTACGCGATCTAACCCAAAAAAAACTCTTATGGATGGTATTGGTAGCGAAAGTCCACTTCGCGTTTTAAACGAATGAAGTTGTCTGGCGCAGATTTCAGATATGTCACGGTTAATATAATAGTTTACGTGGAATAACGCAGAACCTGTTTGCCGTAATAAAGTAACGCCTTATCTTCTAATAGCGTGCGCGCTTGGGTTGAATATATATAAGCGTGGCGTCGATTGTGGTGATTAGTTTTTTCTTATTGCATTAACTATTTAAGCGTTTGTATACGTAAGCTCCGTCTTTATATATATATAACTTTTCCAGCTTCCGCGACGTGCTTTAAAAAAAAAACTCGACTAATTAGTTGATTAGCATCGTCTTGATTTGGGGTGGCAATAAACGTGGATTTTAAAAGAAAAGACGAACGCAGCACAAAATGATCGGCCCCAAAATAAGTGGCATGTTTATGGAAGGTAATTTCCACTCGTAATTGAAAATAAACAAGAGAGACGATTTACGCACTGGGAGGATTTGCATCTTTTTTTCTTCTTAAAATGCATTGGCACGTGCGCGTGCAATGCTCCTTCTTGGAAAGGGGGGGGAGAGAGAAGCGAATTTCCTGAGCGAAATCAGGACGTCTCTGGTTTTATTTCTCTCTCTATCCCTATCCTCCTCGCGAGCAAGACCTTTTTTGGAGAGAGATCCATGTGTGTGTTTTTTAAATACTAATTGCTTCAAACAAATGTTAACACTTACATGGATCTATCGGTTTTGTTGCAAATTATCGGAAGAATAATATTTTTTTAAGCACTCCAGTATTTGAAAATACGCGCCGTGTGACCGTTTAGTCTTTTGTTGCGAGCACCTCCCCCTATCCCACACCCCCCCTCCCCCCCCAGCATCTTTTGCTGTCCTTGGCAACTCGCAGAGAGCGAACGGAACCCAAGGTGATTATTGAAGATGACGGCAAGCCTGACATATTTTCCAGGGCCAGGACCTCGCCCTGAAAGCACCGTGATGAAAAGCCGACATTGTTTCATTGGTGACTCTGCTCGTGACGCGTGAGCGAGCCACGAAGCGGTGGGGGAGGGGTGGGTGGGTGGGTGGTGGGGGTTGGGGAGATAAAATAAAAATAAATAAAAATCGACTCTTTTTTAAAATGAATGTTTGATGGTGCGCTCTCCTATTATCAGGTTATCTTTCACCTGCACCGATTGGTGATATTGAAGAGCCTCTCGTGAGATGCCCACGGTACACTCACTTTGGTCGGGCGAGATAAGGGGAAGGGCTTGTTACCTTCGGGTGTTGGGGGTTGGGAGACAAATTAAATGTAATAAAAACCGCTTGACACTCGATGAGTGCGCTCCGCTCCAACGCCCCCTATATATTTCCTGGAGCACCTTGAGATGGAGCATTTGAGGTCTGCCAAACATTATTAGGGGGCCTTGCAGAAAGGCACGCTCTCAATTCTTGCGGTGGAAATGGACTACGCGTATTATCTTATTTTATGGTTTTTAAAGGCGGCTGGACAAAACACCCTAGCAGTGTGTGTGTGTGTTCGTGTGCCCGAGGGACTGAGCGGTGGTGCAGCAGTTAGCGTGCTGCGCTACGAACCCGGTGACCCGCGTTAGATTCCCACTCACGGCCAACACCGGTGACGATTTTCTGAACCGGTCCTGGGCGTCCCCTCGGTCGACTCAACCTCAAACATCGCCATTAGAGGGATAAAGGCGGTCTAGCGTGGTGCTGACCTCCCAACGCCATTGTGCCGTTTCGGCCTTCATAGGTGCTCGCCAACAGCACTTGCCCCAACAGTCTTAAGGGACCGTCCATAAATGACGTCACGCAATTTTGGACGATTTTTGACGCCCCCCGTCGTCACACGGCGTCACAAAAAGTCAGACCCTCGCTTAAATATGACGTCACAGCTCTGCCCCACCTCCCCCACAAAAAAATAAAACATGCTTCAAATCGCTTTCAACTATTGTCATTCTAGTGCGTATTTAATGTGGCGCTGCATTCTGTTGTAGGAGAAAACATTTATTAAAACGTCTATTTAATAAAGTAGAACGTGTTGTCTATATTTATTTAAAGCTGCGCATTTTGATGTGACGTCACATTCCCCCCCCAATAGGTGCGTGACGTCATTTATGAACGGCCCCTAATGCTCTATGGGCGATCTTTGCCTTTTGGGTGCCCGCTAACAATACTTGCCCGCAAAAGTTTGTTAAAGGCGATCATGGACATGTTTGGTTTGTGGAGAGAGCGCGAGTGAAGCAGCAGTTTGTGCGCTACGAGACAGGGCAGACGCAATTCCCACTCGGTCCCGGGCCTCTCCTAGGTCAACTCTGCTGCAAATGAGGACCTGCTGCGATATGTAAACAGAGCCACTAGGGAGACAAAGGCGACCGGGTGTGGTTCTGGCCACCCATACCCCCTCGTGTGGCGGTGCCAGCCTTCACAGGTGCTCGCCAACGGCACTTGCCCCAACGGTGTGTTAAGGCTGTCTGGGGGATATTTGTCTTTTTACTGGTCATTGGTAACATCAGAAGCACGTGGTAGCTGATCCTGTTCTGGGCCTCCGCCTCGGTCGAGTCAACCATTTAATGAGTACCTGGGGCATGCTGTATGTGTCAACACTGGTGTGTGTGTGTGTGTATATACACATGCTGTGGGTGTGTATATAACACATTCCTGCGGAGGGAGCTGGTAGGAACGTTGGGTTGCTCGGTCAATGGCCAGGGTCAACGGCGGCGTGGTGTATTCTACAAATATGCCCGACTGTGAGGGTGGGCACAAGCCGGCGTGAGTAGGTTAAACGTTGAGTTGTATAAGGGCACCACGGGGTGACCAGCCAGCCCCTCCCCACCCAGCCCCACCCCTCCCATTTTTGGATGCACAACGGACGGATGGACGGACACAATAATCCCCTGTGGGCTGGTGGAACCAGGTGGTTCCTCTCAGTACATGCTGTGTGTGTGTATATACATGCTGTACGTGTCAACACTAATGTGTGTATATATACAAAGGCAACGATTCCTCCGTATGGACTTAACAGACTTCTCATTTTGTAACGATTAATGGCAGCAGATTAAACATGTAATGTTTCATTTGTTAGCTACTCAATTGTCTGTTCCCGTCCATTCCACCTGTTTCAAAGGGGGTGAAGGCGGCAGCAGCAGCAGCAGCGGCAGCGGAGTGTTCACGACGCGGTCGACTGTTTGGGATTCGGTGCCACGTCGCTCGCAGGCCGCCGAATACACTGGTCGACACACTTTTTCTGGCATAAGGAATTCCAACGGTTTGAAGGTCATTTGGGGGTGCTGGTTCCAAATCTGGCATCAGTTTGTGTCTATCAGGTTTTTGAGATATCAAATATTGCATTTTCAATAACTGCAGAAGAATACTATTAAATAAATGTGCATATCTACATAAAATTATATTATAAACACACTATCCTAAAAATACAGCACCATATTTTAACACTAAAGCAGTCGCTGACTCGCAACAACTTGCAATCATAAGTGACAGAGTTAATTTCGGGTAACATCAATGAAATTAGGGTATGCCCATAGCATAAAAATTTGATGTGATGGGGCAAATCTGAGATCAGATTTGGAATCGGCACCCTGAAATTAGTCTAAAACAGCTGCAAAAGTCCAGGCCAGAAATGTTTTGTTGTTGTTGACCAGTGTGATTTGACGGCGCCATTTGTGGCATCAGGTGGCCGCCGTCGGCCAATCCCCAGACCACGTGTCGGTTGATGGTCCGTCGAGCCACTGGCGGCGTGGAAGGTTGACAACGTTGGGGGTTTTCTCTTAAATTTTTATATATATATTTTTTGGACGTCGGCCGCAATCCAGACTCTCGCTTCCGTCTTCTCCGCCTTCCCTTTTGGTATTTTGTGGCGTCGAGGTGAGGCTGCTGCCGTGGTCCGGAATGGGTGGTGTGATTTATTTTTTTCTTCGGCGTGACCCAGGCTGCATTGGGTTTAACAGGCTGTCGGCGCAAGTGCTGTTGGCGAGCACCTCCATGAAGGCCGGCACGGCACACGATGGGGCCGGTGGCCACCAGCACACCCACACGCACGCACGGACATATATGGGCTGTGGTGCTTGAGCATGTCTCACGCACTGCGAATCCTAATGATAATGATAGAAAAATAGAAAAACCTGATTAGTTATTTGTCCATTTGCTTAACCTCGTTGGGAGACACTCGCTCACCTTTGTGCGTGTGTGCGTGTGCGTTCGTGCGTGCGCGTGCGATGCCAGGCTAAGGGCACACACTTCAGCGGTGCCGATGCGTTAACTGTGTCGCGGTGACCAAGGAAAGCAAGCGATGCTAAAACACACACCTATAAGGACAGAGACTTTGGCAGCAGATGTTGATATTGTTGGTGACCCTTGGCGTGAGTTAATCATTACCTCCATGGGTTGACTCGCAAACACCTTCCTCCTTCCTCCCCATCCACCTCCACTCCCCCCCCCCCGCCTCTCCCCACCGCCCCCTCTCCATCACCGGCAAGCCCTGGCGGGCCACCACGGCCACCCGCTACCAGTCTCGCCGGCCAAGTAATCTCAGGCTGAATAATTCATGTAATACGCTGCGTAACAGATTGAAAAATACCACGCCCTGATGCGCTTTATTACTGATGCGAGCTAAACGTGGCCAGGCATCCCCCCCCCTGCCCCCTCGATGTGTCTGTGGCCACAGATAAGTCGTTCGCTTAAACAGATGGGGCCCATCTCTGCGCTTTCCCCGACAAGAACACGAGAGAGAGTGAGAGAGTGGGGAGCATTTTTTTTTTTTGGGGGGGGGGGGGGAATTACCGCAAGAATGCTCGCAAAGGACTGCCAGCCCACGTGACCTCTGCTCCGGGTTCTCTATCCAAAAGCATTTGTTGCGTTGACTGGTAGTGTAATTTACTTGTACCCATTTTAAAAAAACACGTTTTATTTAGAGTGAGCCTAATGTTATTATTATGAGGGTACATACGTATGCACTTGGCAAGAGGCAGGAATGTGTGTGACAGGTTCGCGTGCTGCGCTACAAATACGGCTCACGGCCACCAACACCAGGTGACGATTATATGAACCGGTCGTGGGCCTCCCCTAGGTCTACTTGGCCTTAAATTAGTAACTGGTGCGGTGTGTAGTAAACGGCGTCACTCGGGAGACGAAGGCGGTCGGGTGTGGTGCTGGCAACACACCCCCTCGTGTGCCGTCTAGGCCTTCATAGGTGCTCGCTAACAGCACTTACCCCAACAGTTTGTTAAGGGTATACGGGGATCTTTGTCTTAGCTTGTTTTTTTTTCATTTACGCGGCCTAACCTTTGTACGACTGTCACATACCGCTCGTTAACATTGTTTGAATGCCTTTTCCCGCTGCTGCTGCTATAATCCCCTAATTGTGAGAAAGGTATGCAAGTTTAACTACACTGGCTTCGTATATATACACACACACACAAATAAACGAGCTGTGTGCTGCTGCTGCTAGATTGTCCTGCTCTCTGTGCTGCCCATCAGCGGGGCCTCCACGAATCGATCGCGAGAGACTTTCGCCACCGTGAAATGTATTCTCCCATTCAAATGTGGGTTTTAAATCTAATAATAAAAAATGTAAAGCACGCGGTGAAAACAATTTCTAATTACAGCATTTGTTTTTTAATTTCTCTCATGCATAGTCACATGCTAATTTTATTGATTTGGAGAGCGTTGTCTTGAAAATATGAGCATTAATGATATGATGATCATCATCATCAGTTTATATTTCTGTACCACTGGTTATTCATCGGCATAAAACAATACACCCACAGCGATTGTGACATCTCCCACGATAAGGTTTGCTAAGTTGAAATCCCGGCTGTGGTCAACTGGGCCCGTCATTCCTCCTGGGTTTGATAACAAACAAACAAAAAATGAGTTTCACCTTTTGTGATTTTATGTAAGCGGTTGTATTGGGCATATTCTGAGCCCTGCCGGAGGCATGTGGATTTGAGACGGCTGCCTCCTCGGGCTTCAAACGGAAAAGAGCATGAACATATCCTAGTCTCATTACCTTGGCTTTTTTTTACTTATTTCAATATTGCTGTTAGTTCCGCCTACATTGCCATTATCGCTGCATTGTTGAACACAGCAGTTGGCCTGTGCATGCACGTGCATGTTTCAGGATGCTTGGTGTTTTCACGGATAAATAAGAGGTGTCACAATTGAACTTTAGCTACAAAGCGTTGTGTCTATGTATAAGATCGGGAAATGGGGTGGTGATGGATGGGGCGCATTGTGGAGGAGAACAGGTCGCCAACACGGGCTATGGACGTGACACCCAGAGGTCTGAAAGAAGGCCACAATCTAAAAGTAAACTTGATTTTTTTACATTTTATTTTACCAGGTAAAGGGCCCAATGAGCTCTATAGCTCCTTTTTACAGACGCGACCTGTCCACAAATTATCGCTCAACGAGACGTAGCTTATCACGTGGAGATTTATAGCAGCCACATACTCTAAAATCACGTTTCTAAAGTGTGGAGGGAATAACTCGAGGACCCAGAGAAAAAATTCACACGATCACGGGGAGAACTTGCAATCTCGAAACATGCGGGCGTCAGGGTCTGGATCGATCCCACATTCCTCCTGCGTACAGGGCGAGGTAGTTAACATCTCACCACTGCGGCGACCCTGGGACACTGTCAGAGAGGACATTGAGGGTTGACTCTTGTAACGACGGTGGAAGTGACGGTGGGTGACGTGGGGCCATCGACGGCATTGGCCAAGTTGACCTCTGAATCTTGACCTCTATTTTGGTCGCCATTTTTTATTTTTATCTGCCGTTGCTTCGACAGAATTTCCGTTTCGCGTCTCCGCAGCCGTTCAACAGCCGCTCATCCTAAATCTAGATTGAAAAACTAATTTTCTTTTAGAACTACTTCCTCGTGTTTTAGTTTGGTGTCCTCCACCCGCGCTTCTGATTAGAACGGTCGGCTATGTGTACGGTGCTAAAAAAAAAAGTTCCTGCATCTTCTTGCGTAGCGCTGGTGGTGTAAGGAACGGCACAAAAGCTGCAAAGCCCCACCGCAATGCAAGCTCTCTGCTGCTTTTGAGTGGTCCCGATTACACAGACGCACCATTACATCTTGATGACATTTAACACGATTTATTTTTTTATTTTGCGCTCAACAACCATTGACCATCGGTGAATGGTTTGCCCAAGATGACCTTTGCTGAGATTTTAAGGTATTCATGTGTGTGTGTGTGTCTTCCCCCCCCCCCCTCCACACACAACCCTTTATTGCTGTGCGTCTGTGACTATGGACCGGGTGAGCGTGCTCTATCAATGACAGAGAAATCACCTCCTAATAAAATTGCCTGCCTGCCACATGGACAGATTCATGAGTTAAAATGAATTCTAACCTCCAAAAAAAAAGAGGGGACGCGTGTCGGTAAATCTCCGGTTCCAATCATGTATGTAAATGTTGCCGAATATTGGCCCCTAAAATTCAATTTAAGGGCGTGTCGCCCGTGGTTATTACGCGGGGGTGTTTACCCTTCCCCAAATCAGCCGTGACAGTTTTTTAATCTCGGGTGGGTCACCGCCGGAGGGATGAGGTGGACTGGTCTCACGAGGGTCGCTTCACCCCCCTCCCCCGTACCCCCCCACTCACCTCTCATCTCTTTACAAAACGGTGGGTGGGGGGGGGTTCCGGGTGAGTGGGTGAAGGGAGGCATGGATGGCTTGGCTAAGCCTCGTGGCGGAAGGACGTGGGGAGGAGGGGGCACTGCTAAATGGTTTGTTGGAGTGGATGCAAAAAAAGACGATGCAAATCGGAGTGCAGTGAAATTGCCTCTTTATGGGGGCCCCACTGTTGGCATCCGTATGGGGCCACTTGGCTGTTCTCGACTCGCCATGCACATCCCATGAATGTGACTCGTGATATCCACGCGGTTGTCTGTGGATGAGCGCAGATGATTCATCCAATTTACTGCCACCGCCAGCGCTCCGATAAGTATCTGCGGTGATCTGAGAGATGTTTAGCGAATTTACTCCGCGCCTCTGTAAATAAAAAAAAAAGAATATAATTATTGATAATAAATATTATTTGCTGACAAAAATCCTTCAAATGTGTGGATTATGGAAAGCCATTCTGCTATGCGGGATGGGAAAATTCACGGATAATTGGAAGAATTGGAGCCAGGACTGATCAGGCAATTTCTGCGTGTACGAATCGTAGAGGTACCACAGATAATAGGAATTGTGGGGGTAAGAGGGCCGCGGATAAGCGAAGTCCGACTAGTAGGAGGAATTTAAGTGGAATGAGATCACCTACCTTTTTAATGTGACTCACATCTGTAGATGAGCATGTACAAGATAATTAATTTGCCTCCACTCATGTCTTTACATTTTAAAGTTAATTAATTTACAACTGCTTTGTTGTGTGAGTTCGTTGATCTTCCACCACACCTACAATTTTAGTACGGTGCGAAAGCGGTTCTACATACCTTCAGCTGATGCTGCCTTCTCTCTGAAGATAATTGCGTACATTGGGATGAATTTGCATGCGCCACTCCGTATAACCAAGAAAAAAACACAAACGGATACGAAGCAAGGATCTATCCACAGATAATAGGATTTTCCACGGATTAATTGAGGTCACGAATAATAGGGGGAGGAGTCTAGGATAAGATAGGGTCACGGATAAGAGGAGTTTCACTTCACAGAAGGTGGTTGGACACAAGGAGAGAGGCGAGTGGCCGAGCCCTGGGTAATTTGGGTGGCTGACATCGCAATGTCCTTACTCTCACCACTCTATACGCTTATTGAATTACCCCGATAATTATGTTGTCTGACCAGGCACATTTTATTGCCCCACCCGCCACCCACCGCCTCCTCCCCCAGCCCCCACCCGGAACATTGATGAGCAAACCCCTTTTCATACCCCTGCAGACTTCTAAAACCTCTGACTTTTACGCTTCTCTCCCACCCCCCCTGGCCCACTTCACCCACCACCCCACGACTGGACCATTTAATCAAGGTCATGGCTCTCCCAGTTGTATTCAGTTAAAACCTTAACGTTCTTCCACAACCGGGATTTCAAAGCTTATCCATTTTCTGCGCCCATTATGTGTATGTATGTGTGTATATCGGCACGGGGAGCGGTAGTCTAGCGGTTTGCATGCTGCGCTACGAACCCGGCGATCCGTGTTTTATTCCAGGTCACGACCACCAACAGCAGTGCCAATTAACTGAACTGGTCCTGGGTCTCCCCTAGGTCGACTCGGCCTCAAGTGAATACCTGCTGCGGTGTGTAAACATCGCCACGAGGGGTGTGGTGCCAGGCCACCCACTCATCCACTCGTGTGCCGTGCCGGCCTTCATAGGTGCTACGCGCAAACAGCACTTGCCCCAACAGTCTGTTAAGCCTATACGGGGGGTCTTTGTAAGGTTGTATATATTTGCGTTCACGCAGGAAAAATATAATCAAACCCACGCGGTGTTACGATTGTAGGTCTATTCATTAATTTATTTACGTTAGAATGTGTTTTTGTTGTTGTATTGATCGCGTGTGGTCTTTATGAACGCGTCGGCTCGTCTCCACGTCCTCGTGATTATTTCAAACGGGACCTTGGAGCGTTGCGGCTGCCGAGGTTTGCAGAGACGAGAGCCGAGTAAGGGGCCGTCACGCACCTGGGGGGGGGGGGGTGCCGGACATTTGGACCGAGGTGTGACGAGTGCGGGGGGTTGGCGAAATGTGACGTCACTCACATCAAAATGCGCAACTTTAAATAAATATAGACAACACGTTCTACTTAATTAAATAGACTTTTTAATAAATGTCTTCTCCTACAACATCAGAGTGCAGCGCCACATTAAATACGAACTTCAATGACAATAGTTTAAAGCGATTTTAAGCATTTTTTTGTGGGGGGGGGGGGGGGGCAGAGC
>CM025618.2:3208834-3223210 GCA_014621495.2 Entosphenus tridentatus
GGGGGGGGGCGATGGATGTTGAAAGAAGCTGTGGCAATGTCAGCCGAGGGCGTACCCGGGATAATTTTAAATCCCGCGGCCGCCGCACGGGAACTCGGCTAATGATGATGATGTGTTTGTGCTTATAGCGCAGTTTGTTTCACAATGTACAACGTGTGTATTCGTGAGCAGTCTTCTTCTTTTCGTACGGATCAATAATGGTGACGCTGCGGCAGGAACACGTGGTGATGTGTTGCGTGAAATCTAAGCAAACTTTCTTACTCTGTTTCTTTCCATCTGTAACTAAATATTTTTAAGAATCGTCAGTTTTTCTTTTATTGATATCTTGATGTATTTTTTTGACTGACGCTTGCTCTTATAGATTCCATTGTCGGCTTTCACGTGGCCTTAACGTGCACACAGCCTGGCACAAGCCCCGTGGTGACGTCACCGCCACCTTCGTGGCGAATGGCGGTTGTTGTTGTTGTTCTTGAGTACCTCCTGAGCACGGTTGGCTACGTACGGTGCGAAAGAAGTTCAACACAGTTCGATGGAATACAATTGGAAATTACGAAGCATTGTAGTGGGACTGCATCTTCATAGAATCGCATGCCAAGATGCTTTAATGGGGAAGAAACAAGGGACCTTTTTTTAAAACGGTGAAGATGCAAATGCCAGCGATCTAAACGTTAATGGTGAATATCAATGTTATGCAGGTCACGATATGGTAATGATTCGTTTTGACATGGGGGTCTCGTGTACGCCGGGCAGGGAGTCTCCGAGTACTCGGAACCACGGCTCGGCTCGTCTCGACACCTTTCAAAGGGGCACCCCCAATTCCCCCAGTGGCAGCTGTCCCTGTGCAGCACATGGGGTGACCCTATAAATGGTTATTCGTCTGCTGGTAGGGGCCAATGCTTTGCTATGTACGACCCCGATTGATTCATTTGAAGAGGCGGTCATAGGCAGAGGAGAAGAGGAAGGGTCGAAGAGGCTGGACTCTGAGAGAGTGGTGGAGTCAAAAATGCGAATACAATGTCATCATTATAGTCGTTTATTCAGTTTTACAAAAGTGGACCATTTTAAGTGGAAACCCAGGGAGTATGCGTGAACCACACTCACTGATTGGCAGCATTTTTTACTTTGCTTAAAGATACGTTTTCAGAAATCTGTAAAAGAAGAGTATTATTCAGTTAAACAGGATATGTTAGTCCCCCCCCCTCCCTATATTGCCACTTAAATGGGCGTCCCAGTGGCTATCATGCTGTGCAACAACTACAGCCGCGTTAGTTTGATTCCCAGCTACGGCTAACATCAGTGACGAGTGATATTTGAACTTAGCCTGCCCCCGTGTATGCATTATTGTTATCTACAGTGTGCACTTATTGAGTGATAGTTATTGAAAAACCACTATGGGCATTTTTTCGACTAATCTGTGAGCCACAATGTCGCTGTGGACGAAAGCAACGTTTCCACAATAATAACGACAACGTGATTGGTAATTAAGAGATGCCCAGTTCATATCCGGGTCATCACGGTGCCGATATGTTAACTACCTCACCTGGTATACAAGAGGTCGTGGGTTCGATACCAAACCTGACACTTGTATATTTCGAGTTTGCATGTTCTCCCCGTGGTCGCGTGGAATTTTGTCCGGTTCCTCTGGGGTTTCCATCCATATCTAGGAGCATGCGTTTAGAGTTTTTGGCTGCTACAAATTTCCACATTTATAAGCCACTTTGTTGTGTTAGCATTTGTGATGATAGGCAGGTCGCTTCTGAAAAATAGCTTTACAGCTCAGTGGGCCTTATCTGGTAAAAAAAATTTTAGTTTTACTTTTCTCCATCTACGCTAAAACAAGTACCACTTTGAGGGACGTGAATTAATCGTATACTTGATTGAAAACCAGTTAAAGATCACACCCCGGTTTTATACAATTGCCAATGAATAATAGACTGGCTTCTGCCATGAAAACGTGTAATTTTCCTCCGCACGGGCAACACTGCCCAATAACCTTTTGCCACCAATAACACATTCCTGCGGAGGGAGCTGGTAGGAACGTTGGGTTGCTCGGTCAATGGCCAGGGTCAACGGCGGCGTGGTGTATTCCACAGATATGGGCGACTGTGAGGGCGGGCACAAGCCGGCGTGAGTAGGTTCAATGTTGAGTTTTATAAGGGCACCACGGGGTGACCAGCCCCCCAGCCCCACCCTCCCCACCCAGCCCCTCCCCACCCAGCCCCTCCCCACCCTCTTCACCCAGCCCCTCCCTCCCCACCCTCCCCTCTCTACCCAGCCCCACCCCTCCCATTTTTGGATGCACGGCTGACGGACGGACACAATAATCCCCTGTGGGCTGGTGGAACCAGGTGGTTCCTACAAGTAAAATACATTTAATGATGGATAAACTCCTGAGTTTCGTTTTGATTTTAAACCAAATTAGTCTTATTGATAATAATGACTTCGTAGCCACGGTATACATTGCAGCTGGAATACGTTTATTTTAAATGATTGAGATAGCCATCCACATTAGCAGGACCTTTGAGGTCAACGCTTGGTCATTACAGTGGCATTGTTAGAGATGAGGGCATTCCAAATGCCTCGGGGTCATTTTGCAATTAGCATCAAGTTCAGGCCCCAGTGGTAAGCGGCCACGAATAAATAATGTTGCGTATCCGTCCATTAATTGATTGTGGTTGTATAATTCTTACATTAGCGTGTTCGAATCACTTGACCATTGTAATGAATAAAAAATATATACAATTATTTCCTCTAACGGGCCATTGCAGCTCGCATTAGTGCGTGATGGTTTTATAATGCCGACATTTATATGTATTACAAGTGGCATAAATGTGGTTATCTTTTCGTTATTATTGTTCAATGTCATTAGCAAGGTAGCCAAACATTTGCCTCGGACAAATATCCCTGCAACAAGTCTTGTCGGATTTCGGAAGCTAAGCAGAGGGTTTTGAGCCTGGTTATTTACTTGTATGGGAAGCCGGCCTGGGGATATCAGATTGATGTAGGCTCATGTGGAAAGGTGTACCACGAGATGACGGTACAGCAGTAGTTTCTTGAATCCACCTGTGTGGAGTTTTGAATATTACCTCCCACTCCACGTGTGACTTGTTTGGTCTCTCGGGGGGGATTCCAGATTTTCCTCCCGCATGCTGGGAACTCGTGAATTGAACTGGTGAAGGCTTTCATGATTAATTAAATATCATTACGTGGTAAACAAACACACAATATAATGTAATGAAATTCCATTGCTTGATATTACATTGTTCCAATATTATTACAACAATGCTTCGCATATACAATTGACATCTTAAAAAATACTCTGGTAATGGCAAAGCTTTTGTTTAATTTGCACGTAGAGAATCAGACTTATAGATTATCGATGAGAAGTAACTGATATGTGTAATGCTAGTTTTGAAATTATAAGCTAGGTAAGCTTACGTTTATGATGAGATTGATTATTCCTTATTCATATAAAAGCCTTGCAAAAATATCTTGTCAAAATTAATTGCATTTACAATTTACCCTCTCTACTTAAAATAATATATATAAAAATTGTTCGTATAATTATTGAGCTCTTAGGAGTGATAATTAATTGGCAGAAAAATAGCTCAGCACTCAAAATTATTCTGCACGCAGAATTTCTTTTTTATAAAACGCTTACACTCGAAAATATATGATTGCGTTTCAATCGTATGTGCAATGGTAATTTGCGCGCGCTCAAAAAATGTTGATTAAATGTTGTAAATTAACATTAAAGCGTTAAAATAGCTGAAGTCATTTGAATTTCAGGCAGTAAAAAGCCAACAATTCTCACAATTGCGAGGATATTTTCTTCTGCAGCAAGGAAGCGGCAATATTAACGTTAAGTGGACTTCAGTAGCCGTGGCATTACGTTACGTCCCGGCTATTAATCATAGCAAACAAAACACGATGTGGGCTTTGACAGGAGAGAGAGAGAAGTAAAACCTAACCCAAAACCAACATTCGTATTTTACGTCGACTTAGGCGGGCAGTGGTGGGTGGGTGCCCATTATTTCGCCTCTATTTATTCCGCGGTGTTTTTTTTAGATAAGGAGCTTTGGCGCGTCGGGCGGTGCCAGACTGGACCCCGCTGTTACTGGAATGGATTTTTCAGGCAGGGGGCTCTATTAGGGCCTTCTTGAGAGCCATGGGGGGGGGGGGGGGGGTGTGGGGTTCGGGGGGGTGTGTTGGGTTCGACGGACCGTGCGTGATGCAGCGCAGACCACAGCTCCATCAATGCTCACTCGCGAGTTCCATTGCCACAGCTCGCCACCGCTGATGATGATGCTGATGATGATGGTGATGATGGGTGTACGCGGGCATTAAAGACCGCCACGGATAAATCCTGGCGGTGCGATTGATGCACTCGCATGCAGGCGCCGACTGTGTGTGGGGTGGTGTGGGGTGGTGTGGGTGGTGTGGGTTGATGTGGGGTGATGTGGGTGGTGTGGGGTGATGTGGGGTGGAGCAGTGGCGTAAGTGGTTGGAGGGCCGGCGCTATGAACCCGGCGAGACACGAGTTCGATTCCCGCTCACGGCCAACCCCAGGTGACGATTATCTGAACCCGTCATGGGCCCTCCCTTCGGATTAACTCGGCCACGAGCGAGTACCTGGTGCGATGTGTAAATGTTGCCACTCGGGAGACAAAGGCGGCCCGGCGTGGTGTTGACCACCCACCCCCTCGTGCGCCGTGTCTGCCTTCATAGGTGCTCGCTACCAGCACTTGCCCCTGTTAAAATGAAATATAAATCGCGGATAGTTTATTTAGTTTTTCACTCTATACGGGGGGTGGGCGGGGGGTGTCTTTGTCTTTGGGTGATGTGGGAGGGTGGCGTAGTGGTTGCCGAGCCACCGTGCCGGTGACTCGTGTTCGATTCTGGCGAACATCGGTGACGCCGACGATCCGAACTGGTGCCTCAGTGGAGTAGCTGGTGCGGTGTGTAAACTCTCGCCGTGCTGGCCTTCACGTGTGCTCACTAACTGCACTTCTCTGTCTCCGAGGGGAACGGTGGCTTAGTGGTACAATTGTCCCAACAAACCCCTGACCACCCTTACATGCACGAATGCCAAATGGAAAAAAATGTTTTTAATATTGTTTACCAAGTCACTTGAAATGCACCCAACAGCAGTGGCTTTTGGAACCTAGGCAGAACTTAGCCTGGTTTAGTACTTGGACGGGCACGAAACAGCGCTTTGCCAAGTATTGATAGGAGCGAAGCTGCGAGGTGGCCCCGGCTATTGCTGCGTTGTGCGCTTTCGCCTCCTTCCACACGGTGGGGATTTCCTCCAGGCACTAAATCCTGCCCAACACAACCCAGTTCGCGTGGCCGTTTGTCATCGTCCTCACACGGGCAGGGAGCAGTGGCCGATCGGTTGTCGCACTGCACTACCACCCCTGGCCATGCGGGTTTCGAGACACTGCGTTGTCAAATTTGCTTCCCATTACAAATGCCCCCCCCTCGGTAGATATGTGTCAGAGGTCGCAAACGGGTTTTGATTCCTTACCCGTACCCGTACCCGGCCGCACCAGGGTCGCAAATCCTATCCGTACCCGTACCCTACCCGAAATGAGTGACAGACAGTTACTCACAGTGACTCACGGCCTACCCGTACCCGGCCGCAACAGGGTCGCAAACGGCTACCCGTACCCGTACCTGGCCGGATACGGGTAGCCGGGTATCGGGTAGGGTACGGGTATCGGGTACCCGGTTGCCACCTCTGCTACGTGTGGCCCATCGTTAGCCGCGGAGGTGCTTGCTGCAAAGCGGTGTACATCTCAAAACGCGAGCCGTGCCGTTTTGTTGTTGTTGTTGTTGTTGCTGTTGTTGCTGCTGTTGTTGCTGCTGTTGTTGCATTGTGCGTGCATGCACATGTGGCATGGGTCCGCGCGTCCACAATTGTCCGTCGGCGATGAGCGCGCGCCCATCGGGACGTTGTCTGAATATTCTCTCGGAAAAATGAGGGGGCGGGGGGGGGGGGGGGGGCCCCCCCCCCCCCCCCCCCGTGACGCTGTCGAGGCGCGTTATTTATCACCGTGATCACGCACCGTGGGCTACATAGCGGCGATCAATAATTAAGTCGAGAGTAAGTTGTGATTACAGCTTGAGTGGCATTTAGAGCTCCGAGGTGCGTGCAGCGTGGACATATGCTGTTAATTTATAGCCGTGGCGTCTAATTGTTCCCGTGCACACGTGTAAGAGAAACCGGCGCCGTGTGTGTGCGTGCGCGCGCGCGCGTGTGTGTGTGCGCGCGTGTCTTGACTTGCATCCCACTGGGATATTTGCACAGGGTTGGTGTACGGTGATTTTTCTGCAACATTTTGCTGTCTTTTCTTGGATTTTCTGTTTGCACATAGTCACTTTAAGATGTTTTCTTGTTCATGTTTTTTTGTTTGATGCGGTTTAACCCGATGCAAGAGCCGAATGGCTCACAGGGCTATACCTAATCAATGAACTTTGAACTTTGTCTGTCTCGGCGTCCGTCTGCGCTCGAGTGCCGGATCGCAACTTGGGCAGCGAGCCGATTCGAAGCGCGAACCGCGTGTGCTTTGCGGCACCTCCCAACGCTGGCACACCGAGGCGACGTGGGGGAGAGAGAGAGAGCCCAGCCACGTCTGGTGTGGTGACTTTGACTACATTATCCCCCCCCCCAAAATGTACTTCCCTCCTCGCCACGACACCCCACCCCTAGTCCCCTCCCCCTTCCCCTCCCCACCACATTCTCTTTCATCTCACACCATTAACACCACCCAGACGTCGCTGGCACACCTTTCTCCTTAATCTCATAACCGGGTGAAATTACACCATCAACAAGCCACCAGCCGGCCAGCCACTTGCAAGGCCATCCACGCCTCCATTCCCCAATCTCCCCGTTGGAGCCCCCCACCCCCTCTCTCTCTCTTCACCACCCTCGTCCCTTGGCTCCCCCCAGGGGGCCCATGGATGTTTTTGAGAGGCCACCACGGGCAGCGACTTTCCAACATTAATTAAAGGCGTATAATTGCGTCTGGATTTTTCCCCGAGGCTGTGACTGGCGATGAAAGTTGCTCAGGGGCTTGTGTACGTGTGTACGTGTGTGCGTGTGTGCGTGTGTGTGCATGGGGAGCGGTGGCGTAGCGGTTAGCGCTCTGCGCTACGGACCTGCACCTCCCGATTAACACGATTGACTACGTACGGCGCGAAAGAAGTTCAACATACATACAGCCCGACGACCCGGGTTCACGGTCAACACCAGCGACGATTACTCTGAACCGGTCCTGGGCCTCTCCTTGGTTGATTCGGCCTCAAATAAACACCCAGCGCAGTGTGTAAACATCGCCACTCGGAAGACAAAGAGGGCCGGGCGTGGTGCTGGCTTCCCATCCCTTCGTGCCGGCCTTCATAGGTGCTCGCGAACACTTGCTCCTACATTCTGTTAGAGGCGCGCCTTCGATTAGCACGGTTGGCGACGTACGGTGCGAAAGAAGCTCCACATGCAGAGGTAATACGGGATTGGGGGACTTTGTCCATTCTCATCCTGTAGGGCACACGTGTGCCCTACAGGTGTGTGGCTTTTGCAAGCGCGTGGCCGCTGGGATTCTTTTTTTATAGTAGCAGGTTGTGTGCGTGTAAGTGCTGTTTTGAGTTGACCCGTGGTCCAAATAATTTTTCGTGATCTCTGCTTTGTCAGTCGTTGCGTCTTCGAGAGACTGTCGCTCATGAACGGAGAGTTGTTGATGGTTTTTTTGGCTTTTGCGGGCTGCAGAGTAATGACAACGCCGCGTGGATTACAGCGCACGTATGCCCGAGGACATTTTCTCAACAGCGTAACTGCGTCACGTGTAATATTCAGGTTTTCATTTTACGCATTGGCTTATTTTTTTTTATGATTTGTCTATCTGCACACACATAGCACGCTCATACAAAGACAAAGATCTCGCGTATAGCCTGAACGGAATGCGGGGGCAAGTGCCGTTAGCAAACACCTATGAAGGGCGGCACGGACACGAGGGGGTGGGTGGCCAGCACCACCCCCGACCGGCTTTGTCTCCCCAGCGGTGATGTTTACACACTGCACCAGGTACTCATTTTAGGCCGAGTTAATCCTAAGGGAGGCCCATGACGGATTTAGATAATCGTCATTGGTGTTATCCGTGAGTGGGTGGCCTGATTCGTAGCGCTACCCGCGAACCGCTACACTGCCCCTCCCCACCACTCCCCACGCTCATACACACACACGCAGCTGCGTTAGATAACACGGATCGCATTCAAGTGCCTCCCCATGAATGGTCTTATTTTCCTACAGGGGACACATGTAGATTGTGCATCTGCTGATTGCAGACGGCCAATTTAGCTGTGACCGCCGCATAAAGAGACCCGCACTCATTGTGCACGCGGTGAGATCTTTAATGCCCCCGCAAATGGATGGAATGTGTCTTAATGGTCGGGTGCCTCCTGAATGTCGTGCTGGCACTCAGAGCTGCTGAGACTAAAGGAGAGAGCGCACGCGCGCGTGTACATTTGCATGCTGTTCACTACAATGCAAACTCGAGACGCGAAGGTGAAGTCCACGTTGCGCGGCTAATTGCACAGCCAACGCTTCCCGGAATGGACGTCGGTCGGGGCTGCTCTTAAAGCCAGTCGGCAAGCCATTGATTCTCTTTAACCAAATATGCTTTTCATTTTAAGATCTAATGATTAGGGCTGAGTGGGGAGGTGGGGGGGGTCTAATTTCAATCAATGTCACCAGCGGCATCTTATTTTTGCTAAGAGGTGCCGTAATTCAGACGAGATTTTGTCGACGTCGCGTTTTGTTGTTGTTGTTGTTGTTGCCGTAGGCGCTCGTGAAATGTTGATGTAAACAAAATTGCGTCCGGATAAAACGGAGCAAAAAAAAAACAAATCCCAACTTGGGCAGTGGAGATTTGAAATCTTTGGGCTGGAAGAATTCCCCCCCCCCCCTGTTTTTTGCCTGGCTAATAAAACAAAATATAATAAAAACGGGTTATTTATAAGTTGCTATCAAACAATTGCTGCGCTGCTGTCCTTTTGGCGTGATGGATATGGCCGTAGTGAATTGAGGAGACGCTTTCTTGGAAGAGAGATGTTATGGGACGTATGCATAATTCTGCGAAATCCTGCCAGCGTAATCATCGTGAACATAAAATAAATGAATTTAAATTGAAGGGGCCCTCCATGGAATGGCAAATTACTGTCTGCAAACGCCATAAACATAGTTATTGATCTTGTATAACTTATAAATGTTAATTATTCACATTGCTATAAGGAGATGCTTCTTATAAAATGCAGTTAATTGTGCTTCCTGTAAATTTGCTGGAATTTTTTTTTACGGAGACGTTGAAACAATAATTGAATAAATCAGAAAATGTATCGTGGATATTTTGTTCTGCAACTCGATGGCGCGCGGTGTGGTAACGGCTCCACCTCGCACGAGTGCTGTCAGTTTTTGTTTTAAATCTTTTACTCGTTGTTACGAGGCGAGAAGAGCCTACGAAATATGTCTCTTGCGAGGGACGCCTGGGAAACTAGAGCAGCAAAGGATTACAATTGTGTTGCAGGTAAAAAAAAATCAATAAGAAAATAAGGACCGCAATTTTTTTTCAATCTGTGTATCCCCCCACTCCCAATCAAGCATGGGGAAGTGTTTTTAGGGTGTGTGCCCAGATCATCTTGATTGCGATCCACGTCTTCAGATCTCGGTAGATCAGAATCTTGATTGAGACTGGAGGAATTCGACGAGCAATGAAGCTCTTTTTTAAAGATATGTCCAGTACGGGTGGGATCAACAAGTTAAGAGAGCAAGGAATACACAAATAACACGATAGGAGTGCTCAAAGTAGAGAACAAAAACGGTAAGCAAGTCACTAAATAACATAAATAAATACTACATAAATTTCGATTTAAAGCTTTCGTGACTGCAGGGATTTATCTTCTTGGTTCTTTCGGTAAAGTCACGTAGAAGGGAAATAATAAAATAATAAAAATAAAACATAATAAAATTATTCTCACGACGTTTCAACCACAACGCAAGCAGCCGTCTTTCCGACAGACCTGTTCTTCACCTGAGGACGGCTGCTTACGTTGTGGCCGAGACGTCGTGACAATTATTTTATTATGTTTTATTTTTATCATTTTATTATTTCCCTTCTACGTGACTTCACCGAAAGAACCAAGAAAATACTACATAGATGAGCAGGGTTAAGCACGAGACGTTGCCTGGGAATACCAGGTGCTATAGGCTTGATCTGCAACGTGGGCAGAGAATGTCAACGTAGCAATGGCTTCTTGAATGTGTGCTGAGCTGAGCATGCTAATTCCCCCCCCCCCTTCCTCCTCCACCTTGTATACGCGTGGATTTGTATCGAGCTACTTCACTCTCCTAATATAAGTTGCAAAAGCGACCGTATATTGTGCGAGGACGAAACCAAACCGAAACCAACAGCTACGAATGCAACCCCAAGCGCTGAATTCATATTTGCGGGTCACCCTGATCCCGCAGTGTAGGAATGTGGCATTTCCACCACCGGGGCGAGAGACCACAAACAACGCGTCCCGAGCGTGGAAGGGGTAGGAAGGCGGGACACTTTGACTGACTTTTTTAGAAAAATTTAAAGCCGTAAATCGGCCTTGCAAATGCCTGCAAATGCTCAGTGTCAAATGGTCACATGAGAGGGACTCTCTACAGGGGGGGGGGGGGGGTGCAGTGGGTGCTAGGATCACGTGTGGTCACGGCCTTGGCGTGTCCCGCGCTCATTATAGCAACGTGAAAAAAGAAAACCGCGAACAGTCGCGCGGTGCATGTCCTTGAAGGGCGAGCTCGCGGTGAAATCCTCAAAAGATGCCCAACTGGCCGCTGCCGCGTCCCTTGGAATAATAACCGAGTGCTGATGGACGTTGATGACCTTTTCTGGCGCCGCGCTGGCGAGATGTTTACCACCTCGCCTGGTGTACAGGAAGTCGTGGGTTCGATCCCGACCCTGACGCCTGCTGTATATTTGGAGTTTGCGTGTTTCTCTCTCTTTCTCTCTCCCCGTGGTCTTGTGGATATTTCTCCGGGACCCTCCGGTCCCCCCCCCCCCCACATTTATAATTCATATCACGCGTTTCGAGTATTTGACCGCGATCAATGTCCACGATAAGCCACTTCGTTGGGCTATCCTTATTTGTTATAGCCAGGTCACTTCTGATAAAAAAAGAGCTATGTAGCTCAGTGGGGCCTTACGTGGAAAAATAATAAACTAGTAACTAGCTAGCCATTAGCAATTTTGGGGTCCTTGTGCCTCCGGTGTGCCTTCACGTGGGGCTGGCAGAGGGGAGAGGCAGGTCCACGTGTGTCGGTGCGCAGTGGCTGGCGGTCATGCGGTGAGATGACAAATTATTCGTTGGCTCTTTAATGTCAATAAGCTGTTAGCTCGTGATTATTATCAGGATTTCTATTTAAAGCTTTCGTGACTGCAGGGATTCATCTTCTTGGTTCTTACGGTAAAGTCACGTAGAAGGGAAATAATAAAATAATAAAAATAAAACATTAAATAATTCTCACGACGTTTCGGCCACAACGCAAGCAGCCGTCCTCAGGTGAAGAACAGGTCTGTCTACGTGACTTTACCGAAAGAACCAAGAAGATATTATCAGGATTTTTATTTTAGCCGATATTCGATACGTGCCCCAACCTCCCCCCCTCCATATCCTTCACGAATCAGAGGCCCTTTGAGCTTCTTCAAAACTCGAAGTTTTAGCTTGGCTTGCGTTTGTCTCGACTCGACTCGACTCGAGCCTGGAGACAAGGTTACACGCTGCGTCGATGCCACGTGGCAGTGGCGGGTCCCAGGGGGATGAGCGGGTGGTTCCAGGCGCGTGCCATCCCCTTCGATGGCCGGTGCCCTCCACCCTTCCCCGCCGGACGTGGCTCCTCCGAACAATGGGAGAAACCCTGCCAGAGGTCGCAATCGGGTACCCGATACCCGTACCCTACCCGATACTTGGCTACCCATACCTGGCCGGGTACCCGTTTGCGACCCTGGTGCGGCCGGGTACAGGTAGGCCGTGAGTCACTGGTGAGTAACCGTTTGTGACTCATTTCCCAACGTCTTGTCTCTTCTCACAATTCAAGTTCCTAGAATCAACCCACCCGCTCCTGCAACATGGCTTCATCCCAGAGGCCGGAACCGGGTACCCGATACCCGTGCCCTACCCGATACCCGGCTACCCGTAGCCGGCCGAGTACGGGTACCCGTTTGCGACCCTGGTGCGGCCGGGTACGGGTAAGGAATCAAAACCCGTTTGCGACCTCTGACCCCTGCCCAATGTTGCGCCGCTCCTCCAGTGGCGATGGAGCGAGCGCCCTGCCCAGTGGCGATTCGGAGGCAATGGCGTTGTGGTTTTAAACCCCGTTTCACGATGCGGTTATATCCTCCAACCCTTGCCCTTCGTTCTCAGTTCTCTCAATTCGTTAGCTTCTACGTTTCTTCGTCTTTTCCTCCGCCTCTTAGCCGCTGGTTATTTATTTCTATTCGTGATGTACAGCGTACCTCGCACAAAGGCACTTTATAAATGTACTCAATTACGATGTTTTTTGTTTAAATCAGATGAGATGCGTTCCGTACAGAACTTTGGATCGCTTGACAAGCTGTAGGCTTTGTGTGTAACAATTCATTGGTTACAATCGATTCTCGCGCGCGCAATCCATCCATCGGTGTCGGCTCCGCGTTCGGTCAGTGCATGCCAACACTTACATGGAATCATACACGGGCACGAATCAATTATTTCCAATTCATGCGCGGTTAGTTAATTGCGAAAGTTTCATATAAACAAAACAACAACCAAAACACCCAGCAGCTACTATAGACTCCAATTTGAGTGCAATTACCAAAATAATAATTGATTTTTGTTGAGTTGAATCACGACTCCAGAGCGCACATTCAGCAAATTGTGGTGCGGTCTAATCAGTATTCCTCTTTGCTGCAACAAATAATTTGGTGTCGCTGCTGCTCCGTTGGCAGTGGTGGCGCAGAAGCGGCACGATGAACACAATTATTAACAATGAGTAAACAAAAAATATGAACAATAATCAGCAAAAACTCAATTCGACACATTCGTCAAGATCACCGCGGCCTTAACAGGTAGTGTGTAGTACGCGACGTTACAGGTGTAATATGAGAATATATCCGGCTCACTGACGTATCACAACTTGTCATGGTGATTGGCTCTGCCGGTCCTGGTTTACAGCCAATAGGGGGAAGCCTGGGGGCATGGCCCTGACGTGATGGAGAGGTGACAGCTATAAGGATTGGGTCTGCTGACTTTGGCCTCAGCCAATGGGGAGATGAGTCAGGGGCGTGGTCTCGGGAGCTGACGAGGGAGCCTGGAAGATTCGATGCAGGCTAACGAGGATTGGCGGAAACGTACCACGTGACTCGGGTATTAAATAGGGGTGGAAACGAACGACACGTGGTCAGAACGGGAACGAACGGAGGAAGGTGGCCACGCTGGAGCAGGGCTCCAAGTTGTCACGTGGCAGTGCGTCTCTCTCGGTCTATCTGTCCCTTTCACGTTGCCTATCAGCAGCGTGAAGTAACTGTAACCTAAAGTGAATAAAAGACGGATTCCAGAAGTCGTCTCAACGAGCTTTATTACACAGGCAACGGCCGTCCCCTACAGCATGGTCATACCTCGACTCGTATACAGCCCCGATGTAGTTTGCCGTCTCTAGCATAAAAACAAGTTATTTTCAAAATATTGTACTATTATAGCAATTAATTAACTTCCAGACCCTTTTAACTTCACTTATAGGTGAAGGCCTCGCTCACGCCGCGTTGGTTATGGGAATCGCTTGACCATACTTCACCGTTCTGGTCAATGGAGGTTGGTGAATGAGAGCGGGTCAGGACAGGCTGTGTGTATGTGTGAGGATAATCGGCGTGGTGCTGGCCGCCCACCCCCTCGTGTGCCGTGCCGGTTTCCATCATAGGTGCTCGCTAACAGCACTTGCCCCAGCAGTCTGTTGCAGGCTATATGGGGGGATCTTTGTCTTTTGTGAGGACAACCGCCGGTGCAGCCACTCTGGAGCTGCTACAACACACACGGCAAAGTAAATCAAATATTGTGGACTCGACCCGCGACCCTGCGTCGTATATCGAGTCGGGGGAGATTTGCAAGATGTGCAATGCATAGAGAGAGAGTACTGCATGTATATGTGGCCACAGAAGTGAGGTTTATTAGCCAGTGGTGGAAATTCAGAATTTAAATTCAGATGGCATTGGCCAGATTCTCCATGGGTAGAGCACAACTGCGGTTGATTACTTCCGACAAAGTGGGGGATGGGGGTGGCGGAGGTAGGGGAGACTCATTTTATCG
>CM025618.2:3223877-3249541 GCA_014621495.2 Entosphenus tridentatus
TTTTTGTGTTTTGGGGTCTGGTGGCATCGGCTGCGTATTGGCCGCTCAAATTTGAAATGGGTGCGAGACTTTGGGGGGGGGGGGGGGAAATGGGTTTTACTGACACTCAATTATTACCTATTCTCTCAAACAAAACGATGGGGTGCTTCCCACCGTAGCTCTGGGCATTCGAGACAGACTGTTAATTGCACGAGTAACGCATAAACCATCGTGCGGTGGCAGGTATTGTTGCTCAGGAAAATGGAGATTTAAGAAATGTTCATTTGCTAAAGGCGTAGTTGAGAATATTAAATTAAAATGGATTAACGGAGCTATGCAATAAGATACAATGCGGGTTTATGTGAATTGATTAACATGTAATGCAAACCTGAGTAGAAAATAAGCTGCATTATGTACAAGTGTAATGTGGTTACAGATTATGTTTAACATTTAGTAATTCAAATCTTGTACCTATTTATAAACTCTGTATTGAATGCATTTGCGCTGTACGCAATTGTGTCATGTTTAGCGCGCTCGACTTGCAATCCAGACGTCCCTGCTTAAATTCCATCTCCCAGCGCAGCCGATGAAAAAAATATTTGGCAAGTTTATTTCAAGTTTAATTTCAAGTTTAATTTATTAGGTATCGCCCTGTGAGCCATGCGGCTCTTAAGTCGGGTGCAACCGCAACAAACAAAATATGAACGGAGAACATCTTAAAGCGACGACAGAAACATCCATGATTAAATCTCCCCCCGCCCCCCGCCCCCCGCCCCCACCTCCTCTGTCCACCAGCTGTCCACCCAGCAGTACAGGGCATCTCCTGGACATCTGTGCAAAAAGAGCTTCATAGCTCATCGGATTCCTCCGGTATGAACAAATATTATGATTCTGAGTGCGAATGGGTGTGCACCACAGTTAGTCGGCCGGTAAGCCCCGTGCAGCGCGGAGCAGTGTGGGTCCTCCCACCTGCGTCCAGACGATTTGACCAGTGTGGAAGAGTAGGCCAAAACACCCTCTATAGCTCACTCTGGTGTAAGCCTTTCTACCGGCAAATTCCGTCAACAAGCAATTGCAGGGCTGCACCTTTAACCTTTTCTTATCTTTTGCATTGTCAAGTACTGTGTGAGGTTATAATAGACGTGTTACGGCAGGGGGGGGGGTGTCATCCGTGCTAAAATCGCCGCAACCCGTACTAGACTGCTGGCTATTAAATGCACCTGTGGCAATGAATATCACTCCCGGGGTGGCTTGGCCTTGTTCCTGCACGGACTCGTTCTAAACTGGGTATCGAGAACAAGCACGGACCACAATCGCGTTGTGAGAAGACACCTTTGGACAATCTCGCGGCACAAGATAGTCACGCCGTGATGACGAGATGTTAACTACCTTGCCTGGTATACATGAGGTCGTCGGTTCGATGTCGACCCTGTCGCCTGTTTGTATATGTGGAGTCTGCGTGTCTCCCTCTCCACGTGGTCGTGTGGATTTTTTCTGGTTTCCCCCTCCACATTTATAATGAACATGCGTTGAGAGTATTTGGCTGCTATAAATGTCCACGTGACGAGCCGCTTCGTTGAACTATCATTTGTAGCCAGGTCGCTTCTGAAAAAAGAGATGTGTAAGCTCAGTGGACCTTACCTGGTGAAGAAATAATTGTTTTAATTAAAAGTTCACGGAGCCATATAGCTCTCTTTCAGAGGCGACTTGACCACATGATAGCCCAACGAACTGGCTTATGTGGAAATGTATAGCAGATAAATGCTCTTAAACACATGTGGAGAGAAAAAGACCCGAAAAAAATCCATGCGACCACGGGGCGATAGAACATGCAGGGTGCTTCAAAATGTTTTTTTTTTAACACTTCTGAGAATTTGCAACAATACCACACGAAATGTGCTTCCGGGCTCTGGAGACCACCTGGAGAAGATTCCAGACACGTGTTGACAACGATAGCGAACGAGTGGGGACTCTGACTTTTTGAAGCTATTAACATTTCCATTTGTTATCATGTTACGGTGTATTATTACCCGTTCTTTTTTCCATTAAAAACGATAGTCCCTTGTAAGTGTTGATTTTGTTTTAAGCACCCTTTATATATAGGCTGGAGCGAGCGGTGCGTGGACGTAGATAAAGGTCCCCCGTATAGCCTCAACAGACTGTTAGGGCAAGTGCTGTTAGCGAGCACCTATGAAGGCCAGAACGGTACACGAAGGGGTGGGTGATCAGCACCGAGCCCGACCGCCTTTGTCTCCCCAGTGGCGATGTTAACACACCGCACCAGGTACTCATTTGAGGCTGAGTCGACCTAGGGGGAGGCCCAGGACCGGTTTAGACAATCGTCATTGGTGTTGGCCGTGAGCGGGAGTCGAACTCGGGTCGCCAGGTTTGTAGCGCAGCCCGTTAACCGCTACACTACTGCTCCGTACGCAACACACACGCAACACACACGCAACACACACGCACCACACACAATACGTCGCGATTGGATTATCACGGCCGAGCGAGAGCCGAAGCGCTGGTTACTAAACCGGCAGCGGGGCACACGTGGCCCCACCGATAACGCTGCCACCCGCTCCAATTTAAAGTGTCAATTAATTTGTAGTAACGGAGGCTGTGTGGGGGCGAGGGGGGGAGTTCGTGGGTGGTCCAACTGTTTTGACCTGATTTCTAAAATACATTTAGTTTTTTGTTTACCTTTTTCTTGTACTTTGCACTCATATCATGTGCTTGTGTGGACTTGTTTTATTCGTTGTTGTAGCGTTCTGACCGCGGGCTCCCCCACCCTCTTACTGGATGGAGATCCGTGAAAACGAGGCATCGCCGCTCATCTCATTACTCCACCGATTTAAACAAAACATGCTGATTGTGAGTCTGTTTGCCTGCCTCGCTCATGCCCCCCACTCGTATTGTGTGGGAGCAGAGATGCGGCGGCTGGGCAGCAATCATCATCATCACCATCATCATCAGCAGCTTTCGTTACCCGCCTGCTTGCCTCAATTGTGTTCCAACCCCCGCCACTCCCACCTCGATGAACTTTGCTTGGCACACTCTTCAGAGCTACGTTTTTGTAATGTTACCTAGGCTGGTGGGATGACTTTTAGTTAAGGCGCCTACGGTGGCGAATTGTAAAATGAATCGCCTGGTATATGGGAGATCGTGGGTTCGATCCCGACCCTGACGCATGCTGTGTATTTTGGGGTTTGCAATGTCTCTCCCCGTGGCCGAATGGATTTTCTTCGAGTCCACCGGTTTTCCCCTCCACGTCTTAGACGAATGCGTTTGGAGTATTTGGCTAATATAGATGTCCACGTGATTCGCCATTTCTTTGAGCTGTCATTTGTGTTAAATTTCGATTTAAAGCTTTCGTGACTGCAGGGATTCATCTTCTTGGTTCTTTCGGTAAAGTCACGTAGAATGGAAATAATAAAATAATAAAAATAAAACATAATAAAATAATTATCACGACGTTTCGGCCACAACGCAAGCAGCCGTCCTCAGATGAAGAACAGGTCTGTCTTCTCGACAGACCTGTTCTTCACCTGAGGACGGCTCGACAGACCTGTTCTTCACCTGAGGACGGCTGCTTGCGTTGTGGCCGAAACGTCGTGATAATTATTTTATTATGTTTTATTTTATTATTTCCCTTCTACGTGACTTTACCGAAAGAACCAAGAAGATAAATGTCTGTTTGTATAGAAATGTGGATCGTAATGGTGCAGTGGTTAGTGGACTGTGCGATGAGCCTCTCGGTCTTCCAATTATTCCTGTCCATGGCCGTTCGTGGCCATGCCCGGTATTGGGTGCAAACCTTAGCGCGTTGAACGAAGTTTAGTCAATTATAGCAATCATTATGTATAAAGGCAAAGATCCCCCGCATAGCCTTCACATACTTTTGGGGAAAGTGCTGTTAGCGAGCACCCATGAAGGTCGGCACGAGACAGGGGGTGTGTGGGCAGCATCACGCCCGGTCGCCTTTGTCTCCCTGGTGGCGATGTTTACACATCGCACCAGGTACTCATCTGAGGCTGAGTCGACCTAGGGGAGGTCCAAGACCGGTTCAGAAAATCGTCACCGGTGTTGTCCGGGAATCGAATTCGGGTACCCCGGGTTCGCAGCGCAACGCGCTAACCGCTACACTACCGCTCCCCACAACACACACGTACACGTACGTGTACACGCACGTACACACGCACACAGTTATATTACAGCTGCACTGCTCAGTGAATGTGCTCATTTTGTAAACAATAGACAGCGTCGTTGCTAACAACGTTCTCCGCATCACGAGGTGTCGTTTTTTTATTTTTTTACTGCCTCCGTTGTTAGCGATGCACGCGGGTTTTGCTGATGAACACTTCGCGATCGCAAGGGGATTATAAGTGTGCACCCCGGGCCGTACATCACTGCCTTTAGGAGCATCCATCGCATGGAATTTACACCCCTCCTTGGGAACGTATTTATGCTAAAGTTGCAATTTATTACCTGCCATTGTTGGCCCTTTTAATGAAAATGGCCATTGAAAAAATTGAAATGGGCCCATCTTGCCGTTTAAATGTACAGCACGTGTATTGGGTGCTATGTTATATTTTAGTTCGCGTGTTTTTTGTTTTTACACGTTATCAAAGGTGGTTATCCGATTAGACAGATTAGCTCCTGTAATTGAGATGTACAATTTTCCGTGAGATGTTACATTTTCACATCTGAATGGGTGAACACCTACCACAAATTGGCACCACCCTCATTTTTGTTCGACTTATACTTGAGTTTCATCAACATCATCACATCAACATTATCGTTATCAGCCCTGATCCATCCACTGCTGGACGAAAGCCTCTACTTGCTGATACCGTCACTCGCAGTGTCATGCTTTTGGGCGTGTGTGGCTGCTATACTGTCACCGGTCTCTCAGTCTCATCCACTGGCAATCATCTCTTCTTTCTGCCCAAGACCGCTTTCGTTAACGGTCAATATGTCGTCGATAATTTGTGTACATTTTCCAGTCTGTACGTTCCCCTTTCTGTTCCTCGGTGTAATTCTCAGCATGCACCTCTCCACGCACCGCTCGCATAATTGACATTTATTGTTACAAAAAATTGCCGGTATAAATTTATCACAAATGTTGTCACAGCAGATAATATTATTATCGGCTTCTTCTTTAGGGTGCATTGGTTGGTTGCTTTTAAAATTCCACGTGAGTTTCCAAATTTGCGGCCACCTTTGATACAATCTTAAATAATATCCGGTGGGCCTTATAATAACAGGACCGTCGTTTCAGCTATCACTCGCCACTGATGTTAGCCGTGGCCAGGAATCAATCTCAGTGGCCAGCTTGATGGTGAAGTGCGCTAACCACTGCACCACCGCTCTAACCCGTGCGTGTTGTGGAATACAATTTGTACTTTAATCGGACATGGTGGCAGTGGAAGACCATTCGTCTCGAATTCATAATTTGGCTGATTCGCATCCCAATCAGGGGTCAACCCATACCATCGGCCGGTTGGGCTGTATAAAACAAATATTATTTTATTATGTTTTGTTTTATTATTTTATTATTTCCCTTCTACGTGACTTTACCGAAATAACCAAGAAGATGAAACACAAAACACTAAACATTTATTTTTATTTTACCAGGTAAGACTCCACTGAGCTATGTACTTCTTTTTCAAACGCGACCTGGCTATCACAAATGATAGCTCAACGAATTGGCTTATCATCACGTGGAAATGTACAACAGCCAAATACTCTAAACGCGTGATGTTGATTGTAAATGTAAAGTGAAAGCCAGAGGACTTGGAAAAAAATCCACGCGAGCACGTGGAGAACATGCATCAAACCAGGCGAATGAATTAACACCTCGCCACCGCGGCACCCTAAAAACATGTTCTGCCTTGTGGGAAGTCGCCAGTGATTTTTAAGCAATGCGGGACTTGGCTTCCAGTAAAGGAATGTGGAATTTCCACCATCGGCTCAGAGCCCCGATAATGAAAACGCGGACCACCAGCTTGCCTAATGCCCCTTTTTTACGTGGATACGCTGGACATTCTACCGTGCACAGCTTATACCGCTGTCTAGAAGCCAACCAATCCGGCACCTGTGTGGACAATCGGAGGCTGCTGCTGATGTCTCGGGCTGATTTGCAATGAACCCCCCCCACCCACCCCCAATGTTTTATTGGCACCATTGTCATGGGCTGGCTCGTAAGCAACTGGCCTCTCAGTCGTAATGGGGTTTCGATGCAGGGTCTTCTGTCCTATCAGCCATGCCCCCTCTCTCTCTCTCTCCCACCTCACCTCCTTACCCCATAACATTCCCAGGAGCAATCCCTGAAAATTCGCAGACATCTGGCATCCTATAAAACATTAATTTGTCCCCCCCCCTCATAATATCTCCTCCCAACCCCCCCCCCCCCTCCAATGCAGGCATCCCCATCCCCCAACCCCTTTCATCTCCAATTCTTTGTGAAGTTACAAAGACGGCATATTAAGGTGTGGAGCGATCCTCCTGTACACCCCATTAGCATTAATTATTTTCCCCTATTCACGCGTTTCGTATCGGCCTCTGTTTGCATAATGTGATGATGATGGTGACGAACGGCGATGATGCAAGCGGCGCTTGTTAAATGTCAGACGCAGCATCCTGTGATGCTCTCCTCGGGTTTACACCTCCAAATACGATGAGGTGATTCTTTAATAGGTAATTAGCATTAACCGCTGCGAGTCCTTTTTAAATCCTTTATATTAAGTTCACTTGCTTGCTTGCTTGCGCGCTTACGACCGTGCACATCTTTCGGTCGTTTTTTAACCCACTTCCCGTGATCCAATCGAGCTGACATTTTGTACACAGACTCGTTGTGCGTGACAATTTATTTTCGTGAATTTTTTTTCTAAAATTTTACACTTTTTAGGGAAAAAAAATATATTTAATTACCAATTGCTTAATGGTGGCAGGCAATCATCTGACCCATAGGTGGCAGCCATCTCAAGCCAGAGGACGAGAGGACTCTCGCCGCCACGTATATAAAGGATTTATAGTGAAAAACTTTGTTTTTACGGGTTATTTTTTTCTTTTTTTGACGAATGGGCTGAGCCGGTGAGTCTGTCGCTGGTCGGCGCCTCTGCGTGTTGCGCGCACACCCATTGCGCCCACAACACTCTACTCATGTTATGGGCGCGTGTGGGGAGTGAAGCTCCTGCTTTCGGCAAATAACATCGACCTCGCATTATGCGCTTAACACACACGTATATTTATTTCCCGCAGCCACTGGCAAAAATTGTCTTTTGGTTGGTGAGGCCCACGTGATGATCTGACCGTTCTGACTTCCTGGAATGTAATCTGAACTTCCTCGATTTTCCTCCAAAGATGCTTCCCTACAGACTGCAAGGACCTTGCGCAAAGATTGTCCTGAGACTCGGTTCCACTTCCCAAGACAGAGGAAATGGTTTCTTTATTCCTCAAAGCTCAAGCGAAGCAATGGCCATGAAAAATAATAATTTACACTTCTTTAGCGCCTTTCACCCGGAGGTCACAAGGCGCTGTACAAAGACAAAGATCCCCGTGTAGCCTTAACAGACTTGTTGGGGCAAGTGCTGTTAGCGGGCACCTATGAAGGCTGGCACGGCACACGATAGGGGTGGATTTTGCAGCACCTCGCCCGGCCGCCTTTGTCTCCCTAGTGTCGATGTCTACATGACTGTACTGTGGTACCCATTTGAGGCTGAGTAGACCTAGGGGCAGACCCGGGACCGCTTTGGATAACAGTCACTGGTGTTGGTGGCCGTGAGTGGGAATCGAACGCGGGTCGCCAGCTTAGCGCAGATGTGTTAACTGCTACATTGCCGCGTCCCCTGGTACATGCAATATGTATACATACACGTAGCCGGGGTAGCGCTTGGGATGTTTACAAGACGGGTGCAGTAGGCGTTGCATGCAGTAGAGGGCAGTGCAGCAGAATCCATAGGGCCTTCTGCACTCCCCCCCCCCCCCCAACTTCACAAACCCACAATGCCCAGGGTGGTGAAGTATGGCCAAATACCACGCATAGCCCGCAAAGCATGGGGAGACCCTCATCCAGCAGTGGATTAACAAAACTGGTTGTAAATGTAAGCACACAGACGCTATAATTTTGGCAAATATATTGTGCATGTGCGCGTCTACGGATAGATTCTTACGTTTAAACGTAGTCTATTATCTCTCCCCGTGGGTTGGTAAAAGTAGGGAAGTGAAGCTGCTGCTATAAATAATTAACATCGACATTGCATTATTCGATAAACACACGGGTTGTTTTTTTTGCCCCAGCCACTGGTAAGATTCATAATAATTGTCTGTCGATTGGTAAGGCCCACGTGAAGATCTGACCGTTCTGACTTCCTGGAATTGAATCTGAACTTCAATTTTCCTCCGAAGATGCTTCCCTGAGACTCGGTTTCACTTCCCATGACAAAGGGATTCTGTGTTACTTTATTACTCATTACTCAAAGCTCAAGTAAATCAATGTCACAAGGTGCTGTACAAAGACAAAGATCCCCTGTGTAGCCTTAACAGACTTGCTGTGGCAAGTGCTGTCAAGCGAGCACCTGTAAAGGCCGGCACTGCATGCGAGGGGGTGGGTGGCCAGCATCACACCCGACCGCCTTTGTCTCCCTAGTTGTGCGATGATTCTACACACCGCACCAGGTACTCATTTGAGGCCCAGGACCGGTTCAGATAATCGTCACCGGTGTTGGCCGTGAGAACTCGCTAACCGCTACACTACCGCTGTACAAAGACAAAGATCCCCCATATAGCCTTAACAGACTGTAGGGGCAAGTGCTGTTAGCGAGCACCTATGAAGGCCGGAACGGTACACGAGGGGGTGGGTGGCCAGCACCACGCCCGACCGCCTTTGTCTCCCTAGTGGCAATGTTTACACACCGCACCAGGTACTCATTTGAGGCTGAGTCGACCTAGGGGGGGCCCAGGACCGGTTCAGATAATCGTCACTGGTGTTAGCCGTGAGCGGGAATCGAACCCGGGTCGCCAGGTTCATAGCGCAGCGCGCTAACCGCTACACTACCGCTGTACAAACACACATACACACACACATACACAGTGTCGCAGCAATACAACGTTGCTGTACTACATAGAGTATAGCACCTCCGAATAGTACGGTTGGCTACGTACGGTGCGAAAGAAGTTCAACATACGTCCATACAATTTCCAACACACTGACGCACGTTTTTAATAAACGTGCACAGCGACACGAAACTGCGACGACTTTTAATGATAAAAAAAAACCTTATAATAAAAATCGTTCCGTTCAGAAATGCTATAATAATTGAAAATGTAGCTCTCAAGGGAAACTAAAGGAAATGATGTAGCATCATTCGGGGATTTTGGGACGTCTGTCAAATGTCTTTGAAATTCAGGATGATGATTGAGCCTAGTAATAGTGGGGTTAGGTGTGTGTGTGATATACGGGTAGTGTAGCGGTTAGCGCGCTGCGCTACGAACCCGGCGAATCTAGTTCCATTCTCGCTCACGGCTAACACCCAGTGACGGTTATCTGAATCGGTCCTGGGCCTCCCCTAGGTCGACTCAGCCTCAAATGAGTACCCGGAACGATGTGCAAACATCGCTATTGAAGAGACAAAGGCGGCGGGGCGTGGTGTTGGCCATCCACCCCCCTCGTGTGCCGTGCCGAACTTAATAGGTGCTCGCTAACAGCACCTCCTCCTACAGTCTGTTAAGGCATCAGGTGGGATATAAGATTGTTTAGCAGCCTGGGTTGGACAGCATACACTTCATTTTAACAGTTTAAAACCAATACAATGAATACAATGTTTATAAATGAGCCACCCACATTCGTAATGCGCGCTGTTTTCGTGAACTCCGTTTTTCGAGAGACTGAGGTTCTGAGGATGCAGGAAACTGCAGACAATCGGGGAACTTCGCCAGAGCTTCGTGCCAACCAATTGCCCAAGTTCCCGTGATCCTATAGCGGGATGTGTGGCCCAACTCTCGATTAATGAGTGTTGATACTCACACACACAAACTCGGGCTGAACGATTTGGGTAAAATATTTAATTGCGATTTTTCTAACAGATATTACGATTGTGATTTGATTTGCGATTACATTTTTTGAAGTCAAGCTTCAGTTCGATATTCACTGTGTTATAGATCTAAAACATGTGATGGAGCATTACCACATGGTACCATCAAAATATGAACTGCTCTATATATTCTAATGCAAGGAGGAGAATTTAAAAGATATGAATTGCTTCCAACATGTATTTATTAAAATGGTTTAATTTAAATAGAACAATCAAACATAGAACAATTGTTAAGTAAATCAACTTAGAATAATAAAAAAATGAAACAATTCAAATAAAAAAGTAATAGGACTTTTCAAATCGCAAAAGATCGCAGCCTTTGCAATTCGCTAATCGCATTGTTTCAAATTGCGATTTCGATTTGACATCGATTAATCGTCCAGCCCTAACACACACTGCTTAGCCAACGGTTCATCAGTGTCCAAGTTCAAATCCCGTTCGGAGGATCAACTCATGGCACTGTCGCCACGGGGTTGACGAAACGGGGACCGCCTTGTGGGCAAGTCAACTGCGTTTTTTATGTTTGTTCTACTACGGATAGACTGGCCACCGCAATAGGAATGTGGAATTTCCAGCATTGGCACCAGGGTCGCAAATGAAGATGAGCACCATTCGATGCTCATGGAAATATCGAGACACTTTGCTTTGACTTGGAAACTTCTCCCGTTAGAGGAGGGGGGTCCTTTTTGACCACCGCAGGGATTGAAAAATCCCTAGAAGCGTCCATAGGTCACTCTGCTCTTTTGAATCCCCACCCACCCCCTCCCATCCCCCCAGGGGTGTCCGTCAGTCAACTCTCTGCCATTTACTTGCACGGCGAGGCAATCCGGTGCGGTTTAATCGTTCACCAAACGCAATGAATATAACATGTGTCGCCGAGTGTGGATGCACTTAAAAAAAACACAATCCCAGCAGCAGACTGATTCAAGTTTCACTCGGTGGGGTGGGGGGGGATTAAGCCTGCTGTTTGATTAAATATTAAACACTTGCAAGGTGCCGAATGCTATCGATGTAATTCGACACCCATTAATACCGAAACCAACACCGGTCCACCCACCTAAAGGGAGAATGAAAAGTGTTTTTTGATAACTCTGTGGCTTTAGATTAGAGGTGTAAATGATTTACACTCCATTTAGCCACGCCCCGCACACCCACCCACGTGTGGCGATTTGACGCATTGTCCTGATTCAGGTTCGTGATTCGAGTCAACAATTGATCAAACAATATCCATATCATTGTGTGGGCAAATGCTGCAATCACTAGTGGCTGCCAAGGATGTGTGAACTTATTACATGCAACATTTACGAACAGAAACTGATGTATCCCCCCCCCCTCCCCACACACACGCACACCATTTTATACAATTATTGTGAGATTAAAAGTCAACATCGATCAAAGATTCAGTCCATCGTGAATTCTTGCGTTTTATTTTCATATGGCCAGGCATTGCTGTGCTCAGAGACATCAACTTACACTTGAGATATGTCACCGAGCGTTGGCAGATACTCTTCTGCGGCCGTCTGGAACGCTCTTTCTTCTGATATTACGAAGCTGATGGAGCTATGCACTTTTTAATCATCATCTAGATTGACAACTCATTTTTTTCCGAGCTACTTTCTTGTGTTCCGTTTGTTGTCCGTCCCCGCACCTCCACTTAGCACGGAAGTTCAACATGCAAACGTACATCCCTGTGGGGTCGTTAAAGATAAATAGCACTTTGTAGAAAGTTACAATTGGTGGTGAGATGCAGATACGCTATCATGGGAATGTGAAATGTCCATCACTGGCTCAGTATCTAATGGGAAATGAGCACTTCCTAACATGCATATGTGCATAGACAACATGGATGATCTGAATATTCTGTAATAATGTACAGTAGTCGTATAACATAGTAAAGCATTTGACGTTTAGCGTTTATATAATGACCGATTAAATTGCAGTTGAAAATATGAGTCCATGTACAATTATAACATCTTAACCTTAAACTATTTTTGGTGCCAAAGTAGAATGAACAACCGTGTTTAAATAGCTAAGAAGGTGGACACAATTAACATTCAACGTTTGGTATTTTGAAAGCAGACACACTCACGTGTGTGTGTTGTATATTATAATTGCAGACTCTGTTTGCTGTTGGTTTAATCTGTATTTGTGTCATTTGAAGCCATCTTTCCTGAGCTGCAGGCGTTGCAAAGTTAAACTGCCGCAAACATTATGTTGGCAGATTTAAAAAGTCACGTTCTGTTAGACGTAATATTTTTATGGGGAAAGAAAACAATGCCACGTTGCTAAATTTAATAAATGTGTCGCCCTCAAAAGTGCTGTTTGTTACTGGCCTCTTGGTATTTCCGGCCTTAGGGGGCCTGTACTCGGTAACCGTGAAAATAAATTAAAGTCTCACATTTTTCATGTCGGAACAATTTGACTCGTTGAATACCCGCAGGAGATTTGCCAAATCTCATGCCACACGGCTACAACTATAAATGGCTTCCCATTCGTCTTGCCAAGAGTTGGTAAATGCATATTTTTTTTACGTAAATATTTCACGTGTTGAATATGAAGAATATATCAATTAAAACATTTCTCGTGTGAGAGATCTGGACATCACTAATTGGGCAGTGCTCTTGGCTGTAGAATGTGGCTACGGAAATGAGCCGTTCCATTTAATCCAACTTGCACTTCGCCTTCAAATCTGGTCATCGCTGGTGCTAAATCCTGTTCCATCTTCGCCGTTAATCCGTCCCTTGCCTCTCCCTCCTCCCATTTCCCACTCGATGCTATTCTGTTTCTTGATTGCTACTGGCAGCACCTCCTGAGTGTGGCATCCATATTCATGCCACATTATAACCGGCTGGTAAATTAGAGCAATTTTTTGCAATGTTCTTTAGGATCGTACATCATCTGGAATGGTGGGCGATGAGTAAGTATGCGACGTTACATTTAGATTTTGTTGGCCGAGGTAATTGATGAGTTCGTGCAATGCCTAACTATGGATTGTTTTTTAATCTCAAGATCTCTCAAGCTGAATATTCTTTTTGGGTGGCCAATTCTAAGTTGGGCAAAGACATTTAAGCCGTCCAATCTCCTTTGCCAAAATAAGAGCTGTCCATCTGTCACGTCAAGATGCGGAGGGAGAGTGGGATGTGAGAATGAGAAGGAGCAGAAGGAGGGGATGGAGTGTCAGGGGGAGGTTAAGTGCCATTGTTGCACATTAAGGGGCCAAGTGTGTGTGTTGACGAACCGCTTAAAAATGTTGTATCGAGTTTGCATCCTGAATATCGATATGGAATCGCGGCGCCGTAATGAATTGTGAGGCATCACGGCGTGTGCATTGAAAGGTCGAATGTCGTGGGCAGTCAACTCCTAGGGCCAAAGCAATGTGGCTTGTGGAACATTTGAATTGATGTATGCATGCATGCGTGGATTAAAGATTCAATGGGTCGGCCGATTGGCTGTCGAATAAACAAGAACACTCGACGATGCATGAATCGCCCCGATGCACGAGTGCATTGACGAATACACAAGGAAAACGATGAAGTGAACAGAATATCAATTAGCAGGTTATTTAAATAACGCAATTAGTACGTATTCCCCGTGTATATTCTTTACGTTAACAGCACACCACTTAAGCGGTTAGATGTTGAGGGAATGGCAAATTAATTGCAGTTTGTTGTGATTACATCACCGCACGCAAAAAGAGGAGGTAAGCGCATTAATTCGCGGGCGAGTGGATGTGGGAGTCTGAGCAAAGTGTCGTTGTTAGGGCAGCACTGACGGCGCGCGGCTGCAGTGCATCTTGCTAGGTGGCACTGTGGTTGTTTCAGTGCAGTGGCTCGCATTCGGGAGCGTGGAAGCTCAAATCTTGGGTGGCGTTCAGATCGTCGTATCGAGCCTGCTGGGGGAGGGTGAAACAGAGCGCGCTTTGTGTGAAGTCGAAAGGGGAATTTCGATTTAAAGCGTTCGTGACTGCAGGGATTCATCTTCTTGGTTCTTTCGGTAAAGTCACGTAGAAGGGAAGTAATAAAATAATAAAAATAAAACATGATAAAATAATTCTCACGACGTTTCGGCCACAACGCAAGCAGCCGTCCTCAGGTGAACCAAGAAGATCGAAAGGGGAAGTTGAGATTAATGCACTCCGCGACTGCGAGCGCCCTCTCTCCTCCCGGCCACCCCACGTGAATCGATTAATTGACTCGATTGAGTGTCGTAATTTGATTCAAATAATCGGTTTGGTGATTTTTGTTGTTGTCTCTATTGTATGACTCTTTGGTTCTTTCGGTAAAGTCACGTAGGTTAAACAAACTAAATAAAACAAAAAAATAATATACCACGACGTTTCGATCGCAACACAAGCGGTCGTCCTCGGGCAGAAAAACATAATCCAGCAGTGGAACTGCTGAACCATCGAGAGAGCTGTTACAACAAGAGGTTATTTACGTGGAGAGGGGTGAGCATCTCCCCTCTCGATTGTACGGGGTTTTATTTTTTCACCTCCCACGTTTGCCTAAAATATAGTACTCGCATGTCATCACCATGGAATTTCACGACGAGTTAAATCGCCGATTGTCACATTTAAAATTTTGTTTAATCAATAAATGTATGCCTCGACAATCGTGGCATTTTGGATACATCGATCCCTGCCATGGATATGTAGAAGTTATAGCAAAACAGAAGTTGCATCATACATTGAGTGGCTTTATATGTGATAATTGTTTTTTTACCCTTCTATCTGGCAACAAAACTGACACCTTTTTTACAAGGAGTCATGTTTGCATAGACCACAATACCTGCAGTCATAATGCAAACAAAAAACACAACTCTGATAATGTATGCACTGTTCTTGAAGTTGATTGGTCCACACCCGAGACAGCTTTCCTTAGAGCCTAGTCTCACATGGGTTGGACCAGATGACGGGTGTGGACCAATCAACTTCAAGGACAGTGCATATATTATCAGAGTTATGTTTTTTTTTTGCATTATGGCTGCAGGTATTGTGGTCTATGCAAACTTGACTCCTTGTAAAAAAGGTGTCAGTTTTGTTGCCAGATAAAAGGGTAAAAAGCCAATTATCATATTTTTTACTGGCAAATGAGGTTCCAATGGTGGCTTTATATGTGTTAGATGTACGGTACTGCAATGTCTTTCTTTTCATATCAAAAAGGGTCCAAGTGGAGTTCCCTTTGTGAACTTCCTCCAACCAGTCCCAGAGCGTTCTTCATTTCAAAGCCCGCGGGCCACTGGCAGCCCCATGGTGGCCTTTAGTGTGGCCCCCGACAACACGCAAATGTGAAAACACCCCATCATCATCGTGCTGGCTGTCAACCCCCAATGGTTTTAAAATGTGTGGTGGCTCTCACACTGGCGATGTCTTAGCGGCGAAAGTGGCCCCCCTATGAAAATTGGTGAAGAAGAACACTGAACGAGTCCCATCTGCTGGCACTGTGTGTGTTATCACCCATTAATACAATCCCAGCCCTCTGCCGCCAAGCAGTGTATAGTGCTATGCAGGGTTTGTGCAACACACACACACACACATATATATGTAAATACTTGATATCCAATACGACTGCACTCATGTAAGCGAGCTTGGGAGGGACGTGTCCGCTGGTCGACGGACAGCACGTGCTCGATCTGACGTCCCATTGCGGAGGTGGAACAGTGAAGTCGGCTCATGCGGCGGTAGAGGCTTGGTGGTTACATCGCAGGGGACCATTCTTTCTTTCGCGTGGCCGATGCAGATTGCGGAGCGGCGACTTCGGTTTCACACGCACGTGGTGCAAGCCAGACACACCTGCGTCAGGAGCAGAGCTGGGTAGTTGTGTCGTTGCGATGTCTCCTTCGTGTTTTGGGGGACCATGAGAGATGGTGACTGTTTGGGGGAGGCCTTCATCCAGCAGTGGATGGATCATGGCTGCTGATGACGATATGGCTGCAATACACAGGCCACGATGCGTTGGATTTAATTATTGATGTTACCACTGCAATGTGACCACCCCCATTCACTTTTCAAATCCTCCAGTCTGCGCTTATTGGGAGGAACAATGGAGCTTCATCTGATGGTTTTCTTATCCGCGCGCGTAAACACGGATAATAGGACGCCTGTTTTGCTACTTCGGGGGTTAATGTGATTCACACAATTCCACTGATAAAAGGTGAATAAAAAACGTGCTGCCAACTTCCAGGTTACCGCACGCGTATCCAGAAGCGAGAAGATGCAACAGTTTAACACGAAGGCTTTCGCCACCAAATATCATCCCCAGAAACCTCTATTATGGGAGATGCAACAGATAATATCATTATTATCAGCAGATCGATTCTCGGGGCGGGGGGGTGTCTTATGTAGGAGAACGGATTGGACTAGTTTCCTGGTGACTTGCAAACAACGATTTCGAGTTGGCAGTGCCATGATACCGCATTGACCATCTTTGATGATTTGCTAAAGATCTCTCCACCCCCTTCTCCCACACACACCTACCCCCCCCCCACCTACCCCCAGGGCAGATGACGGCAAACACAATGAGGAACCCCAACACGTCCACCCGCCTTGCCAATAGACGGGTCTAGCACGTTCTTAACTCGCAACATAGCCATCTGCTTGCGCCAATTAAAAAAAATGCTTTAAACCCCATGTGCGTATCCCTCCCCCCCTAATGTATTATGCACAGAGCAGGGGTGGTCTCAGGGATATTTGGGACCCTTAGAAGGAATAAACTGATGGTCTCACGCATACACACGGTGTGTGTGTGTGTATGTATATGGAAAAAATGTGTTGCCACAGTGTGAAGTTAGTACTGGGTCGGCTCACATTATACTGCGTCGTTCAAGATATCTTCGACGCAATGCTGAACACTTTGCAAGATCCCAACTCTTCCCCCGCGCGAAGGGAGATAGTTAAGAAGCATCAACGTGTAAAACCTCCCATTTAAAAATATCATGCACGTGGCCTTGATTGGATTGCATACTGCAATGCCAGCCAATCTTCAGCAATCTCAGTTGCTATATTCATTATTTGGCGAAATGCATAGCGTGTGTCTATGTGTCTATGTGTATGATTTTACGTCATGGTTATTTGTAGAATGGTCGTCATTATAATTATCCGTGATCAGTCCACTGCTGGATGAAGGCCTTCCCCCAAGAATTGCAATAACATAATACTTGACCCAATGTGACAAGGAGGTCAGAATAAAAAATCGTCGTGAGGTTAATTTGCCCATTTCCTCGGCATTAATACCGTCAATGTTTTTTTTTTCTTTTCAATATCGAGCCACAATGAAACAAGTGCCACATTTCAATCAAGGCATGTAACGAAACCAGACCGCCGAGGTCTAAACAAACCGGACAAAGTAATCAAATGCGCCATCGCAATTCTGCATGCCATTTGCGGAACACATTACGAGGGGCTGCCGCTGTGCGTGCAACGTTTTCAGTCACGTTGAATTTGTCCAAAGCTATGCGCATGCATTGTGGTTGGGGGCAGTGGGGGGGAGGAGGGAGGCAGTGGAGGGGGAGAGAATAACCCCGTTAATGTTGTTGTTTTCCCAGCAACGAGCGTGACTTCGCTATCTTATTTATCTCAGCGGTGTCGAGAATGGGGGGGATTTATGGGAGGTTGAAATGCTCTTCCCCCAACCACCCACCCCCTCTCCCCCTCTAAGGAGACATGGAAAATCTAAAATCTGTATTATCTCGATGCAGCAGTGAGAGGGGTGTTAGAGCTGCGTCGCGGTGTGGCTCGTGATTGAATCGAGGCAGGATTGATGGTGGGACGCGTTCTTCATGCCACTCGCGTTTAACCGCTTCTTCTCCTTTGTGTGAGAGAGAGAGACAGACAGAGAGACCGACAGACACACAGAGAGAGCGAGCACATCATAGCCGATAATTAAACTCCCTCGCCGGTCATGCCGGCATCTGGATCACTAGGGGAGAGGGGGTGGGGGGGAGGCGGTCACATAGCGTTAAGCCACTGACCCGGAGGGCATCTGATCCGAAGGACGCTTTTGTCGTATCATAAAATTCTGCCGTCGCTGGCGCAGAGGAGTGTAGAGTCGGACGGTGCCGCCTTGTCAAAGGGGATTCGAGCCTTGTCGACGTTTAGTGCCGCGAAGTTAAAGCGTTCCCAGTAATTTAACGCGCCGTTGCGCGCTCATTGCTCAGCGTGCAGTCGGTAGCGAGATGTTAACTACCTCTCGTGGTACACAGGAGGTCGAGGGTTTGATTCCGACGCTGACGCCCCCCTGCATGCGTGGAGTTCGCGTGTTCTCCCAGTGGTCGCGTGGGTTTTTCTCCGGGAGCTCCAGTGTTTTCCCTCCACAATTAGAAACACGCGTTTGGAGGAAGTGTCTGCTACAAATGCCCACCTGTCCGAGCCACGTCGTTGAGCCGTCATTTGTGGCCAGGTCTCTTCTGAAGAGAGCTATCGTTTGACTGTTGCTCAGCACGTATCGTTTACCCTTTTTGATTGTTCACTTTATCTTGTAAATACCGTCGCTTCAAAGCAATTAAAAAAGAAGCAGTTAAAGTAGTGGGGTTGGGAGGGGGCGGTGATAACGTAAGTTTAACACGTAGGATTTCTCGACCAATAATATCCATTATAGAAGAACGAAACAGGAGGAGGATTTATCCACAAATCTGTCTGTTGCCTGATGATGCTCGTTGTAATTACTGGCGAAACGTCGTACTCGAATTGTTAATGTTATGGGTTTACTCTCCAACACACGGGTGTGCTGTACTAGTAACGAATTGGCCACGTTCTGTTTACGTGACAAACCTTGCCAGTTGGCTGTGTCGGGTGGTGGCGGGTTTAACGACACATTTATATATTTACGCGATCTAACCCCCAAAAAACCACTCCGTTATATTGATAACGTCAGTCAGCATTGTAGTGATGTCAGTCAAATGTTATTGTCGCAACAGCAGCAGCTACGAACCGGATTATGTGAAGTATTTATTTTATAATTACTTAGCAGATATTTGTCGATAAGGGGTTGGTGGTGGGGGGGTATCGTCCATTATTGAAGAATTGCAGACGGCGGCCTGAGCCGGGTCGATACGATACATACACACACTCGGGTACGTGTGTGGATTTCTTATCGGAAGTGCCTCATTCCTTTGTTAAACCTCCACAAGATCATCGTGTGCGTGTGTGGTTAGTGACACGCTTCGTATCAGGATTCTAGGGACAATCTCCCCGGGTGTTAACCCAAACGTCTCCCCCCCCTCCCTTATTTTAGAAGTTGACGCGCCTTTAGATTATTTTGATTTATTTCGCCGCTATAAATTTCCACGTGATGAGGCCACTTTTGTTGAGCTGTCATTCGTGGCCGGGTCGCTTCGGAAAAAGAAGCTAATCGCTCAGTTCGGCTTTATCTGGTCATAGAAAAAAATTAGTTTAGTTGTATGCTTGGTTTTTTCGGTAAAGTCACGCAGAAGAGAAACAACAAAACAATGCAATACAAACATAAACAATAAACATTCTCACGACGTTTCGACTGCAACACAAGCAATCATCAGCAACACAAGCAATCATCATCACCTGATAATGATTGCAGTCGAAACGTCGTGAGAATTTTTGTTATTTTATGTTTGTATTGTTTTGTTGTTTCCCTTCTGCGTGACTTTACCGAAAGAACCGAGAATATGAATCCCTGCAGTCACGAAAGCTTTAAATTAAACATTTAGTTTAGTTGTATTTTTTTTTAAAGCAATGTTTAATTACCTTTCATATACTTTGCACTCCCATCGTGTTTTGTATTGTTTGTAACGTTCTAACCCCGTACCCCTCTTGGACTTTTGTAAAAAAAAAAAGAGCTTAATAGCTCACCGGATTCCTCCCAGCATAAATAAATATTCCGATTTTGATTCAGTGCTCGTGGCATTAAAATCCCTTGCCGGTCGTAGCAGTGCTCGCTGAGCCACATTGCCTTTCGGTTCGCCGAACGAACACATTTTGCACGTCGCACTCATTACACGCAAAGCGCTTGCTACAAATGGGCCACGATTCCTTGCTGATCTCGGCAAAGAGCATAAGACCATCGAGGCGAACTGCGGTCGTCCTCGCAACGAATCTTGGCTAGCCGTCGGACAAAGACGGCCACTGCATCGCGCGGCGCTTTCGAATGCGCTTCCGTGGCCGTCTGGAACGCGCTTCATTCCGATGTTAGGAAGCCAGCGGGGCAATACACTTTTAAATCTATTTTGAAAACGAATTTATTTTAGAATTGCTCACTTGTGTTTTTAGTTTGTTGTCCTCTGATTTGCGTGGTTGGCTATGTACGGTGCGAAAGAAATGTTACATACTACATACGAGGAATTGCGTTGTTGTTGAAGACCAACTCAACATGTTTCAGTCGGTGAACTGAAGGAGGCAAGGGATACGCTCCCCTCGTGTCAACCACTCGGTTCAAAATCCCGTCCGATTCGAATCCTTAAATGAACGATGACACATTTATGTACACCCAGTCTGTGTTTTTTGATCTCGTGTTTCAAGGAAGCAGAAAATAAATAATGATATTTTGGCGTATAAGGTCATTTATACATAATGCATGATCATCCCTAATTTAATAAGCGAGCCATGCCCTCGGAATACGTTTACTATTTGAGACACACACAATTGCAATATAATAATGGAATCACCAAAGACATTAAAATTACCATACCTATAACTTGACAGTGTTGAAAATGTGCAATTTGTTCCATTTAAAATAACATGTTTGATGACTCATTAAAATAAGCCTGCACAAATGTAACGATTCAAAATGGAGCAAAAACACGAGAATGCACGCGGCTTCGGTGATTTGCTTTAACCCAGCAGCGGTTCTCATCCTGTGGGTTAAAGCAGGCTGCGGCATGGATACCGTGCAGGAGGAGTTTTGAATGCGCGCCACGTTGCAGCAGCACAGCACTCGGCATCCAACGTGAAACAGATGGCCCACTAACACAAAACACACATATCCCACTGCGTGAGACTCCGAACGCCTTTACTAACAAACAGCGCGTTGACTCGAGGCGCGCGTGTGATCTCTGTGTGTAGCGTCGCCTTAATTGGGGAGACACGGGTTCCAGAGATGGACCACTGCTTTAAATCGCACGTGGTTGCTATGAGGCCACATTGGAAGTATGTAACACAGACGAAAATCCCCCGTGTAGCCTTGCAGACGTTATGGGGTAAAGTGCTCTTAGCGAGCACCTATTAAGGCCGGCACGGCACACACGCGGGGGTGGGTGACCAGCACCACGCCCGGATGCCTTTGTGTACACAGTGGCGGTGTTTGCACATCGCACACCACGCACTTATTTGACGCTGAGTCGACTTAGAGGAGGCCCATGACCGGTTAAAATAATCGTCACTGGTGTTGGCCGTGAGCCAACACCGGTGTTGTAAACATCGCCACTGGGGAGACAAAGGCGGTCGGGCGTGGTGCTGGTTACTCACCCCCTCGTGTACCGTGCCGGCCTTCATAGGTGCTCGCTAACAGCACTTTCCCCACAATCTGTTACGGCTATACGGGGGATTTCTGTTTTTCTAGTGGCTTTAAATTATTTCTCAGAGTACATAACCACCACTAATGCATTCGTACAATTCTGGCGAGCGCGCTTTCCTTATTGAATACCTGTAGAGTAAGGATAAGCAGGCTTTGTAAACTGTGTTCGAGTGAATGACTTTACCAGTTATATGAATGAATCGTTATAGTCAATAAAATAATACATTTGCAGCCCTTCGTCAATCCACTGCTGGATGAAGCCCTCCCTGTGCCATGTTGGGTCGTGGAAGGGTCGTGTGGTCGAGTGGAGAGAATCACTCAGCACTATCTCAGTTGTTACTCGCCACTGATGTTAGCAGTGGCCCGGATTCAAACTCACGTGATCAAGGTTGCATAGTTGCATGTCGTTCTATATCGTAAATACAGTATTGATATAAACAATGTAAGAAGAGGCTTTGCTCTTACAATTAAACAGCCGGTGTTAAGATGTTCAAACAACAAACAGATGCACATTTCAAGGTATCAAGTCCGCATTGACCACACGTGCTTGTGGAAAAACACGAAAATAAACGCGCTCTGATAATATATTCGTTTGTTCATCGTTCTATACAATACTTTGTTTTCATATGACGATGATGTTTGTTATGAAGTATATTACTTTTACTGATGCGATTCGCTAAAGTAGCATCTCCTAGGGAACAAGTGGTCGTGTAGACTTGCAACAGAGCGTGACGCTACTTTAACAGTATACTCGGATGAATAATCATGGTTTCTTTTATACCCTCTCAAAGAAAATAACTAAACTGTCAAAATTGTCGTGTATTTTGCCCGAGGTAAATCCACGGGGCACGTGTTAAATTTGTAAAAGAGCCAAATGAAGTCTTCTGCACTATTATATTATTTTATTATATTACATGTTATTATGTTTTATTTTTATTATTTTATTATTTCCATTCTACGTGACTTTACCGAAAGAACCAAGAAGATCTTCTGCACTCGTTTAAATGCCACGTATTACTTGGAGCGTTTATGAAACGAGGAATATTCATTCCAAAAACAGGGCGGGGGGTGGGAGGTGTGAGAGAAAAATGTGGCCTCTGCTGCATCTTATTTTAGGCAACTTGTTTACATTTTTGAAATGAGCAATTCCGTCAGATTTAAGTAGAGCGTGCGGTGTGTTTATGCCAGTGATTAGTGATATTGCATTGCTCCACGACACCAGGGATTTCCTACAGACGGGGAAAATGAAGGTTGCCTGCGACACGGAATGCCCCTTTATTTTCTATTTCAATAATTTTAATTTGAAAACGAAATCCCCCAGCGGCTCTCCTTTTACTTGCCTGTCACAAACACTCACGCGTCAGACGCGTCTCAAATGAAAGTTGGGAAATATTGTTTTTTGCGCCCCGAGTCTGATTACTCGTAGACTGTGTGTGTTGAATATTGCGTTATTTTCCTTCGCGTGTGCGGTGTGCGATGTGTGTTGCGAGTGTGTGTTGTGTGGAGCGGCAGGAGTAGGGGCTAGCGCTCTGAGCTACGAACCCGGCGACCCGATTTTAATTCTCGCTCACGGCCAAAACCAGTGATGTAAATATCTGAACCGGTCCTGGGCATTCTCTAGGGCGACTCGGCCTCAAATGAGTGCCTGATGTGATGTGTAAACATAGCCGCTGGGGAGACAAAGGCGTTCGGGCGTGGTGCTAGCCATCTCACCCCCTCGTGTACCGTGCCAGCCTTCATAGGTGCTCACTAAACAGATACTGCCCCAACAGTTCGTTAAGGCTACGGGGAGGGGGTCTTCGTCTTTGTTTGCGAGATGCTTACACGGCAAAGGTGCCACTGACTGAATCAGAATCAGAATATTTACTTCTATTGGAAGAATCCGATGAGCTATGAAGCTCTTTTTTTACAGATGTGTTCAGTCGATTTCACGGTATCAGCCAATGAAAGCTAAATTTGGTAAGCAAAGGGGTTGCCCAAAATATCTCGCTAACGGCGATTGCTCGAAAAGTCTGGTCAGATGCGTTGTACTGCCGACACCCTAAAGTGATTCTAGATTTGAAGCTTTCGTGACTGCAAGGATTCATATTCTTAGTTCTTTCGGTAAATCTTCTTGGTTTTTTCGGTAAAGTCACGTAGAAGGGAAGTAATAAAATATTATTTTTATTATTTTATTACTTCCCTTCTACGTGACTTTACCGAAAAAACCAAGAAGATGAATTCCTGCAGTCACGAAAGCTTTAAATCGAAATCTTTCGGTAAAGTCACGTAGGTAAAAAATGAAATTAATAAAAATAAAACAATTAAAAATTACGACGTCGTGATTTTTTACCGAAAGAACTAAGAATATGAACCCCGAAGTGAGTCAGTAGGTGAGTGGGCGAGTGAGTCGGGATCTTCTTGGCCAACCCACGCCGCAGCTGGGGCTCGACACAAACCAACGCCGAGCATGGGTCGACGAACCGTCCGCTGACGGGAAGTGCAGCAGGGACGAGCACGTGGCCAGCCAGCGAGGAGGCTACTTGCACAGCTCGGTGATTACTCACTCGCCGAAGGAACCGCAGGAAATTGGAATTTCCATCGCTGGCCCGGGACCGCTAATGGAGATGAGCTGCACAATGCGCATAACATTTGACCACATGGGCACTGCGACTTTGACGTGCGTGCGTGCGTGTGCATGCGCGTGTGCGCGTGCGTGCGCGTGCTCGCGTCTGTTATTAAATTTGATTTTCTCCGGGTCACGTGAGTTTACGTGACACGGAATCAAGTTGTGATCTCCGCTCTCGACGTAAGAGCGACACAACAATTCCTAGTTGTGTGCTCTGTGCCTGATTTCTTTAAAAGCTTTTCCGGGGCTCTGCTTGATGACCCGTTGCTGCTGCCTTGATATGCGGCGCGCATGGCCAGACTTGACGGGGCTGTTGGTGGGGTTGGGGGAATGCCTTGCCACGCGAGCAGCGACTATCCAAAATGTTTATTTTTCCTGAAAGCTTGTCCTTGATAAGAAAAACAAAAGATGTGCCCGCGCAATGCTCGCGCAACGAAGCTGTAAATGCACGGATATACTTTTATTCACGGCAGCGTCCGAAAAAAAAATTGGCTTCTTGTTTGACAGATGCGTTGTTGTTGTTGTTGTTGCGACGGTATAATTGTGGAGGATCGCGTGACGTGCGTCCCATTTGAAACGTGTTGATACGTTTTCTGAGCTGTGAGACTGGTACTTATGCACAAAGCACGTGTTTTATTCCGTCACGTGTCCTAAATAAAGGAGGCTTTGTGTTCAGCTACTCGGGGATAATTTCACTCAATTTGTTGGCAATTTTTATCGTTAATGCCGCTTTAACTGCTGTTACCGTTACATTACCATCATAATTATTAACGTTGACCATGCAACGATGCCCTTATTTTGACAATCGGCCCTCGACAATTTAATTTGTGTTTGGGAATGGTAACAAAATTAACGCTTACCGTATTTACAACACTTAAAAGCAATTTACTTGCATGTGACATTCATGGGCAAGACGCAAATGGTGCGAGGAATGACCTGTGCAGGATACGTTCTGAGTAGAACACGGCAGGATGAGTGTTGGTGACATGATCGGAAAGAGCGGCTTGCGATGAGTGGCACGTGTGGATGATGGAGGAGGATAGGGGGTTGAGGGAGATGGGAGGAGGATGAAGATGGGAGGAGGAGGAGGGAGATGGAAGCAGGGACGAGATGGGAAGAGGAGAGAGGGGAGGAGGATGGGGGGAGGAGGATGGAGGGAGGATTAAGATAGGAGAATAAGAATGAGGGAGAAAGAGGACGGGGGGGGGGGAGGCTAGAGAGGAGGAGGAGGAGGCAGATAGGTTCTCGAATCGGTCATTGGAGTGGCACCCAGAGGTTGACTATCAAGGGACCTCAAGTGGCGATGGGACCTTAAGAGCGGATCTTGGAGTTCAGGGGTCAACTGTGCAACAGCTGAGGAATCCAGTGGGAGGGAAGGCGTGAAGGTGAGGGATGGTGGCCTCCAGAATTGACCATAATGATGACCTCCTCGTCGTTTTGATGTAATTAAAATAAGAATTACTTGCAATGACCACAACACAAGTAGTCAAAAAAGCAAACAAAAAGAAG
>CM025618.2:3257518-3273127 GCA_014621495.2 Entosphenus tridentatus
TCACGTGACAACCCTTACTAGTTGGCTGTGTCGGGTGGTGGCGGGTTTAACGACACATTCATTTTTACGCGATCGAACCCAACAACAATCAGTGTGTCTGTTGACGTGTGCAGCGGTCAGCACCGAGGAGAGGAAGGAACCCAGCCAAGCAAGGTGCAAGGTGGTTACACCTCCCCCCCCACCGACTCCACGTGCCATACCAAAAACCCTTAATAGGTGCTCGCTAACAACCCTTGCCTCTACGGACTATGAGGATGAATGGGAGATTCGTGTCTTTTGTGTGTGTGCGTGTGCACGCGCGCGCGTGCACGCTTGTGGTGTTTTTTCAACGTTGGTGTTTGAGCGGCTCGAGGCATTATATGATTTCAAACCCATCATTCGGAGTCACACGTGACTGGATTTTTTTTTTATTTGGCCAATATAGAACATTCGCTACAGCGGGGATACGGGTGAAATATTGGCACTGTGTTTATATCTCGCCGAGCTAAGTTGTATCCGGTTAGGGGATATCCTATATTGACTCGGCTTCAAAATAATATTAACCTCAAGACCTGCCCCAGGTCATTGCATTGCAATAGGCTATGCTCATGCGCGTAGTAATATCCATTCGTGAATTATTTGTGTTGACCGTTTATAGGATGAAATGAAAAATGGCACATACCACATTTGTTCCGGCACTTGTGCCTTTACCCCAAAGTCTGCCTTTCTTATTTCCTTCAGCTCCACTTTGGTTTTGTAATATTCGAATAATGCTACGCTTCGCTGGCTTGTAGCCCAGGGTCTGCCTTGAAAACGGAGACTTCCAGTCTCAATGGCCTTCTCATCTGGTCGCCTATGAAGGACACTCATCGTGTACTATGAATGTCAAGTGGCAATGGACACGAAGCACAAATGAAAACCACCGTTGTCCCATTCCATGACACAAAATATCACAAGCGCATTTAGACGAAAATTATGCACGTCGCGCATATATAAATCATCATCAGCATCACCATAAATAAAGAAATAAACGTATGATGTGCATCATACATTGTCACAACCGCTGTTGGTTTGCTGAGTCAAGCAAATCGTGTTTTATGGGTCACAGCGTAGAATGTTTCATCTGGTTTTTTTTTCTGACTTAACTCATTATTTGCACGCATTTAGTCTCTCCTCCAAAAGTGAGTCAAACCAAAGAACCCACCCCCTGCATGACACGTCGATTATAGCACTCCCTGCCAGGCGTTGCATGAAAGCAAACATCTTAAACCCAGCGTGGAAGTGACGGATGCAGTTCTGACCTCCGCCTGTCATTGCCAGCTTGACCCTCAAGTGACTTCCCTGCTGCCACTGCTCAGCTAAACCAATCATTGCAATGCCCCAGCTCCAGCAGAGCCTCGCTCCCATAGCTCCCATACCACTCTTACCTCCTCCCCCCCCCCTCATAATGCCCAAGAGGGCTGCTTTCTTACTGATGGCTCTGATGAGAAACAGGTTTATGGTGCAGAAACCCTAATAAAGGACGGCTGTTGCCTCTGCGCTCTCTCCTCCTGCCCCCATCCCTCCTTTGAGATGGCTCCGCTCATCCGGGTGGCAGTGAGGGCAGCCCCTGCGTGTATTGGCACGTGCGCGCGTGTGTGTGTGCGTGCGCGCGTGTGTGTGTGTGAGGGGGGGCGATAGTGTAGGGGTTAGCGCGCTGCGCTACGAATCCGGTGACCCGAGTTCGATTCCAGCTCACGGCCAATACCAGTGACGAATATTTGAAGCGGTCCTGGGCCTCCTCGAGGTCGACTCAGCCTGAAATTAGTACCTGGTGCGATGTGTAAACATCGCCACTGGGGAGACAAATGCGGTTGGGCGTGGGGCTGGCCACCCACCCCTTGGTGCACCGTTCATGCTTTCATAGGTGCTCGCTAACAGCACGTGCCACAACAGTCTGTTCAGGCTAGAAGCGGGATCTTTTTTTGTTATCTGTGTGAGGAACGGTTAGCGCGCTGCGCTACAAACCCGGTGACCCCGAATTCGAATCTCGATCAACACCAGTGACTATGATCTGAAGCGGTGCTGGTCCTCAACTAGGTCGACTCAGCCTTAAATTAGTACTTGATGCGGTGCGTAAAACACATCAGTCCTGGGGTGTGGTGCTGGTCACCCACCCCCCTCGTGTGCCGTTCCGGCCGTTCGTAGGTGCTCGCTAACAGCACTTGCCCCAACAGTCTGTAAATGCTACACGGGGGATCTTTGTCTTTTGTGTGTGCGTGTGGCACTTTGTTCTCTGGCTCTGGGCACCCCACGTCCCTGAGGCCTAGCCGAGCCACACAGCCCGTCTCGGCTTGAGTTACAGCCACGCGTCCTGCACCACCACTAACCCAAAAATACATCTGGATTAGGGAAAGAATGCTTTCACATGTGCTGAAACCATAGGGGATATACTTTTTTTTCATTTCACTCTTTTAATGTTTTTGTGCAATTTTCTCACTTCTTTCCACTGCTAACCTGCTTGAAAGTTTTGCTTGGAGGTTTGCACCTTCAGTTTGCCTGAATGCAGTCGTCAAACCAAATGTGCTCGTTGACGTTTCATCTTCATAACGATGCCTCGATATTGTGACTCAACTGTTTATGGCTGCAATTATGATAGACAAACAAGTAAGGAATCATTAATTAATACGAAATAAAATTGGTGACCCAACATTTAAACAACAAAAAGATGTGTAAATAAGTGCAGTCAAACTTGATTTGAAGCTTTCGTGACTGCAGGAATTGCTAATAGTCTCTGTGCGTCTATGTTGTGTGTCTCTCTCTCTCTCTGTGTCTCTGTCTCTCTCTGCTTGTGTGTCTCCGTGTCTGTGTTTTGTCTCTCTCTCAAATTTAGTTCTACCCGATGACGACTGCTTGCGTTATATTATTACATTGATTTTCTTTCTACGTGACACGCAAGTGAAAAATATTGACGCGACGTTCATCGAACGGCGAGGACGAATCGTGAACGGCACCGAACAGCACAGTGAACGTTTATGCCTGCCCCCCCCATCGCCGCGCTCTCATCACGCGGCGGGGACAGGCGAAACGCGCCTTTGCACGCGCACAAAAAATGAACGGTGGCACCGAAACATTTTACTGGAATTCCAGGGGAAGGTTAATTGTGTTGGCGCTTTCACTTAAAGCAAAGGTTGTAAGGTCGCACGAACTCGTAAAAAGAAAGAAAAGTGGGAAAAAAAATAAAGAAGGGGATGGAGGGGAGGGGTGGGTGGTTGGGAGGGGGGAGGGCCTTGTTAAAATGTCCTGGAGTGTACACAATGTTTAACTGACCTTTGACATCTATTGGAGCATGGCAGCGCTACCGGTAATTTTGTAAAAACGCTGCCCACGGAGAATTACGCTGCGTAATCATCTCTACCTCAACAACGTGCAAATCTACAACTCCCCCGTGTGACGTGTTAGGGATTTTGTCGGGAGGGATGGAGGGAGAAAGCTGGCTTGCATTAGTTGTGTGGTTTTTTTCTTTGTTTGCCAACGAAGTAATGCAGTCCCCCAGCTATGAAGCAGGGGAGACACGTCGCCATAAATCAAAGGCTATCGTTGCACTGTTCTAAGGAACGCTACATATGCGCGTTGAACTTCTTTTGCACCGTCCGTAGCCAACCGTGCAAATCGGAGGTGCGGGGGAAGGACAACAAACTAAACACGCAACAAAGCAGCTCGTTTGTCACGAAGAAAGTGAACGCAGAATTAATTTAAGTGTGACATCTAGAACTTCTTCCTCGGGTTTCAAGAAGAGAGGCGATTGCCGTGATGTTTGATTTGTTTTTTGCCGTAACGGATCTGTATAAAACTCGATTTTATTTCTGCGGTGTCCTGTGGCTTCCATACTCTCCATCCTTGATGTTTGCGAATTGTCGTCTTGCTCCCGTTGCTGGCTAGGACATCTCCAATCAAGCCTGAGTATTGTTCTCCGATTATTTTCTATTTTTCTTTCTTCCCTAATTGCCGAACAGCGTTCTGTAGATTCAACGTTATAAACATTTCCTTCTATTTTAAAGAAAGCAACTACAGGGCGCTGCCCCATTTGCCGCTTTACCTTTTTGCAGAAGTAAAAATGCGGAGAATGTATTCCAATGCTTGTGGCTTGAATCTGTCTCAAATCGCCCGGCACGTGTGGGAATTTGAGCGTGTCCTCGGCTTACCCCAACATAAGAAACAGCGGAAGAATTTCCACAGCAAACGACAGCGTGCCCCCCCCCCCGCCCCTGTTCATTGGTAGAAAACCCTCATTAAAATCACATCGTGACAGGCCACAACAACAACTTTTGGCCATATCGCTCACCAAGGCAATTTTATTAGCCCGGGGGGGATAGCAAACGAACAAAAGGATATATATTTTTTCAAATGCTTTAATTTCGAGTGAAATCAGCCGGCTCCCTCCGGTCGGGCATTGTTCTCTCGTATGTAGGTCACTGGGTTGAAATGATATTGATGGTGACACCGGCGACCACGTGGCCACGATACAGCGGCGGATGCTTCAAGTGCATCTGGCCACCCATGTGGGTCACTGGGCTGAAACGCTCCAGACATTTGACATTTGCAAATCCCCGTGCATGGTCGAGACAGTTCATGAGACCAGTGACATCGACCGTGGTAATCACGGGGAAGTCTACCCCCTCTCTTCAAAAGATTGCGCCACCGCTGAGTGACGCTTATGATCGTTCTGCCGATGATGCAAATTAATGCTTTAAAGCCCTCACCCCCCCCACACACTTTACGCAATTTAGAATAAAGGCAGGATTTGTGTCGTAAGCCTTGATAAGCCTTGCTGGAGTAAGAAGATTTCCATTACACACCATCCTCGGTAATGACACACATTACATCGTCTGGAGAGATTGACACCTGGAATTAGGAGTGTGGAATATTTAGGTTTTTTTTCTTTACACCTCCTCATTCAGGAACGGCAAATGGCAACAAAACCACCGGCTCCATCAGCCCTCGTGTAAGCCGAGCTAACACGAACCACTGTAAGTTGTTATTTGGCACGATGTCCAACAGTGATGTCTACCACGTTATTGAATAATTAATTTTCACTGGCTCAGGATTGCAGAGAGAGAGGTGAGCAAAATAAAACCGTGGGGGGGAGGGGGTTCTTCTTCTTTACTTCTGTGACTCCGAATGATCTTCTTGGGCTCGGGTCGATTTGTGAGTCTTTTTATTTGCGGGGCGATTTTTCTTCCTCTTCAGAAGCGCGGACATCATTTACAAAAGACACTGGAACAAAAGCTCAACAAAGTGAGCGGAGAAGCGCAGAGAGAAATGAACGGCTTGGAATTAGACCGTGAAACGGCAAGAGGAACACGTGGAGTAGAACGCATATGCAGGTGTAGGCTTCAAAGTAAAGTAAGCGGGATTTGCCTGGATATTAGACGTGATGATACTGGTAGGAACCTCCTGGTTACACCAGCCCACAGGGGATTATTGTGTTCGTCCGTCCATCGTGCATCCAACAATGGGAGGGGAGGGGCTGGGTGGGGAGGGTGGGCCTGGGTGGGGGGTGGGATGGGTCTGGCTGGGTGGGGAAGGGCTGGTCACCCCGTGGTGCCCTTATACAACTCAACGTTTAACCTACTCACGCCGGCTTGTGCCCGCCCTCACAGTCGGCCATATTTGCGGAATACACCACGCCGCCGTTGACCCTGGCCATTGACCGAGCAACCCGACGTTCCGACCAGCTCCCTCCGCAGGAATGTGTTAGCCAGTCATCGTCATCATCATCACGATCCATTGGCAGATATCCCGTATGTGTCCACGGTACATTCCGTCATTTGTTTCCACAGATAACCAGTGGCCGAGGCAAATGATAGAGTGGAAGGCAATGGAGGGAGCGCAGCTCAGAGGATGTTTACCGTGGAAATGAAATCGGCTCGCGCGCAAGGAGCAGCCGGGTTGGATTGTTACGTCGTGAGACCACGAGAGTTGACAACGGCTTGGGGGGGGGGGGAGGCATTCGTCCAGCGGTGGATAGATCGTGGCTGACTATGATGAGATCCTCTTTATCTAAGCCCTTTTAGGCTATTTGTATATAAGAGGAGTTGTGCAAAAGATCTCAGAGTGGGCCGTCTATTATTATTGTTATTCTTGGTTCTTTCAGTAAAGTCACTTAGAAGGGAAATAATAAAATAATAAAAATATAAGACAAAAAAAATTCTCACGACATTTCGACTGCAACACAAGCAATCATCATCAGGTGTGAAATCCACAGCAAGAAAATTTGAAAAAAGTGGCGTTTTTTGTTTAAAACCCGCCTCTTTTTTCAAAATGTATTGTGTTGCAGTCGAAACGTCGTGCGAATTTTTATTGTTTAATATTTTTATTATTTTATTATTTCCATTCTACGTGACTTTACCGAAAGAACCAATCATATGAATCATTGCAGTCACGACAGCTTTAAAAAAAAAAATATTGTTGTTGTTTGTCTTACCATCCGCAAAGTACACTGGCGACATAAACAACAACAGCAACTTCCGTAGATGAACACAGACAAAGAGGCTCCATCGCGAGAGGACATTTCTCCTCTCCGTCGCTCATTTGCGCACACAGACGCTTCAGCTCGTGACTCGTGCCGCACGTTTCATTGACGATTCCGCACGTGGGTGGAAGCGAAAATGATTTTTTTTTCAACTCTGCCCAGCTGCACGGCGGTGGATTAGGAGAACACGGACCCACGTGCTAGGTAGCGCAGGTTTGTTGACTCAGTGGAGCACCAATTAGCCTCACCTAATTGGAGATTTAAAAAATGCATTAGGCGCATCATTGTATTTTTCGGTCAGGCTTTCGCACATTAAAGTGCTTGACGGGTTTTTTTTTTCTTCCCCTGCTGATTCTGACAAAATCTCCCCGGATTTGTCTAAAGAGCCATTATTTTCCTGGCTAGGTAATTAACCCTCGTTAAATTATTAGTGTGGGGGGGGGGGGGGTCTCATACATTTGTTATTAATTTACACTTCAAACCGCATCGTGGAATATAAGGTCAGATCCCAACGAATTAATTCGGAACAATGCGTGAAGTGTTAAATTGTTTTCACGTAATTATACGTTCAATGGTTTTTGTCGAGAGAGGTAATTGTTCAAGTGTGCTGCGTGCATTCTACACCGGCTACTGGTCAATGACGCTAACAACTAAAGTGTGATTGTTACGTAATTAAATCACAACGTGTCACATGTAGATGTCACCGGTTCGTAATTATTATTTTGGGAATTTAACCAGCCCAGATATGTTATTGATTTGTCGTGGCAATTCTTCCAAGGCACACCGAGATTAACACCTAGCATCTTAATGTGAAAATGCATTGGGATATTTAATGTCTACATAGCAGTGAGAATGATGCAAAAAACCTCGTCATTCGATGTCGTAGTGGATTATTATTTAGCTGGGCAGCGGCGGCATTGACTATGCACGTGGCCTGTAATCCATCACTGTGGGGAGGCATCGATGAGGTGCCATACCCAAGATTTCCAGGAGAAGGCAGCAGAGTAAAATGTGGACTCCATCTGTTCGATCTGTATGGGATTGAGTGTTGCTCCCTCGCATCCGTGGGGTTTTCTCTGGGTGCTCTAGCCTACTCCTCCCACATGTAAACACCCATTTATTGGCCGAGAGTACCCCGATAAATTGAGGACCGCAGAGCTTGCAGCTGCTGCCTCCGAGTCGATCTCTCGTCGAGAGCGAGCGGATACTGTGCAGCGTGTTACTAGTTGAAATTATTATTATTGTAGGGATAATTCCATCTATAAGCTATTCTAATTTTATTTTAACCAGGTAAGGCCCATTATATAGCTCTTTTTCAGAAGCGACGGTGCCACAAATGATAGCCCAACAAAGTGGAAATTTATAGCAAACCAAATACTTTAAATGCATCTTTGTGGAGGGAAATGCCGGAGGACCTGGAGAAAAATCCACGCGACCACTGTGATCGAGACACGCAAGCTCCAAATATACAGGCGTCAGGGCCGGGATCGAACCCACGACCTCCTGTATACTAGGTGAGGTACTTGACAGGGATATCACATCAATAGGATAGCCACTGGAGTTGCTCGTGATACATTTCCGGGATGTTGGTGTAGCTTCTCACGTTAAAGTAAAAGGATAATTCCCGACTGAACAGTAAAATACAACACGTTCAATTCCTCGCGGTCTCCCATCCAGCTTCTGAATATTAATGACATAAGAGCTCAGGTGCAATAATAGCAAATGACATAGAGGTTATACTTGAATAACAAAAAAAACATTTTATTGTTTTTTATTCCGTTTTAAATCGAACATCTAAAAAGAAATGCGAATAATTCTAACTGTAAATGGGATTGACATTCAGAGGGAATAAATACATACGTAACATAATTGTGAAAATTATTTCCCAAAGCATGACATGGTCAAAAGATAAACTGTACAATCGTTTATTAAGCAGTGGGTTGTCTTGTGGAGAGAATGGTCTCCCGTCACAGGAACGTGGATTTTCCACCAACCCGAGATGAATGCTGCTCAATCTTCGTTGGAGAAGTAAAAGTACTGATATTGGTAGAAGCTTTGGTTATGTATGTGTGAGTGGGGCGGTGGGGGGGGGGTATGGGGAGTGGTGGTGCAGCAGTTAAGGCACTGCGCTCTGACCCCGGCGACCCGAGTTCAGTTTCTCCCGCTCGCGGCCACCACCAGTGACTATAACCTGAAACTGTTATGGGCCTCCCCTAGGTCGACGCAGCCTCAAATGAGTACCTGGTGCAGTGTGTAAACGTCGATGCTGCTCGCTAACAGAACTGGTCTCCTAAAGTCCACTCAGGCTACACGCGGGGGCGGGGGGGGGGATTTTTGGGGACATAAAAAATCATTTTTCAGATTTGCTCGAACACATTGAGGGTCACTAATGGCAAATAGCGGTGGGCCCACATTGTCCGTGTTTGTGACCCTTCCTTCGGAGATATAAAACGCTTTGTTGGGAAGTAGATGCTGTCATTCCAGATCAAAACAAACTCCCCGTGCGTCCAAAGCTCTTAGGGCTTTTGCCCATCATTACACGCAAGCTGCATGATAAATTGAATCTCGAACCGGTAAAGCTTTGCGGAGATTTTGTGGACAGGTACAAAAATAAAGCAATGCACGTTTAAGTTTCCCCCCCCCCACTCTGGAACATTACAATACCCATCTGTCTGCGTCGCACTGCGGCAGGGTAGCTTCACCGCACGCGAGTTCGCGTCCCTTGCGAGTTCAATCCCAATCGGGGTGTGGTCAACACAGTCTATTGCCTGTCATTACAATCGCACGACTATCTGAGCCGGTCCTGGGCCTCGCCTAGGTCGACTCGGCCTCAAATGAGTAACCTGTTGCGGTGTGCTTTAACATCGCCACTCGGGAGACAAAGGCGGCCGGGCGTGGTGGTGGCCACCCACCCCCTCGTGTGCCGTGCCGCCCTTCATAGGTGCTACTCGCTAACAGCACTTGCCACAACAGTCTGTTAAGCCTATACGGGGGATCTCTGTATTTGTCTTACAATCCCGTAGCATTTTTTTGAGAAGTCAACAGCGGTCATCCAATTGCTTCCGCCATAGGAACGTGGAATTGCCAGGACTGTATCAAGGCCGACGACGCGCATCAATGTCGTTCTGTTGCTCATTCGAGTCCTGGGTTCGAGTGGTGGCGCAGTGGTCGGCGCACTGCGCGCGATATCTCAACCGATCCCATCCACGGTGACCAGCATGGTGAAGTATGGTCAAACAACCCTTGTGACTCGCACAGCGCGGGGGAGCTTTTCACCCAGCACTGCAGCTGATTGACGAAGGGCTGTCAATGCACTACTTCATTATTCATTCACAGCGATGACAATTATTCACGATCGTCTCAGTTGGGTCACTGTGCGGCGCGTTGCACGTGTCCGCAAAGGGCGTCCTGATGGGCTCCGGCGCCCCCCTTTGTTTTTGAAATAAAGACACAAAAAGAAATATCCCACGACTCGCTCATGGATGTGATGCGCATTACATGGGGCGGGGGGGGGCAGTTGTTCTGGAGTCAGCGCTGTCTAATGATGACACGCGAACAGCGCCGCAGCTGGCCGCGCATATTTATTTATATTTGTGATGCATTTATTAAATGCACGCGCGCGCGCGCGCGGTCTGCGCATGTGCCAAACGTGTGCACGTGCCGGCGTTTGTTTGTGTTGGAGAGCGGTGGGAGTTGGGGGGGGGGCCCAGGGGGGGGGCCGGGAGGGTGGGGGGTCTCACACTGCTGCAGTGACAACAGCCACCCGGGTTCGATTACCGTGGGGGAGCTTTTCACCCAGCACTGCAGCTGAACGGCCCATCCCAGGTGTGCACGGCAGCGGCTTGGGCTGGGGAAGAGAAATGAAAAAAGGTAGTCGGATGAAATTTTTATTTTTATTTTCCCCAGCCACACCACTGCCTCTGGTTCTCCTCCGGCCTTCATGGGTGCTCACGATCATCACACAACCCCCACCTGTGGTTTGCACGCGTGTGCTTGTGTCCGTCGCGAGTCGTTTTGACGTCTGATTGCATTCGTAAATACATGGAATTCCCGGCGTTTATTATGCGATTACAATTTGCCCGTCACGATTTGGATTCGTGGGGCATCTAAATTCAAGCCGCATTGTCGAGACCCCAGTGTACAACAGTTGCTCTTGTTAATATTATACGACGCTGTGTGTGTGTGTGTTAATATTAAGATTTAACACAAGTCCCTCTGTTAATTTGGTATCTTTCATGTATTACTGTTTTATATAGTGCGCTTATGATGATTATTACAATCAGCCTTGGTCAATCCGCTGTTGGGTGAAGGTTTTCTCCAGCCATTGTACTCTCAAATTGCATCGCTGCATTTTCCTCTGTGGACATTTCACAGTACGTACGCGTGCATTAGGACACACGCACACACACATCGTATATCATATATTATATCATCCTTTTAACGTTTAACGTTTTAACGGAATGACCTCTGACCTCGGTGACGCGGCCAATGCAGCATGATGCAATGCACCAAGACAATAGAGAGATCTATGGATAAGTAGGGGCAGCTGTGATGTAGCTGGACTTTAATTAACGCGATCATTTGCCTCGCAAGCACACTTCCGAAAGCTCTCCGTGTGCAATAAAAATGTTTTCTCTCTGTGTGTGTGTGTGACCAATTGCATTTGCGCGTTATAACAACAAGCCGATGCATTTATGTTGCATGTTTCTTACCACAAATACATCTAATTTGGAGGATTAAAACAAATGCTGCCTTTTTTCTGTCATCTCCCCTACCCCCACCACGTGAATATAAAATAACCCCAGTCTGCTCTGACGTGCAGACAATTGCAGGATTTTATTGATTACATCTCAATGGAGCCTGTCAATCAGCCTTATCTGGCACTCTATAATTAAATGCAAATGGTTCAAAATGGCATTGTTAATCAATAGCTTGACAAATGTTGATTTTATTTTTCAAATAAATCGGCTGCTTAATACCGAACCCAATCGCCGTTGTGCAACATTCGCCACCCGCAACACGCGCCTCGGTCACGTGTACGACAGATTTTTCACCCTTCGCGTGAAAAGAAAAACATGTATTGAGGAGGTGGTGGGGGGGGGTACACGCGTATCTGTCAAGACGAAGACAGCGCGCGCACTGACAGGTACCATGTTTGTCCCACAGCCAACAGGCATTGGGGCATCCTAATAACACGGGCAAAGATCCCCCGTATAGCCTTAACATAATGTCGGGGCAAGTGCTGTCAGCAGAGTAGCACTTGTGAAGGCCGGCACTTTGGCACACGAGGGAGGGGGTGGGTGGCCAGCACCACGCCCGGCCGCCTTTGTCTCCCCACTGGCGATGTTTACACATCGCACCAGGTACTCATTTGTGGCTGAGTCGACCCAGGGGAGGCCCAGGACCGGTTAAAATAATCGACACCGGTGTTGTTGGTCGTGAGCGGGAATAGAACTCGGGTCGCCGGGTTTGTTGTAGCACGCTAACACACGCAAGTGGGGTGATGGTGGAGGGTGGGGGGGTAGTATAAAGACATCTGTTAGCTCCTGCCAACCACGACTGCAATTTCGCCTGAAGGTTAATCTCTCTTGCGCCAGCAATTAGCCAGGTGCTAGAGCCAGTGATTGCTCGTATTGACAGGACACGGCGGCGCGCGGTGCTCGCTATGGATTTGCCAAGTTTCCCCGCACTCAAAATTTACGAGCATCGGGTCAAAGCGAAAATGCGCCGCTTTTAATTGGCGGGCTCTTGTCGGCCGACGCTAATTGCGCGGACATTTGGTGTCGGATCATTAATTGGCCAGTTTAAATGTGTGGCTGTTTAACAGAGAAAAAAAAAAGCGTCGCGGTTAATGGGTGGAAGAGGAGGAGGAGGAGGATGAGAAAAATAATAATAATGGTGATGATGGTGATGAGTCAACTTGAAGAAATGAATGTTAATGGATTTCAGCGGGTATTGCGAAGGGTTTTGCTGCACAAGTGTTTTGGCATTGTTAAAGTTTGGAGGCAACGAGACCCAAGATTTATCCGCCCGATTGATGGTGCTTACGGCGGTGTGTTTACCGTAAAATATTTAAACAGGCTTTGCAAAGAAACGTGTTATTAACAAAAAACATAGTTTTATTTGTATGCCTTCATAAAACATGTGAAACTGTACATTCATGGCCCATGAATGCAATTTGGTGAAATACATTTAATGTGATGTTTCGTTTGCCTATAAAACCGCACTAATTCTAAAGGTTATTCTCTTAGCAATGGTGTTCTCGGGAGTTTTGGCCAGTTTGTGTTTTGGCGTAAGAGGAAACTAGAGTGCCCGGAGAAAACCCAACACTGAGGGGAGGGAAAACACTCCACCACCACTACACTCACCACCTACCACCACCCCCACCACCACTACAACGACCACCACCACCACCACCACCACCCACCAGCATGTCTCTCTCCCCATGGTCGCGTGGATTTTTCTCCAGATCCTCTGATTTACCTCTCCACGTTTAGAATCAACATCACGCGTTTAGAGTATTTAGCTGCTATACATTTGCACGTGATAAGCCACTTCGTTGAGATATCATTTTCTGACCAGGTCGCTTCTGTAAAAGAGCTACATAGCTCAGTGGGGGGGGGGCCTTACCTGCTAAAATAAAATATAAAGTTCAATAGTTTAGTTGAGTTAATAAGCACCGCCCGACTTGCATCAGAGCTTCAGCATCGCCACGGGTAATGATGTTGGAGAGCAATATCACGACATTCACGTGGGCTACGGACGTTTCGCTGTAGCTGTTCCACCACCTGGTGATGCTGAATTTGAATCAGCTGTGGCGGAGGTTGCATGCACTCCTCACCGCCACGGTCGCCACCTTCGCTGAACTCCCCATGCACGCGTGAGTGAGTGAGTACGCGCGCGTGTGTGTGTGTGCGGTGTAATACTTATACATCTAATCTAGATTTGAAGTTTTCGTGAATTCAGGGGGATCCATACTCTTTGGTTCTTTCGGTAAAGTCACGTGACTTTACCGACTTATATATCTCTTAAGCGAGCAGCCCATTATTAATACGATTAATTATTGAAGCTCTCTACAGCTGTAGGTGATGCATAAAACAAGTGCGCATGCAAAATGTACAACACCTTACAGCAAACCGCATAGGCGGCAGTTCAGCATTTTTGTGCTTTAAAGATGAATACTTTATTTAATAGAATACGCCACTGTATATGCAAACGGAGAACACGTTCACGGCGAGCGTGTGGTTTCGCTGTGTCCACATAAGAAACCGGTATATGCACGATAAATCATTGTTTTTTGTTCCTGGGTAGCAAATGTTATTTTTTTATTGCTTATGCCTCAAAAGTACAGAAAATGACTTTTATTCCCCAAAATTGCTGCTTTTGTGACGAGGACAGTAATATTTTTAAATGTACCTATTTTCAATGAGAAAACGTGGTGTGCATTTGAATGGAGCAGCGCTCAACTGCCTTCTCGGCCTTGTGCCGTTGGTGAATGTGTCACGTTCTTGTGGAAGCAGGGCCGTTCTATCTCATGCAACCCCCTCTTCACTTTACGCGAGATGGTACCTATTTTTTTAATCCTTTATATTAAGTTCACTTGCTTGCTTGCTTGCGCGCTTACGACCGTGCAAATCTTTCGGTCGTTTTTTAACCCACTTCCCGTGATCCAATCGAGCTGACATTTTGCACACAGACTCGTTGTGCGTGACAATTTATTTTCGTTAAAAAAAATCCTAAATTTTACACTTTTTAGGAAAAAATAAATTATATTTAATTACCAATTGCTTAATGGTGGCAGGCAATCATCTGACCCATAGGTGGCAGCCATCTCAAGCCAGAGGACGAGAGGACTCTAGCCGCCACGCATATAAAGGATTTATAGTGAAAAACTTTGTTTTTACGGGTTAATTTTTTTCACCCTCGTAGAAATAATGGGCGGAGTTGATGATAGTTGCACTCTGGAAATTGCAACACGGCCTCTGTCGCCTCGCTAGGTATTCCTTGCAGTCATTCACATGTGTGTATATGTGTAGCCCTGGTGTCTATCCACTGGCCTCCCCCACACCATGCGGGTCATGGGAGTTACTTTCCCATACTTTACCACGCAGGTTAGCGTGGGTTAATGAAGGCGGGGAGCATAGCAGAACAGTACAACCGCAGATTTTTGCCGCAATTGTCCTCACATGCCAACGCGTAGGAGGGCAAGCAGAACATCGACTCGGGGTTGGAGTGGTTGCGCAGCGTCTTGGCACGCACTCACTCCGTCACGCACCGTGCAAGCTGAGTTTCATTGCTGGCCTCGGCTCTAACCCCGCCGTTGAGTGACATCGGCACCACACCGGGGCTGCCCTGCGCCAGCCCGCACTCACCAAGCACCGCGTGAAACGTCATCAAACAATTCCCCATAACTGAGGATGGCTGCTTGCGTTGTGGCCGAAACGTCGTGAGAATTGTATTTTATTATGTTTTATTTTTATTATTTTATTATTTCCATTCTACGTGACTTTACCGAAAGAACCAAGAAGATGAATCCCTGCAGTCACGAAAGCTTTAAATCGAAATTTAGATTTTTCTTTTTAAGAGACGGGGCGGGCAGAGCCCGCATTCCATCCGCAGACTGATACCGTGGATGCAAATCATTGCGTTTGAATACGAAAGAGAAATGCGAGCTTTTTTTTTGCTTTCTCCACGAAAAAATGCATCATTAGAGTTTGGCCTTGTCACCATGCCCACAGCCTGCGCCCATTTGTTATCGCGTGAAACTTTGCCGGTCTGCAACAGTTGCCAAAAAAGAACCAAATCGCGCGTGTCGTCTAAAAATATTCCTCCTCGTTTGCAGAAAGTTGCAACGATCATGAACGGTCAATGTTCGCGGCAGGGAAACTCCGCGGCTCGGATTGGGTTTCGGTGAGATACTCGTGTGCCTGGAAACACTCTGCTCGATTTATTTTCATCATGTAATGATTGGGTATTAACTCGCTATCATTACCTCGTGCCGTCAGGTCGAGTACGACCTCCGGTGACACCCATGACCAGATTCCACCATTCACAATACAGCCTCCGTGTTAAACAGATTCCACAATTCACAATACAGCCTCCGTGTTAAACAGATT
>CM025618.2:3293852-3304688 GCA_014621495.2 Entosphenus tridentatus
TCTTCTTCTTGGTTCTTTCGGTAAAGTCACGTAGAAGGGAGTAATAAAATAAAAAAAATAAAACATAATATTATTATTTTATTATGTTTTATTTTTATTATTTTATTACTTCCCTTCTACGTGACTTTAAAAAAAACCACAATATTATTATTTTATTATGTTTTATTTTTTATTATTTTCTTACTTCCCTTCTACGTGAATTTACCGAAAGAACCAAGAAGATGAATCCCTGCAGTCACGAAAGCTTTAAATCGAGAGGCAGAGCTGTCAGCATGGCTCGATGCAATGCGCGCGAGCGATGGACGCATGAGCTGCTGCTGGTGGAGGTTGGGATGCAGGATAAGTCGGGATGCACAGTTGCGATGAATGACGCTTTAAATGCCCCCGCTGGTGGCGAGACGCTAACTACCTTGGGTGTCTCTCTCTCTTACTCTCTCTCTCTCTCTCCGCGGTCGTGTGGATTTTTCTCCCAGGTCGTCCGGTTTTGGCCTACACATTTAGAATCAACGGGCTTTTAGAGCGTTTGGCCACTATACATTTTCACGCGATACGCCGCTTCGTTGGGCTAGCATTTGTGATGACCTGGTCGCTTCTGAAAAAAAAAAAAAATCTATATAGATTAGTGAGCCTGACCTGGTGAAAAAAAAAGAAATATTAAAAAGTAAGAAAAATATTTTACTTACGTGACTTTACCGAAAAAACTAAGAGTATGAATCCTTGCAGTCACGAAAGCTTCAAATCTGGAATATTGTAGTCGTTTCAAATACAAGAAATTGGGCCGCTGACATATTTATTTTCATTTTGACGCCGTGTAGAAATTATTGAAAGCCAATGTAAAACGATAGCAAGGGGAACCGCGAGTATTTCGCGGTTAGATTTTTCAACCTTTGCCTGCCTTTAATTAAAGCCATTTCAATTCATTGCCCTCGCAATGAGCACGTGCAGCGTCAGAAATCCACTCTCATCGTAACCCTATCATGCCTCAAATTAACGCTTTTGCCAACTCGTTTTCCTTTGTCGAGGCAGCAGTGAAGTGCATTCGTGTCAAAGGGAGATTAATATAACACTGGTCAACACACTTTTTCTGGCATAAGGTATTCCAACGGGTTTAAGGTAATTTTGGGGTGCCGATTCCAAAAATGGTATCAGTTTTTGTCTATCACGTCAGGTTTTTGAGATATCAAATATTGCATTTTCAATAAAAACTGCAGAAGAAAAATATGAAATAAATGTGGATATCTACATAAAATGATATAATAAGCACATTATCCTAAAAATACAGCACCATATTTGAACACTAAATCAGTCACTGACTCGCAACAACTTGCAATCATAAGTGACAGAGTTAATTTCGGGTTAAATCAATGAAAATGGGGTATGCCAATAGCATACAAATGAGATGTGATAGAGCAAATCTGAGATCAGATTTGGAATCAGCACCCTGAAATTAGTCTAAAACAGCTGCAAAATTCCAGGCCAGAATTTATTTTTGTTGACCAGTGTTATTGTTGCTGTTGTTGCTGTTGTGTTGAGGGAATTGGCTTGATTGTCTGGGTCATGCTATAATTCGCCGAGTGGATCGATGTTTTGATTTCGTTTCGCAATTGTCTGAAACGCTGTCTGTCGTGAGCGCAAATTCCCTGACGTTCCTTGATTTGCTTTTGTGGTTTCGCAAGCGAGCGACTGCTGCACGCAGACCAGCTGAGAGGAGGGCAAATGAGGGGGGGGGGGGTTCACTGTGCTCGGGTCTTCGTGGTCAGGGTGAGGCCCCGGCAGAGGGGACAAAAATATTTTAAAATGTACACGGGGAAGGAATTTCTCTCGACAGTACCACGTGGCGAGTGTGAAGAAGGCCCCGTTAGCCAAAACCATCGACATGTTTTTCTCTCCTCTCAGTTACAGTGTATACGTTTTTGTGTAAAACAATATATAAAAACCACGTGTAATCATATACACCTGTTGCTTTACGTATAGAGGTGCAATAACGCAGCAACGTGATGATTTGTGTAATAACCCCGCTGGGCGCTCCGGTGCAGTTGGAGCAGGGTCAGATGGTTTGCGAGTTCAAACCTTGGTCAGGGGGACGATCCTCCATTCGTACGCAGTCAATGCAGCGTTGTGTTGTGGGGAATCAACAGCGGCCACGCGAATGTAGAGGGCAGTCTCAGCAATGGGAATGTGGAATGTCCATCGCAGTGTCTGGGACGCCAGCGAAGCCTGGACCCCCTCCCCCCACTATCAGGAACCCGCCCCCTCAAATCACCACCACCCGACCCCATGCTCGTTTGAGCCGGTGGAGACACCATGACCGGCACGTGGACGCACATCGCGCGCGTGTGTCACGTGAGTAGGAGCAAGCGGGCTTTTTTTTATTTGACGTTGCACGCAACGCAATCCCACACAGTCTCTCGCAGAAGTGACTTTGCAGGACAATTTAAATGAATTCGCCCGAGGTGCTCTCGCAGACGGGGCACATTGCTCGGTCGATGAGAAACTTTCGCTTCGGCGAAGGCAAAGTGGGGAAGTTTAAAGTAAAAAATATATATATACAATATCTCGTCATGAGAGGTTTCCATTAAAATGCCATTTCACATTTTATGTGGCGCGGTTAAAAGCTGCGAAACAATTATTTGAATTACAAATGACTGCTTTTATAGGCCCAGTGGCTACGTCGTGTATCACGGCTTTCTGTGGAGCACGTGGCACTGATCAGACGCCACCACTCAGCAGGCAGGAAGGGAGCAGTTTCTCCCCCCCCTCCCCCTCCTGTAAGTTTGGATAGGAGGAGCTTATTCAGAGACTGCGGGCCCCTCAATAAATGATATAAGAATTATACAATTTATACAAGTACGGGGGAAACTTCGTCCGAACGCGGGTTTAACACGTAGGCTTTGTTTACGTTCCTGGAAAATGCCGCGTTGGGCAAAGCCGCGTTCGACAAATCATGGACGTCACGGGGAAAGACAGGGTTGCATTTCTGGGTCCGAAATCATCACCCCCTGCTTGTTTCTTTAACTAATTCTCTCTCACCATTGGAACCTCATTTGCCAGTATCAAAATATGATAATTGTTTTTTTACCCTTTTATCTGGCAACAAAACTGACACCTTTTTTTTACAAGGAGTCATGTTTGCATAGACCACAATACCTGCAGTCATAATGCAAACAAAAAACATAACATTATCAGATTTATGTTATTTGCAAACAAAAAACATAACATTATCAGAGTTTTTTTTTTGCATTATGACTGCAGGTATTGCGGTCTATGCAAACATGACTCCTTGTAAAAAAGGTGTCAGTTTTGTTGCCAGATAGAAGGGTAAAAAAGCAATTATCATATTTTTTACTGGCAAATTAGGTTCCAATGGTGTAAATGCTTACCCCGAGCTCTCATACTCTGATGGTGCATTGTCTTTGAGTTGTGCGCCTTTTGGCGTCATCTGGTCCAACTCATGTGAGACTAGGCTCTCAGGAAAGCTGTCTCGGGTGTGGACCAATCAACTTCAAGGACAGTGCACATTATCAGAGTTATGTTTTTTGTTTGCATTATGACTGCAGGTATTGTGGTCTATGCAAACATGACTCTTTGTAAAAAAGGTGTCAGTTTTGTTGCCAGATAGAAGGGTAAAAAAACAATTATCATCCCCATTGATGTCAACCCATACGGTTCACCCCGTATTCTTGTACAGGGACATTGAGTTTTCAGGTCGAAACGGCGTACAGCCGTTTCAATAGGTCAAACAAAAAGGTGTCTATTTGTTAATGTTTCTTACTTGTGCTGGGACTTTGTCGGATGAACGTTGAGATTTGTCAGGGCACGGGGTGACCAATAAGGTCGAAATTACTCTGTAATAAGGTAGGGCACCTGATAAGGGCTTGACAGGTTTGCATCCCTATTCTACCAGGCAAAGCCCACGGAGGTATTGACTTATTTTTCATTTTTCAGAAGTGAACGATAGCTCAACAAGGTGGCTCATCATTTGCACATTTAAAGCACCAAAGTAATCTAAATAATCTCAATATAGGATGTGCCCCCCCCCTCCCCATTGGATGTTGTGCCCTATCTTCCTCCCCAACTTTCACATGAATTGAACGTGCTAAAAACAAATTAAAACGTCTCTCAAGGGTTCGGAGTGTTATAAGAATGTAAACTAAACTATTTAAACAATTTTTTTTATTTTACCAGGTAAGGCCCACTGAGCTATATTGCTCTTTTTCAGAAGCTACCTGGTCATCACAAATGAGAGCCCAAGGAAGTGGTTTATCATCATGTGGACAGTAGTAGCAGGCACATTTTCTAAATACATGTGCATTCTAAACGTGGAGGGAAAACCCGGAGGACCCGAAGAAAAAGCCACGAGAGACACGCACACTACACATATACAGCAGGCGTCAGGGTCGGGATCGAACCCACGACCTCCTGTATACCAGGCGAGGTAGTTAACATCTCACTTTGGTGACACTTTTTTCCTGAACTTTTGTTTAAGAGTGTTCATTTGTTGCCTCGTATTATTTTTATTATGCAACACACCGTGTCATGAGTTGCCATTACAAGTAATTGCAATGTACGCTAGAGTACAGAATATGTATAAAAAAACGACAAATTCGCATATAGTTAGTAACACCTGGTGGAAATGTTCAAATGTTATTCGTTAATGCTCCTGTAATTATTTTTCAACGTGTGTTTAGAGTTTAATGCAATGTACGAGTATAATGCGATGTGATGACATGAACTTTAAATTAAAACTCAGATTATTTCACGTAAATGTGTACGTTTATTTGACACTGATTTCGCAAACGCAGCAGCCTACTAAACAGTCTTGGGTATTCGCAAGAATTTTCTGAATGAATCATCATCATAATGTTTTAACGATCTACAGTTAATCAATTCTGCTTGGGGCATAAATGTAACCTTAGATGTGACAGCAATGGAATGTCGTACTTTACCGCCCAATAATGAATCATTTGGGAACGCATGTTTAATGAAGAAATCTGTTAGATTGCCGATGAGAAATGAGTGTTGTCAGGCGTTTGTCACGTAGACCGCAATGGTCGTGAATTTAATCATCACTGTAATCGCAATCACTTGCTAAAATTTGAACGTCACGTTCACATTAAATAGCTTAGCTCTGATCACAAAAATTGGGGTCACGGCACCTGGTGACCTGGAGTCTTGTGGCGAACGTCAGCCGCGAACGGGATCTCAACCAGTGCCGGATGATCCTAGTAGCTAAAGTAGCTACACATGCTACGGGCCCCGCACTTTCAAGGGCCCCGCGCTAAATGCTTTCAAGCTACCAATTCCGGTTCAATGATTCTGAACTCGCTTTATTACTATAGTATTATACCGCCTTAAATTTTTATGAACGACTGGGTGTTTAAGGCGATTTGTCGTGTTATCGATTTGTCGTGTTATCTTGCTGTATAGCAAATGAAAAAATACAATTACTTTATTATGCAAGTTACGAATTTTTGGTTTCATATTTATGTTTAATTTTTTATTTAGGGCCCCTTGATAACATATGCTACATGCCCCACACTACCTTAATCCGGCACTGATTTCAACCAGTGGTTAAACAACCCCCTTGCCTGACGTGGCATGGGGAGGCCTTCCTTCAGCAGTGGATTGACCAAGGCTGAACATTATTATTCATTACGTTAGAATCGCTCCTTAAAAAAAAGAATTACAACAAATATTTAACGTTGTTTGATCGCCATCAGCCATGCTCAAGTGTCTCCGTGTTCATATTAACATTGGACCATGCTTATCTCTACCACCCTGGACCAGTGATGGAAATTCCACGTTGCTATGGCAGTGGAGTTATAAATACATAAATATCTCCAACAGGATGATCTCATGCAAAGCAGACAAATTATTTGGTGATGCTGGAGTGGCAGCAGTGCACAGGCACAATTATCAAACCCGACACGTGCGTCAGTAACTGGCGACGTTTCGGGAACGCTAGTCTCTGCAAAGTCGTACTTGATTACATTTAGCCCTGGTGGCCGATGGGTTAAACCGACGCTGAACCAGGCTTTCCCGAGTCGACTAACGACAGCGCTGCCCGGTGATCACTTCGAAAACCGCTAAGTTGAGCCGGGGTTCCGCCTGAGTCAAGACTGTGCACGGGGCAATCACCGGCAAAACAGACGGAGGGTCCGATCCTTCTTACACTCGAACCTGCGCCAATCGCTCCCGAGGTTTGCGAAGAGCACCACGAACACACGGGAGCAGCAACCCCCCCCCCTCCCTGTGTTGGATCAACGCGATTGTCGTTCCTTCGTGATCGTGGCTGTAATATCTTCATCGATTCCACGGCGGCGCGGGTTTTTTTTATTCTTTCCGATGGCGATTGAGAACACGCGGCGGAGAGGAATGGCTCTGGCTGCAAGCTCAGGGACCCTGAGCGGCAGCGAGGTTGTGTGAGTGTGTAAGTGTATGTGAGAGTGTGTAAGTGTGTGTGTAAGTGTGTGTCAGTGTGTGAGAGTGTGTGTGTAAGTGTGTGTGTGAGTGTGTGTGAGTGAGTGTGTGAGAGTGTGAGTGTGTGTGAGTGTGTAAGTGTGTGAGTGAGTGAGTGTGTGAGTGTGTGTGTGAGTGTGTGTGTGAGCGTGTGAGTGTGTGCGAGTGTGTGCGAGTGTGTGTGAGTGTGTGTGTGAGTGTGTGCGAGTGTGTGTGAGTGTGTGTGAGTGTGTGTATGAGTGAGTGTGTGTGTGTGAGTGTGTGTGTGAGTGTGTGAGTGTGTGTGTGAGTGAGTGTGAGAGTGTGTGTGTGAGTGAGTGTGAGAGTGTGTATGAGTGTGTGTGTAAGTGTGTGTGTGTTAGTGTGTGTGTGAGTGTGTGAGTGAGTGTGTGAGTGAGTGAGTGTGTGTGAGTGTGTGTATGTGAGTGTGAGTGAGTGTGTAAGTGTGTGTGGGGGTGGTGTGTTGCGTTGTCGTGAGCAAAGCCGTGGACGGGGTGAGCTGCGGGGTGCAATGATTGCTTTTGGTGGGCGGGAGCAGGCTGGGTGGGGGGGGGACGTAGAAATGAGTGGCTACGGGGGGTTGGAAATGATCAACGGTGGCAGCGACGTCGCTGCCGGTCATAATGCTCGTTGCTACGTTTCGGTTCGTCTCTTTGGAGCAGGACTGATGAACGCAACCGCCCTGCCATCATTTGTTGTGTTCATTTACTCCCCCACCACCCCCCAACCCTCGAACGAGGGCGGCTTTCGAAGTCCCATAACGTCGAGCAAATTCATCAGTGTGTTTTTTTGTTGTTGTATCTCCGCCGATCGATAAAGTACTATTAAGAGAAATAAGAAATATTACACGCAAGATGCTTGCAAGTCTCCGAGCTGAAATGAGTGTTGGTCAGCGCTCATCTCTGCTGTAGCTCTGAGCGCACGGTGGAAATTTCCACGTTCTCATGGTCGGGTCCATTTTATTCCTCGGTCTCTCCATTCAGCATCTGTTTATCCCACCTGATGACGGACGTTTGTGTTGCGCCCGAAACGTCGTGATTTATTTGATTTTATACCTACGTGACTTTACCGAAAGAACCAAAGAGTATGATGAACTACACGACTTTTTTATTTTAACATGTACGGCCCACTCAGCTGTGCAGCTCTTTTTCAGAAGCGACCTGCACACAAATGATAGCTCATCGAAGTGGCTTATCATGCAGCCGAATCATCTTAACGCGTGATGTTGATTCTAAATGTGGAGGGAGAAAACCGGATAACCCGGAAAAAAATCCATGCGACCACAGGGAGAGAGGCACGCAAACTCCGAATATACTGTGGTCAGGATCGGGATTGAATCGACGACCTCCTGTATACCAGGTGAGGTAGTTCACATCTCACCACCGCAGCGCCGCTGTATATAATCATCAAAATCATCAGCCACTGCTGGATTAAGACCTTCCCAATTCATCGCCATCTCTCACCGTCTCCCGATGCAGCGATTAATCGAGCTCCTCCACATGGACCGGTCGGTGCATCTCCGTCGGTGGGTCTCGATCTCGAGCGGCGTTCCGTTGTTCGCTTGCCGCTCCATCGCCCGTTTCAATCGTCATCGGCTGCCAACTCTTCTGGTGGTGGACGTTGTCCTGCCCAGGCCCACTAAACTTGTATCCACAGGCCCTATGAGGTCTCCGATTTGCGTTAATTTCCCGACTGCGAGTGTCTCGAGTGTAATCCCAAACAACCACTTGTCTCTCCACGCTTGCTTTGCTTTTCTTTCATTTTCATTGTCAGTGTCCATGCGTCGAATCCATATGTCTTAGTCGTACACCCGACTGTTTAAAAAAAAAAATCAGGACATTGCTTTGTTGTTCATCAATCTGTTTTACAAACAATACCCCAACCTGCTCTCTCTCATCTCGTTGTTTCATTATTTTTGATCCCGGTCCACCTTCAGTAATTTCCCCAGGTATATGTATGTATACATAGTCTGATGCATTTTCTTCCGCAATCCTCGTCTGCTTTGGCGTCTGTTTCGCTCCTAATTTACCTTGAGCACAACTGCGCCGAGTCTTCTTCATTTGCGTTCCTTATTCATTTACACAATTCAGTACAATTGCTGTCGTCGGTAAATCTGAGACAGATGACTGTTGTAGCCAATGAATGATTTGTTTCGTACGTCTTTATTTATCCTCCATGACACCGATGTAACCATCAACCGCGTCGGAACATCAACAGCCGACCGATGCACGACATCGTTGTCACGAACGGAGAATTAAAGACTCAAGCCGCCGTCTTGCGATTTTGACCATGCAACCCACACTATTGATCATACAGTAAACCCATAGAGACGCGCAAAGACTCATAGAGACTCAGAGAGAGAGAGAAACATAGGGATGCATCAGAGCCAAGCCACAGCAGTGCGATTGCGACGATGCAATTCAAATTATTGGACCATATCGTAAACCCACAGAGACGCATAGAGAGAAATGGAGACTCGTAGAGAGCCATAGGGATACATTATAGTCAAATACATTATAGGAAAACCACTCATCGAATTGCGACCATGCGAACCCAAACTATTGGATCGTGCAGTAAACCGCTGTAACCCCCGTGCCTTCAACGGAGGAGGAGGAGGACAGGGAGTAGCAGAACCACACGAGCCTGAAGACTTCTCGTGGCCAGCAGACCTCCACATTGGGCAGGTGGCTCCCAGAACGGGTCACCACCGCACGCAAATCATTGAAGATCTCCCTGTCTGATGTATTCTCTTCCATTTGCTACTTCCCTAACGGGTTGTACAGAGTTTCCGCGCATTCGCTCTTTGTTTGTTTGTTAACCCCCCCTCCCCGGCATTTTCAACCCGATTTTCTCATCTCTCCCTGTTCGTTTTGTATTTCGCGGTTTCGGATCACTTGCTCTCTGCTTGTTTGTTTTTCTTTTTGACCTTGCTCTCACACACACGCGCATATATATATTCAAATATACCCAAATGTTAGAACCGAGGTTCATATCACTGCAATTGCATGGTGTTTAATTATATTTATCGTGTAGATTGAGGAGTATGTGTGCTTGTGCGTGTCCGATACGCACTCTTCAAAAATGCGTATTTTATATATTAAAAAAAAATTAGTGTACAGTGCTAATGGAGTGGCCCATTTTGACGATTTCATATCTGTTCCTGATTGTGATTTTTTTCTGCTGGAATTTTTCCACTTCATTAACTCTACGCAATTGCCAATTCTTGTAACCCACGCCGTTTCAGGCCTTCACTCACGAACGTTGCATTTCTTATTCTTTGGATCTTTCGGTAAAGTCACGTAGATAGTAAAAAAAATGTTTTACATACAAATTAAGTGAATGAAAAATAATAATGAAAAAGACTGCGAAATTCAACTATTTCGCTTTTCTTGTTAGCTTGCCATGCTACCGCAGCACAGCGTCACACACGTATCCGACCGCCACGTGTTCTGCCCGACAAATTAACCGCCCGTACCCAGTGGGGCATTTGCGTGCACGGAGTCACTCGCATTTTCTATGGATGCTCACAAATCTGACCTCTTCAACCCATCCCCCCGCACGCACCTCATCCACCAACGGGTCGGATGTGTGACGTTGTTACTGTACCGCGCACGAGAAGACTTCCCTTTGCGGGTGCAGCAGTGGCAACAAATCTTAATTTTTTTTTTCATATCAGGGTCACATTCTCCCTCCCCGCAGAACGGTTAACACCTCACTTTAACGCTCTCTGTCGTTGGCCGTGGCGGTGAGGTCATTATCAAGGGGAGGTCACAGACGCTTCCACTGATGTCACGACACCTTGCCAAGGCCTCCTTCATTCTGCCAGACATCACGCCGTCTGCGCGAGATGCAGCGGCTGTCCTCTATGTACGTATGTTCTGAGCCTGAGCCTCCCCTAAGTCGACTCAACCTTAAATAGGTACCTGGGGCTGTGTTGTAAATGTCAGCACTGGTGAGACAAAGGTGGCCAGGCACGATGCTGGACACACCACCAGCTGCGCCGATCTTCATAGGTCCTCGATTAACAGCACTTGCCCCGACAACCTGAAAAGGCTACACGGGAGATATTTGTCTTGTTGTGTGCGGGGTGTAGTGGCATCAGTGGTTAGTCCACTGCACTATCATTCCAATAGCCTTTGTTCAATACCTAAACATGGTTGGCATACATCGCAAGTGGTCAAATCAAGGTTACGATGTGAAATACAGACAACTGTAAATATTTTTTTTACGTATGTGTGTTGAACTTCTTTAGCACCGTACGTAGCCAACCACGCCAATCGGAGGTGCAGGGGAAGGACAACAAACTATGGGTCTCTGTGTGAATCTATGGGTCACTGTGTGAATCTATGGGTCTCTGTGTGAGTCTATGTGTCACTG
>CM025618.2:3323246-3334355 GCA_014621495.2 Entosphenus tridentatus
CCTGAGGACGGCTGCTTGCGTTGTGGCCGAAACGTCGTGAGAATTCTGTCGGGGAGACCTGGAATTGAACCCAGTTCGTCAAGTTCGTAGCGCAGCGCGCGAACTGCTACACTACCGCTCCCCACACACCCACACACAGTCACACACACACACGCACGTGTAGGCGGCCCACAACTTCGTGGCACAGATATATGTTGGCGTGCACTGGAGACTTGGGCGTTTGCTTGAGCGATTGCTGTGGCCAGCACAAACAGGCTGGATGGATGGGGCCACCGTGACCACTCCTTTCCCAGCGTCCACTCTCTCTACGTGCGATGAATCTGCAGCTCGTTCTGCGACACAGTGCACGTGTGGGTGTTGTGCTGGATGGGTGTGAATGTGTGTGTATGTGTTTGTGTGTCTGTGCGTGTATTTGTGTGGGGAGCGGTAGTGTAGTGGTTAGCGCGTTGCGCTATGAACCCGGCGAACCGGGTTCGATTCCTGCTCATGGCCAACACCGGTGACGATTATCTGAACCAATCCCGGGCCTCCCCTAGGTCGACTCGGCCTCAAATGAGTACCTGGTGCGGTGTGTGAACATCGCCACTGGGGAGATAAAGGCGGTTGGGCGTGGTGCTGGCCACCCACCCCCTCGTGTACATTTCTGGCCTTAATTGGTGCTCGCTAACAGGACTTTCCCCTACAGTCTATTGAAGCTATATGGGGGATATTTGTCTTTGTCTGGAGGCGGTAGTATATAGCAGTTTGCGCGCTGCACAACGAACTCGATTCCTGCACGTGGCCAATAACCGTGACGAATGTTTGATCCGGTCCTGGGCCTCCCCTGAGTCGACTCACCTGGTGCAGGGTGTCTAAAAATCATCACTGGGGAGACAAAGGCGGCCGGGGTGGGTGGTTCGGCGGTGTCCACCCACCCCCTCGTGTGCCGCGCCGCCCTTCATAGGCGTTCTCCAACAGACCATGTAGCATTTGCCCCGAGGGGTTTAAAATGCTACATAGGGGGGATACCTGTATTTGTGTGCGTGTGTGTAGCTGTTGTGCAGTGATAATGCACTGCCCTGTCATCCCAGAGAGCCGAGTTTATTTCCTAACCACCTCCCCCAACCATTAGCAGTTGCGACAGCAAGCTCGGAGTGCCGTTCGCCGCACCGACCCCTGTGTGTGTGTGCGTGCGAAGCAGGTGGGAGGTGTTTTTTGACGCACGAGTCAATAATATCCACCAGAATGGTCAAACGAGCGCGACTTTGTGTGAAGTCAACGCTTTTTTCTTCTTCATTCTGCAGATAGCCTCGGTCGTGGGAACGTGGAATGTCCACCAGAAGCTCAGAACCACCAAGACGTACATGGCACGCTTGTTGTACCCCATGTATGCCCCCCCAAGTGCAGTACAGGTATTTTGTTTTTTGCGTAAGCCAGCACATATAAATGTGTGTGCGTAAGGTTTCAGTCTTTCGTGTGTCGAATAAGCAAACTCGCCGCTTGATGAATGATGAGGTAATCCCTAAACAAATGACGCTGTGCGCAAACAAGGGGCCCATGCGGTTCGATTAACGCTGGTTTGCGTTCACGCACACAAACGATACACAATCTAAAGTTAGAGGTGTGTCTGCGAGCGGTGGCGCAGCGATTAGTGCACCGCGTGACACGAGTTCGATTCCCGCTCACTGCCAACACCATTGACGATTATCTGAACCAGTCCTGGGGGGTTCCCCCCCCCCCCCCCCCCAGGTCGACTCAGACTCTAATAAGTACCTGGTGTGATGTGTAATCATCGCCACTTGGGAGACAAAGGCGGCCGGGCGTGGTGCTGGCCACCCACCCCCTCGTATGCCGTGCCGGCCTTAATAGGTGCTCGCAAACAGCACTTGCCCCAACAGTCTGTTCGGGCTACACGGGGGATCTGTGTCTGTTTTGGGGTTGCCACTTCTCTCAATTTGTCCCGTACAGCCCGGGTATTGGTATCGGTGTTCGGGTGGCAGGAATTGATTTGCGCCGAGATCTGGAACCGGTCTCACGCTGCGTTTTTGCTGATTGACCAGGGCTCACTGAGAACAACATCTGGGCCATGGAAATGATGGCAAACCCGGTGTGCCTGTGTGCTCTTGTGAGCGGTGGCGCAGTGATTGGCACGCTCGAGTCTGATTTCCCAGCCACTGCTAGAATTCGTGGCAAGTGTTACCGGAACATTTGCTGGCCCTGCCATCGATCAACTCAGCCTTAAATTGAATGCCTTGTGCGGCGTGTAAACACCCCAGCGCTGGTAAAAAGACAAAGGCGACCAGGCGTGGCGTTGTCCGCACCGCCACATCATCGTTCGTCATTCAGGCCTTAATAGGTGCTCACTCACAGCACTTGACTCACCGGTCTCTAACAGCCATACGCGGGATTTTTGCCTTTGTGTGTGTGTGCGTGAGCCTGAGACACGCAACAAGTCAAAACGCACACTCGTGTCACATGGTGGCTGTCATGAGCCAAATACATTTAAGGGGTGTGTGTATGTGTTTTTTTTTGCTTGGCTGTGTGCATATTAACCAACACTTTGTAACGCTGCAGTCAGAGCTCGGTCAGCGGAGCAGCTGTTGAGTGTGCAGGCTTTGCAATTGCAACCACGGGCTGAACGGGCCCAAATGACTGGCGATGAAGTCAGGGGTGGGGAGGGGGGTGGATTATACAGGGGCTCCTATTTAATCCTTTACACCAGGGCCTATGCAAAGCGTTCTGAGCTGAGTCTCCTATGGGCTGATTCTAACCATGTCGATCGCGCGTGAGGGTTAGTCTGGCAAGCATAAATGCGCAGCCCAAATCGCAGCATTTGTGCGTACATTTAGAGCAACGCGGAATGCAGCTGTGGAACTGGATTCATGTCGTGTAGACAATGCTTTGTGGGGTTTCGAATTTTTAGAAATGTATTCATAATGACGATTGATCGTCATCATCGTGAGCCACCTTCATTGTTTATTGTGCTTCCCCCACACCACCGATTAGCACGGTTTGGCTATGTACGGTGCGAAAGAAGCTCAGTGTACACAAGCACATACATCACTACTGGGCGAAAGCCTTCCAATTCCACACGGTGTGGCGATGCCACCATCCATCTCTCTCTGTTGTTCATGAGCTAATATCATGGCTCCATCTCCGCAGTGGGTCCCGTCCTTCCAGGTGAAATTCCACCGCCCCCCACCTCCCCCACCGCCTCCACCTCCCCGCCTCCCCCACCTCCCCCACCGCCCCCACCGCCCCCACCTCCCCCCTCTTGGCTGCTGTTGCTAGAGATGGAAGGGGAGATGGAGGGGGAGATGGAGGGCCTACACTGAGACTGCGTCTAAGAGGGAGTAACCGAAACACAAATCGCAAGAGGAGTCGGACGAGGAGACGTGATCTCACCGACGCCGTGCGGAGAAAACCGGATAAGGTGATTTTCCTAAATGCGATTGTGGAAATAAAGAATGGAACGAAAATAGATATGGCTTAGAGCCATTTCATAATCTCTGATGACAGAGCCATCGTTATTATTTCACTGGAGAGCATGGCAAAGAAAGCTGGGAAGTGGAACAAAAGATAACACGTGGCTAATAATTCACATATTATATAGCCTTACGTACACTGCACGTCTTATCATTGACAATCGCTTCGCATTGGTTAAAGTACTATATAAATATATGCGATGCAATTAGCAGAATTAAATAATGATGTAGACATAACATATTACCAACATCCCAATGCAGGGCCCTCTTGGTGGAGAGTCTTGAGACTGAGTGAAATTTTTTCTTAGTTAAATAAAGAGCTCTACCATTACCATCATCACCATCATCATCATTATTATTTCTTCTTGACTATCACTTTGTTGTAAGTCAGCAGTAATTCGTATCGTGATTTAAACTGGCTATGCTACCAAAACATGTGGAATTTCCACGAAGAGGCGGTCAGTCAAGACGTCACACTCATGTTAAACAAGGACACACTTTACATTTTTGACTCTGTGTGAGTTTACAGACACTGTCAAACATTCCTCAATTATTACTATTATTTAAACGTTTTTAGCCTGTTGACCACATTGGTTTGTGTAACGTTGTCAAACACCGTGTTGAAGTGTAGCTGAGCCCCAAACTGTAACCTCCAATGATTTCTTATCCCGATAATTCTATCTTCTGTGGTAAGCCCCTAATCCACTCTTTCCACCAGACCCATGCATTACAGCCACCACTGCTTGCAGCTCTATTACCAGGGTTGATAGCAGGGGCATTTTTATCGTACAATCTCTGTCGGTGATACGCTAGCATGCGGCAATGTGACAAGAGACCCTTTAAGCCAGGTATTAAAAATGCTTTACCAATCTAAGGGTGGAGCGGTTGCACAGCGGTTAGCGCACCGCGCTGTGATCCCGACCGGCTCGAGTTCGATTCCTGTCCGTGGCTAACATCGGTGACGAGTTGATATGTGAACCCCACTTGGTCCACCCCATTGACCGCCGTGGTGAAGTATGGTCACGCCAACTGCGGTGACCGATAACAGCATGGGGAGGCCTTCATCCAGCCGTGGATTGAAAATGGGATGTACATTTATATTAGCAAACTTCAATCCATGAGTATGTTGGGCAATGCTTTATTTCAGCGGCACTATAGCTTGGTTTCAAATATTGTAATTAGACGAAGTTTAGCATTCTGCTTTTAAAATGTGTATTCATCCTGAAATGTAATTGAAAAAAAAATGATGCATATACCAATAACAGCAATTTGTCGATCCACCACTGAATGAAGACCTCGCCGACACCTTATCAGTCATGGGGGGGGTGGTCGTTTGCCTATACTTCACCTTGCCGGTCAGTGCGGTTTGGTGAAACGGGTGTCTAGGGCCAGTTCAGATGTTGCTCTTCTTACTGACATCACCCGGTGACCAGGAAATCGAACATGGGTCGCTGGGTTTGTAATTGCAGGACACGAATCGCTTTGCCTCAACTCGACCCGTAATTAGACGCATGCTGGGGTCACAAATAGAAATCAGAACATTGATTCATACCGGAGGAAACCGGTGAGCTCTAAAGCTCTTTTTCACTGATGTCCGATAGGGGCAGGTCAGAACGTTACAGCAACAAACAACACATAAACACGATAGCAGTGCAAAGGTATAGGACAGGTAAGCAAAGTGCTTTTGTTAAAAAAATAGCACAAGGTTTAAAAGCTCACACGTGTGCCTTCATTTTTCTTTCACCTGACAGGTTGTTCTCATATAAAGCGGTAGAATTTGCGCTCATGCAGAACACCGCGTTACGGGAAAAAAACGCGTTATAATGAACAATATCTAATATGCTGGGTAAAGCCCAGTCCGCGATAACGCAGGAGATTTCTGCTTACGCAGGCTGTACAGAGACCGAGGCGCGTGGTTCAAGTTCATTTATTAGGTATAGCCCTGTGAGCCATTCGGCTCTTAAATCGGGTGCAACCGCAACAAACATAAAAAGAAAAACATGAACAAGAAAACATCTTAAAGTGGTGGGTAGCGTCTTGAAGCAGCATCCAGCAGCATCCCAATGGCTCGCGCGACGATGACGCTACGCCGCTGCAGCCGTCGCACGGCCGCTCATTCCGACGTAGCTCCACTCACTCGAGCGCGTTATATCCCAATTTGCGTTCGTGTTATGAAAAAGACAAATAATAATAATAATAATGCGTTACTGCACAACACATGTCCATCGCGTTGCGTCCGATTGGAGTTGCGAAAAACGACACGCGGTGTCGCGTAGGCGAAACAGGACCCGCACTTTGAGATTTGTTTGTTTGTTTCTTTCACCGAGACGTCTCCGACACGCTTGCTTCTTTCGGCGCGACGGACAATGGGAGAGCCCCCCCCCCACCCCCCCGGCATTTGAGAAAAAGCGAATGGAGGGCGTGGGGGGGGGGTGCATTTCCTGGCGTGTTCGTCAAAACTCCCAGAGTGACAAACCCACGGCCAACCATAAATCTCGCCGCTCGCCCTCCAAACTCCCCAAGTGGGAGTTTGCGAAAACGAAAAAAAAGTCCAACAGCTGCTTTGGGAATTTGGGGGAACGGCGCGCGGGGGGGGGGCGAGGGGGGTGGGGGGCCACGTTCTGTTCCGTGTTTTTTTAGTTTGCTGCTCCCAGCGAGAGAATTCTCAGCTAAATGAGTTTGCATCAGAAATCTTCGGCAGACCGACCGGACCGGAGCAGGCACTGACAAAGCTCAGCTTGCCCCCCGCCCCCGCCCCTTCCACCCCCGCCAGCACTGCTGCAGATCGTCGGGGTGAAATTCTCAAGAGAGCCGCAACAACAACAATAATAACAACAACAACAACAATTGTACTGGCGTTAACATTCTGAAAGCGCATCATCTCGGGACTTGCCTCGCTGCGGAAACGCGTGACATTGTTTAATGGGGGGAGGGGGGGGCACAATGTGGTCAGTGTTAAACAAACTTTAGATAAATGTTCGGCGTTAAACCGAATGAGTAACGATGCGATCTGCTATTGTTTGTCGCGTGTGCTGCTCCAAATCTCTCTCCCCCTTCCCATGGATACAAGGAGAAAGCTGCAAAGTCCATCGGTGTAATTGTTTTTGGCTTGTTTTGCTTTATTCTACCCAGCACGCTCCCACTATTGCAGACAGTTTGAATTTCAATTGTGATTCTATACTCATATTTACTAAAAAAAAAAAATTCCACCAGGTTAGGTCCCACTGAGCTATATAGTTTATTTTTTAGAAGAAACCTGGCTGTCACAAATCATAGCTCAACGAAGTGGCTTATCACGCGGTACATTTATTTCGGCCAAATACTCTGAAAGCACGTTGATTCTACATGTGGAGGGCAAAACCTGAGCGCCGGGAGAAAAATCCACGCGACCGCGGGGAGACAGACACGCAAATACCAAATATACAGCAGGAGTCAGGGTCGGCATCGAACCCACGACCTCCTGCGCACCAGGCGAGGTAGTTAACATCTCCTAGCCACCGATCAACGGCGCTGGAACAAATGTGCACATCTCTCTCTTTCTCCCAATGGTTCCGGGAGTTCGCCTGATCTCTAAATTGTCGAACTTCAAACAAAAACAACTGAAATGCCACCGGTGTAAAAACATCGCCCCGACATTTTTGTTAACTTTCATGAATTCTTAGACGTTAGAATCACGTCTGAGCCTAGTGGGGTGATGTGTGTGGGATGGTGGTGGTGGGTGGGGGGGCAGCCCGCTACAGCCCCCCCCCGCCGTCACGGACGCGACGTGGCTTACAGCTGCACTGCGGTGATTCCTGATGTGTCAGACGGCAGCTCCATCTCCCCTCGTGCTCTTCCCTCTCACGGCGCCGCTGCGCGCAACTCGTCGGCTTCTCCGCAAAGCACGAGCGGCGGTCGTCATCATGTCGCGGCCGATGGTTTTCTGCCGTTTAGCTCATTCACCGTGACTGGCAAGCATGGTGAAATGGTAACGCCTGTGTGACAACGACAAAGATCTTCTTGGTTCTTTCGGTAAAGTCACGTAGAATGGAAATAATAAAATAATAAAAATAAAACATAATAAAATAATTCTCACGACGTTTCGGCCACAACACAAGCAGCCGTCTTCAGGTGAAGAACAGGTCTGTCAAGGAGACAGAGACTTTGTCTCCTTGACAGACCTGTTATTTTATAATGTTAAATTTTTATTATTTTATTATTTTCCTTCTACGTGACTTTACCGAAAGAACCAAGAAGATGAATCCCTGCAGTCACGAAAGCTTTAAATCGAAAGACAAAGATCCCCCGTATAGTCTCAACAGACTGTTGGGGCAAGTGCTGTTAGCGAGCACCTATGAAGGCCGGCACGGCACACGAGGGGGTGGGTGGCCAACACCACGCACCAGGTACTCGATTGAGGCTGAATCGACCTAGGGGAGGTCCAGGACCGGTTCAGATAATTGTCACTGGTGTTGACAGTGAGCGGGAATCGAACTCGGGTCACCGGACTCGCAGCGCAGAGCTCACCGCTACACTACCGCTCTGTGTGAATATATACACACACCATGCTCCTGCGCGAAACGTCATCAGTGGATAGTGTTAGTTAATGGGCAGTGTTAGTCTATGGGCAGTATGTATGTGTATGGTGAACTTCTTTCGCGCCGTACGTAGCCAACCGTGCTAATCGGAGGTGCGGGAGGCTACTGTGTCACATGGAACGACAAGTGTGACAACTGATGTTCTATCAGCGCGTATATGATGCGTATAATCGGTTCGTGTCACCCCCGCAGCTACTAGAGGTACCACCATTCACCACCACGATGAAATTAATGCAACCCTGAATTGTGATCATTAGTTCATTGAATCGCCAGAGAAGTTGAGGTGGGAGGTTTCATTTTTTGTTCATCCCATATTGAGTAGAGGGATTGACTGTGACCTGCAATATGATTTGTCTCTATTGTGCATGTAAGCACACCTATTCATGTACGTGTGCATGTTGAACCTCTTTCACGCCGTATGTAGCCAACCGCGCTAATCAGAGATGCGAGGGAAGGACAACACACTGAGACATAAAAAGCAGTTCTAAAGAAATTAGTTTTCAATCTAGATTTAAAAACGCATAGCTCCAGTGACTTCCTAACATCGGAAAGCGCGCGAGTGAAGGGACAAACCTTGAATTGCGATGGTATTTTTTGCAGGAATATCCAAAAACGTGAGGTTTTAAATTACGATTGCCTCCAAAAAACTTCCTGGCCGATAAACCCACGGTACATGACAAGCATAGTGATGCGTTTTTCATAGGACACATTACATCAAAGCCGCTTTTACCAAAATAATCATAATAATTGTAAAGGCTTTGTAGCTCGGGGCATTTTTAGTTGTAAAACGGAGGCATTAAATAAGCGATGCATGACGGAGGGAGGAGAGAGATGAACATAGCAATGGAATGTGAAAAGCACTTATGTTTAAGCTTTTTTATATTTTTTTATTATCATTGAAGCGGCGCTATAGGGCAACACTGTCAGGATTATGGGAACGCTTCATGGTCAACTCTTGCGTTGTGTAGCATTCTAAAGTCAGACTGCATTAAGCGGGCATTGCGTGCACTTGGGTTAAGGAGGAAGAGCGATGCCTCTCGTTAACATGCGTGCAAGAATGCCAAAAGAGTTGAAGGAGCCACTTACTTATCATTCCTATTTTCTGGACGCCTGCGTTGTTCGCATTAAAGCTTTCGCTGCCGTGCAGACGCCCTTTAAGCCGCAATTGTTCCAAGCCACATCTGGCGTCATTGCGAATGTTTTAACAACCTGTTGCCGATCACTCCGCTCGCTCTAAATGGATTATAATAATGGCCCTGGTTGTTCAATGCGGGCCAGATGTCCGTTAATCTGTCGGCGCATACCAGGGGCGTTGAATGGCACAGAGGTGCGGTGCGCGTGCAACGCATTCTGGACAACTGGACACTCCGGGGGTGGGCCCCGTCACGAAACACGCTCTTACCCAGGTTCGCCAATTGTCCGCATTTTCACGTCTCGAGCAATTCGTGTCAAGTTGGAGCGTTCACACAAAATCTCACAGGAAGTGAATTTTTTTTTTTTAAGAAATCCCCCCCCCACCACCACTATCCCCTTGGCAGCGTCAAGGTGATGGCCTTAATTTTATTTGCGTTAATTTCATACTTCTCTGTACAACACCCCCCACCACCCCACTCTCTGGGCGCCCAAGCGAGCAAAGCACTCAATCACGTATGGACTCACGACATTATTATTCGCCTGTCGCGGAAAATTAACGGGTCATTGGCCACTTATTTGACCTGACGTGTAATTTCGTTTGTTGCGTCATATTTATTTACTGCACGTAGGAATATAAATAATACGTGTGTTATTGTTGTTGTTGTTGTTTTTGTGGTTATTGTTCATCAGCGGTTCAGTGATTCGGAGCGCTGCACTCACAATCAGAAGCGTGGAGGTTCCACTCCCAGGTGATGATACAAACATAGCCCCATCATCAACCCCACGATAGAACAAACAACGATCTGTGGGGGAGTCAACAGTGCTCACACTCTGGATTCACTGAAACAGGATCAGCATCTGTGTTTAGACTGCAGGAGGAATCCGATGAGCTGTGAAGCTCTTTTCCCACAGATGTCCAGTATGAGCGGCTCAGCAAGTTACAACAGCCAACAATGCGAACAAACCATGGGAGTGAAAAATAGAGAAAACTGTAAGCAAGTCGCGGAGTATAAACAAACAATAAATTCATTTTATTATATAAGTCCATCATCATTAGACCTCCTTTGCCAGTACCAAAATATAATAATAGGGTTTTCCCCCTTTTTTCTGGCAACAAAACGGAAACCTTTTAACTTTGATAGTGCATTGCCTTTGAGCTGTACGCCTTTTGGCATTCTCTGGTATAGCACCAATTGAGACGAGGCTAAAAAAAAAGCCGTCTCTGGTGTGGACCAATCAGTTTCAAGGACAATGCATATATTAATCTTCTTGGTTCTTTCGGTAAAGTCACGTAGAAGGGAACTAATAAAATAATAAAAATAAAACATAATAAAATACAATTCTCACGACGTTGCATATATTATCAGTGTTTTTTTTTGCATTTGACCACAAGTATTGTGGTTAATGCACACATGATTCCTCGTAAAAAGATTTCAGTTTTGTTGCCAGAAAAAAGGGGAAAACCCCTATTATTATATAAGTCCAGTTTATAAAGCTTGGGCAAGGCAACACAAACTTCAAAACGGTCCCAGACCACACCAAGATAACGCCACGCTTCGGTAGTGTCTCAATAAAGTGGCACATGAACAATGAACTATCGGCGCACAAGTAAACTTCCAAATCACATTCGTAAAATAAACGTGACCGCATCCAGCACTAATCTTCCGCTCGACGGTATTTCTTTGAAGGGGACACTTAACGAGTCGCCACGCAGCGCGTGCTCTCGACGTGAGAGCACGCGAGTTACAACAGTCGACGTTGCTCGAGGTGGTGGAGAATCCGTTGGGAAATTGCGAAGAGGCAAGTGTCGCCCATGTGCAAGAAAACGGCCCATGCACGGTTATTTGTTGACACAAGGCTTCGGCAAAAATGTCTTCAAGTCACCTTTTTATTGTTAGGCGCTTTTATTTAACTCACTCTGTCTGTTGTTGCTG
>CM025618.2:3341310-3353273 GCA_014621495.2 Entosphenus tridentatus
AGAACAACAGAGGTTCGTACGAGTAGTGGAGGTTCGTACGATGAGTCGTGGACACAAGAGGTTCGTACACTCTTCCACAATCCCAGTGGCTCCGGTGTTTTTTGTTTGTTTGATTCCAGGACCGATTGAGATGTTCGTTAAAAATCTGGTGTCTGAAAACGACCCCGAGCGCCCATTGTCCTTGTACGTCTCGATCAGCATCACTACTGGGGGAGACAAATGCGGGCAGGGTGTGAATGGAGCTGGCCTCCTCAGTATGTGCTTGGTGCCTCTGCACTCCTTCACGGAAGAGATCTTTGTCCTTTTCAAATCCTTTATATTAAGTTCACTTGCGCGCTTGCTTGCTTGCTTACGACCGTGCAAATCTTTCGGTCGTTTTTTAACCCACTTCCCGTGATCCAATCGAGCTGACATTTTCCACACAGACTCGTTGTGCGTGACAATTAATGTTCGTGAAATTTCTTTTCCAAAATTTTACACTTTGTAGGACAAAAATATTATATTTAATCACCAATTGCTTAATGCTGCCATGCAATCATCTGACCCATAGGTGGCAGCCATCTCAAGCCAGAGGACGAGAGGACTCTAGCCGCCACGCATATAAAGGATTTATAGTGAAAAACTTTGTTTTTACGGGTTAATTTTTTTGTTGGTTTGCGTGCGGGGTCACGCGGCGTTGCATGTTGCAATTTGCACTTGAATTGCAAACTTTGTTTGCCGAGTGCAACAATTTATGCAAAACGTCGTCTGGTGCATCCCAAGGTCATATTGGAAGTTTGCCCATTGCTAATGTCACAGCAAAGATGATTACATTTGTAGAGCAGTGTAGCGGACAACCGAATGCGCACATAATTCGCATTTTATATCAAATCTTTTTGTGATCTCTATTGTTTTTCAAATAATCTCCTTTAGAGTAAACGTCTCATTTTTTTGTCCCCTATCGTATACTACATACAACGTTTGTATAATAACTGCAGTGAGTTTGCAAACAGTGAAGACGGAATACTTTATTGCGTCTAATTGCCACCGCATTGCAATAAAACTCAGTAAAAATTGCCTGGCTTCACGAAAAGAGAGTTCACGTCTAAGCTGAATGGCATTCCGCGAAATTGCCTCACCCAAATCCATTTTGATACAGTTGAATAATGTTTACTTTGAGGCTTTTTGAACACATTCGCAGAAAATGGATGGCGAATTCCATTCGTCAGCTCTCATCCCTCTGTTCCATGGGAAAGTGATGTTATTACGGTGTCTCTGTGCGGTACAATGCTGTTGTGTAGCAGTGAGTCGAGCACACATAGATGGTCATTGTAGCATGCAGTTCTAACCATCCCCATCATTGCCATCATCATCATCGTCGTCGTCATTGCCCTGCAGTGCATTGTGGCATTTATCCTCAACGGCCGTCAGGAAGGGACTCTTTAGAAGTTTATAAATTGCAGGTAATTGACAACATTTGCCCATTACGTTGGTGTACAATGGCCTCTTCTCAATATCGCAAGGGACCCACCGCATCCACACAAATCGTCTTTGCCGTGCACGGCCTCAACGGATCACGTTACCTCCCTAGCACGTTACGCAAGATCCCGTCCATCATTTTGATTGCAATGCTCACTGCATTGGATGCAAATGCATCATCAGCATCAGAGTATGTATTTATTACTGGAGAAATACGATGGGCTACAAAGCCCATTTTCAGCTTCGTATATAGAGCGCGCGTATTCGCACGACCGGATTTTGCGTTTTAATGCATAGGGCACTTCTGTTACAACAGATGCACTCCTTGAAATATTCTAGATTTGAAGCTTTCGTGACTGCAAGGATTCATATTATTAGGTTTTTTCGGTAAAGTCACGTTGGTAAAAAAATAAAAATAAAATTAATAAAAGTAAAATAAAAATAAAAATAAAAATCACGACGTTTCGGAAGCAACACAAGCTTCCGTCTTCAGGTGGAACCGTCACAGCCCGACAGCTGTATCAAGTAAATGTGCAGCATTTGTTATGTAGGCTAGGCGTAGTCATAAACCGCACCTCTCCATAACAAAGGCTCAGTCATTTGTTATGCAGTCTATTCTTAGTCTTAAGCCTCACCTTACCATATTAATAAAAGTGTGTCGTTCCTGGTCCTTCCCCCCTCAACCATTATATATACGGAGTGGTATCTCTTGTAATCTCTCATTTACTTGATACAGCTGTCGGGCTGTGACGGTTCCACCTGAAGACGGAAGCTTGTGTGGCCTCCGAAACGTCGTGATTTTTTTATTTTACTTTTATTAATTTTAATTTAAAATTTTTACCTACGTGACTTTACCGAAAAAAACCTAAGAATATGAATCCTTGAAATATCTCGTTGGGGTGGGTGCTGCGGTTAGAGCACTTTTTTTTATCTCCCATTCAGAAATGCCGCAACAACAAAAAAACAATCTCCACAAGTCAAAATCGTAATACATTCATTTATTTTTGGCGACTCCGTCCCACCGCGCCTGCCATGTCGTCCAAGCGCAACGAGGCCGAATGCGCAGAAGAAAGAAAACTTTGATTAGCGCATCATGTAGAGCTCGTCCAGAGGAATAGATCGCCGTGTCGTTCGCCTTCGACAGACATAACATGACATCGCAACGCAGTTAATGCGAGAGCCGGGGGCTTGTGGGAACCCGGCGTCACGCCATGAGGTTCAGTTGTCCGCCATCCACGCCACGCGTTGAAGCTGCCAACGGTTTTGACGACTTGTTGGCGACGCTTGGCAACAAAGGATGAGGCCACGAGAAGATGTGCGCACGCACCAGGCGAATTCTTCCCTTCGCTTCGTGCACAGCGCTCGGAGTTTTGTGTGGTTTCCTGTGTTTAGGGACACGTTGTTGAGCACATTGGCTTAGCTCGGAGGACCACACTTGCATTAAACCATCACGCGAACTCCCGGCCAGAAACTTTTGGTTCACCATCGAACAAAGACGGTGGCCACCGCATCGCGCGCTTTCAGATGCGCTTCTGCGGCCGTCCGGAACGTTCTTCCTTCCGATGTTAGGAAGCTACTGGAGCTATGCACTTTCAAATCATCGGGATCGAAAACGTATTTCTTTAGAACAGTTTTTTGTGTTTAGTTTGTTGTTAATCTCCCGCACCTCCGATTAGCACGATTAACTCCGTACGGTGCTAAAAAAAGTTCCAGACATATACATGTAACATGACACAATGAATTACTTTCAGTGCAAATGTGTCTCACATTTTTCATCATTGCTCAATTCACCAACCCCAACTCCTCGCTGCTGACTTTCACGAACGCACTCAGTGGGTGAGCACAGCTGCTGCAACGCACCTTTGCATCTGAGTTCAATTCCCCGGCTGTGGGTCACATCGGCGGTGATTGGTATCTGAACCGGTCCTCTGGGCCTTTCTCTTCCACCCACACTGGATGGTGTGGGGTGAGTCGCGATCACATAACTCCCCCCCCCTACCGCCCCCATGACCGACCCAGCAAAGGGAGTTCGTCATCCAGCAGTGGATTGACAAAATATCTAAATTATTATTACTGTTATCATCCATCACACACTGTTAGCACTTAAACAGGTACTGGAGGTGGCACCTTCATAAGGAATATAAAATGTATTTGATACTGATGTTTCAAAAACACATAAACTATTCTCGGTCCGGTGTCATTGCAAATGCTCTAGAATTCGTTTGAAGATCGCGTCATCATCGGTCAGGTGTTCCGTTGTTGAATTCCCGAGTTGCGGCGAAATTTTTTTTGGGTTTTGTTTAATCCCCCCCCCAAAAAAAAAATCCCAGCTTACTTTGTGTCACTTGATATCCCAGGCTAAGTCTTAATGTTGGTGTATTGGGCCAGAGCCCTTGAAAATGGTCTCACAACTGCGAGACGCCACCAACACACGTGAACTTATAACCGCACTGTTAGTCCATTTCTGCGCTGGTAAAAAGACGCCAATGAAACCGCTTGGCAGCAATCCAAGCTTGCACTTCTCTTCCTCGGATTATATATATTGAAAAAAAAATCTCTTTTCAGGATTTGTCTTTGTCGACAACTTCGCATTGCACGTAACAACAACAAAAAACAAACTCACGCCATCAAGTCAGACAGTCTCATCCGGGACGGAATGCTGCTCCTCTCCGCTGGTGGTCCTGAGCTAGCGGTGGACATTCCACATTGCTAAGGCAGGGCCCAAGGCTCTGTAGGACGGTCAATGTTGCCTCTTCCCCACTGTTGAGCTCCATCTTTGAGGCATGCTGGGCTAAGTCTGTCCTCCAACTTGCTAAACCGTCGATACTGGACATGTGTGAAAAAAGAGCTGCATAGCTCATCGGATTCCTCCTCCTCCTGCAGCCTAAATAAAGATTTTGATTCTGGACCAGGATGTGGACTTTTTGCAACCTGCCGATTGAGAATCGAGCACTTTGATAACAAGATGTGAAGGAGATAAATGATGCAGCGCTGCAAATTGCTCGCTCGCGCAACTGCTGGCGGAAGGGCCTCCACTGGAAGGAGCTCTCGAGAGGTGCTAGAGGGTGTTTGGTCTACTCTTCCACAATGGCCATTTGTCTTTGAAGCGATGGGAGTGCGCACACTTTACGCCACCACACGCAACCTGTGAATCGAGCTGCGTTGATAAAGGCGGGGCATGTAAGAAACCTGCACCATTGTTTCAACCGCCTAGCTGGGAAATTCAATTTCAGTGGCGATGTATGTACTCTATGTATGTTGAACTTCTTTCACACCGTACATCGTCAGTGCTGCTTAGGATGTTTATACAGTTGCTCTATTCCTTGTGAGCCTGCCTGTGTATGGAAATGAAGAATAAAATTGAAGCATTTTTTTATTTTACCAGGTAAGGCTCACTGAGCTATATCGCTTTTTTTCAGAAATGACGTGGCCACAATCGATAGCTTAACAAAGTGGCCTATCTTGTGGAAATGTATAGCGACCAAATACTGTAAACGCGTGTTTTTAAACGTGGATGGGAAAAACCGGGGGACTTGGAGAAAAATCTACGCGACCGTGGAGAGAGACAGACACAAACTCAAAATACACAGCAGGCGTCATAGTTGGGATCGAACCCACGACCTCCTACATACCAGGCGAGGTAGTTAACATCTTGCTGCCGTGATGTCAAAATATACCAGAGTAAACCGAGGGGGGGGGGGGGGGTCACACACACAAGGCCAACACAAAGTGAACGAGACAGCAGTCTACATCTCACCCTTTCCGCGTGGCATGTTCCAGATACACCGTCTTCCAACACTCAGTGGCCGAGTCAGCAGTCTACAAGACAAAGATTCCCCCTCTCCCCGCATAGCCTTGACAGACTGTTGGGGCAAGTGCTGTGTAAAGATCCACACACAAACGCGCGCGCCGTCATCACAGACCGTATTTCCGCGTTAAGTGCCTAACTTTTTCCTTCTTATAAAGGCTGTAGGGGCAATTAGTTTTCTTCCAATTGCGGGCTCTTTTTTGATAAATTATTCATGAGAGATGAGCTGCAAGAGTATATTTTAAACATCCCTGACATGAGAATGAGGTGGTTTTTTTTTTAGTCCTCTTCTCCTGTGTTCTGGTTAATACATCTGTCCTCGGAGACCTTGCTTGTGCAAGGACGTTTTAATGAAAAGCATAAGAGCAGGAGGGGGGACGAAAATGTACCAGAGGAATCAATTTTCTCTTGACCTATGGCGTCTGACTTTCACTTCATAGAGTAATCTTGCACTTTTGACTGAATGCTACTTTTAACAAAGGTAACTTGTTTTTTTTTACAAATCTCCCACGTTGAGTTGAAACTGTGTTGGATCGCTGTCTCAACGCATGCCATTGCCGTCGCAATCGCTGACCGCGCCATTAGTTCTCATTGTTAACGTCTCGCTACGGACACGTTGAACTCCGTATTGTTGTTAATTGTTTTTTTTACCCTTCTATCTGGCAACAAAACTGACACCTTTTTTACTGGCAAATGAGGTTCCAATGGTCTCCGTATTGTTGTTTATTCACGGCAAGACGAGAAAACACGCCCCAGTGTTTTCGAATTCGTTTAACATTAATTACCTGTGCACGTGACACACCGGTGATGCTGTACTAGTGACGAATTGGCATGTTCTGTTTACGTGACAACCCTTACTAGATGGCTGTGTCGGGTGGTGGCGGGTTTAATGACACATATAATTACGTGATCTAACCCCAAACAACGTCTGTTATGGGTGATTAATACACTATGCAGCATGGCAGTGCTATTTTTGTATTTGAAGAAATATTATGTCACATTATATGCAGTAAATCAAATCATAAATGCAATGTTTTATAGATATATAATCAGAGAATCTCGGATAATTTGACTGTTGCCTAAATTCAAGGACTGCCAAGCTGACAAACGTTCCTTTTAAAGACATTTCCTTTTGTCTGCGCAAGTGCTGCATGTAGCATAGCGGGATGAAGGCAATGATAAGCCAGATAACATATATTAATATTATTCTTCTGTTGGAAAGCAAATGCCAGTGCCGTGTGTGCTGTCTTTTGTGTGCCTAGGCGTGCATTCACAAGCCTGTTGGAATTGTTATCGGTCTGCTTTCAGCGCATTTTCTTTTTTACTTTCCCAGAGGTCACGCTGCCTTTTGAGATATCTCATGACCAGATACCTTCACACTTTGCACATCTTAAACCCCCCTCCACCTCTCCCCCCTCCCCCACCCTCAGTTCCACCTCTGGCCCTGCTGCTTGAGTTGTCCTCCTGTTTCTTTGCTCAAGTCCACGTTTGCGCGTTCGTTCGTACGGTTCGTTTACAATCGGACGAGAACCACATTGGACCAATCGCGGATTGCTCCGCAGAGATACTGGACCACGGCTGCTGGATGCTGAATTACTTTCCGACGCGGCTCCGGGCTTGCGTTACCCCGCTCGCGTATTTTTTTTTTGTTCGAGGCAACGTCCGACGTTTCGCTCCACGTGCCGAGAGATTCTTCTTCAGGAACGTGGCGCGAAACGTCGGACATCGCGGCGTCTTAACACGCGACACACCCTGACGCACGCGACGTTTACCCGCTGCTTAAATAAGCGTCCTCCGGCAATTGTGGCGATGGGCAGCCTTCAAGCCAGAAGTTGTGGATTCCACACTTCCTGTGGTGATGATGGTGGTGGTGCTGGTGGTGCTGGTCAATGAATGTATGGACTAATGCAATTTATACTTGACTTAGAGCTTTCGTGACTGCAGGAATTCATATTATTTGGGTATTTCGGTAAAGTCACGTAGAGAGGTTAAAAATTAATGGAAAAAAAACACAACGTTTCGATCACATCACAAGCGATCGTCTTATTTTGTTTTAATTAATGTTGAACCTATCTACGTGACTTTACAGAATGACCTAAATAATAGCAATTAATACTGATGTACTTTATTATTTTTTGTGATTTTCTTAGCTCTCCTATACTTTGCACTCCTGTGGGTTTTTGTTTTGCTTGTTGTCACTTTCTGTGCAAAGGAGCTTCACAGCTCATCGGGTTTTTCCAGTCTGAGGTCAGTTCCGTTAATTTTGAAGTACATTTTGAAGCCCGGAAGCTCTTAAATCGTGTTTCATCAACAAAAACAACAACAACTATTACACCGCCGCTTTTACGACAAACGCAACAGGTGACGGTAAAATAAATACAACAACAAACAATGACAGATAAGAGAATATAAAAGAATTCTAGCAAATGATAATCGCAATATGAAAATTTTATTTTTTAAAGAAAACTTTAGTTAAATATAAGTGGTATTAGTAAATCCAGAGTATGAGCACTGTTGACTCCCCACAGATTGCTCCTTGTATTATCGCGGGGTTGATGATGGGGCTGGGTTTGTATCATCACCTGGGAGTGGAACCGACACGCTTCTCATCGTGAGTGAAGCCCTCCGAATCACGACGACACCCAGCCACATCATACAACAAGAACAACAACATATATTATTTATATTCCTACCGCGCGGTAAATACATATGACGCAACCAACTAAATGACACGTCAGGTCAAATGAGTGGCGAGTCGCCCGTTAATTGTCTACGACAAGCGAATTATAATAATACTAATAATATTGACAACGTTGTAAGTCTACACATGATCGAGGACTTTCCCTCGCGACGGTGCTAGTCGAGTGACGGGGGGGGGGACGGAGAGGCAGGAAATGAACGCAAATAAAATGAAGGCAATTCCCTTGGCACTGCCACCTCGGTCTAAAGTGTTATGGGGCTTCCTTCATTTTGATTAATTGCCACGTGCTTCTGAAGAGGGGGTGTGTGGTGTGGGGGGTACTCCTCAATTTGCTATGTCAAGAATTAAAGTCAATTTACATAAATGTCCTACATTTGTGTAATGTGTTTCATGATTAAAGGGGAGATCTTTTTTCTTCTTCCTCTACATTCCATTCCTTTAGAAGTGCTTTTTTATTTATTTTAATAACGGTGACTTGAAGGTTAGATAGTGATGCATTACTCTCTCTCTCTCTGCTACGTGAGGACATTTGGAAATATTGCATTGGTTGATGAACAGTGGTAAAAAAATGATTTGGGAATAGGAATTACGGTATAACCGCACTTTGGATTTGGAACCTAATTTCCCAACATGAATGCGCGTAACATCAAAGCTCTTGGTGTTACAGTGTGCCACCGTTGTCTTAAATGTCTTAAACAATAGTGGCCGTGCGAATTTTGAAGTCAGTCATTCCCAAACTTTCTTAACCACCCCCTCATAATTACGCAAATATATCGGCACAATAGGCTTGACGAAATCGCCCGCAATGCACCCCATCATGTCATAACTCCCAAGCTAAGCAGTTTGAGCCTGGATAGCGTTTGTATGGGTGACCAACATGTGAAACAGGTGCTACAGGGACTATACACGATGCAGGGTGCAGGAAAAAATAATTTGTTGTTCTGTACTTCTATGCTATGCTTCCACATTTATGCTTCCTGCACCAAATGTGATCTCATTTTATGGTGGGTGTCAGCGAGAAGTCTAAAGTGGCGTTTTTGTCGCATCTCGAGTTTGGAAATTAGGGATCTTGGGAGGTCGAGGAGTGAGTTAGAGTAGTCGACTCAGGATGTGATGATGATGGCAAATAGTTACCCGATGGACATGAGAAACGAAAACATGTACAAACACATATATAGCACACGCGTGTATAAATAAAACCGTGCCCTTCATAGTTGTTGCACTTTGCGTGGTGCTGTGATCACGGTACTTGACTTGGAGGTCAACTTTGCTCGCTATCTCTCTGTGGACAGCAACGTTTGCAACACCTTGGAAGAAAGTCACGTGATCATCATCATCATCATCGTAACAAATATATGGCCTCTGCGGAACTTCCACTGCGGCGGTCGTGGGCGTCGAGACAACCGCGACACTACGAAGCAATGTCGGAGAGAAGCCCACAACATTTTTGGGAAATATATTTCCCAGAGCTCAGCTCCCGGACATCTCCGACTGAAATTCGGGCCTGGGCTCAAAGGAGGCCGTGACCTCTGCGGTCTTACCGCAGAGGTCATTTCTTGTCCAGAGGATGTCCACTGTTGCAGACTCATTCCTCTAATTGCGGAATGGCATTGGACTCTGAGGCTACGCGATACACAGCGATGATTTTTGCTTTGTCAATAAAGGCCAATTAAGCAATTAATCTGGTGCATCTGGCATTTCAGCCCGCGGGGTTATTGCCGTAGCAGAGAGAGGGCATGCCACGCTCAGCAGCCGAGCGTGGATTAGTCCCTCGGTAAGAGTGATCTGGAAGCTCGGTGTGTAAATATTGTTGAGGTCAATAGAATTTCAAGAGCGGAGTGACTGAAAAATGTACATGGGGTATTCTAAATCGGTCCCGGTACGCAACAACAAAAAATAAAGAATTTAATTTGGACGCGCTATTTAATTAAATACACAACGTACATCTGCTATGACATTAACTTTTTTTTTTACCGCACCAAAAAATATACAGAAGGTCATTTGGTTTATGGAATTATAATGAGCGATGCGGCGGTACATAACCCCTCGTTTTCAAATGCAGCCATAAGCCAGAAAAAAGGAGGCTAAATTGTTTTATTTAGCTTTTATTTCTCTCACTCTCTCCCACTCTCTCTCTCTCTCTCTCCCGCGAGAGGGAAATGCTCCTCTTTGGTCGCTGGCAAAATATACAGTTCGACTCCCCGGAGACATTGTGAAGGTTTGTGATGCTGTTACATCTTGCATCCCCCTCTGCCGAGGCAGCAGACGGCCAGAGTGGCGCTTATGGAGGCGATAAAGTCACGAAACGAAGACAATGCACGCTTCTGTGGATTCATATTCTTAGGTTTTTTCGGTAAAGTCACGTAGGTAAAAAATTAAAATTAATAAAAGTTAAAATAAAAATAAAATAAAAATCACGACGTTTCGGAGGCAACACAAGCTTCCGTCTTCAGGTGGAACAGTCACAGCACGATAGCTGTATCAAGTGAGAGAAATTCCAAGAAACCCGTATTTTTATATATACTGGTTGAGGATGGGAGGAGCCAAGGTAGGCCCAGAATATTATTTTTGTGAGGTTCGGTGCGGCTGAAGCACGCTGTTAGGAATGAGCCTTTGTTGTGTAAACTAGGTGCGGATGATGTTAAGGTGCATGTAAAAGGGACTGAGCCTTTTTGTTATGTAGAGATGATGCGGCTGAAATCGCTGCCAGGAAATGAGTCTTTGTTGTGTAGAATGGTTGACTGAGTCTATTGTTATGTAGAGGTGGTGCGGCTGAAATCTCTGCCAGGAATACTCTAAATATGTGTAGTTAAATCTTTTTTTGCATGGTTAATAACATCTTTCCAATGATTACTAAGCTTCTGTGGATCTCAATCCTGCACGATGCTCAAAATGAAATGCAAACAATTCAACGATTTACTTTTAAGGAGTGGACCGTTTTTTGGTTTTCACGTTAAATTATCAGAACGTTCAGCGAGGCATTAAAATAATGTTTGGCAATGTCTGCAGGTTTTGAAATTTGTTTTAAATGAGGAGATTAAATATAGAAGCATCGTTGAGCTCAGGGTTAGAGGTCTTGCGCTAAGGTGGGAGTGGACACGGGTAGAGTTATTGGGGTTGGATTTAACTGGCTTAGCCAATTTAATGCGTTCTGCTAACAGCAAAGGAATTTCCCTATTTGGCCAACCAAATTTGGTTAGACGTGTAAAATATTTAATGTATACACAAAAAACACAGTAGCACTGCATGAATTAATAAATAAACACAAATTACAGAGATGTCCAATTATTAGCCAGAACGGAGTTGTAATAAGACCACCGACGTCTCGTTTCTTTTGAACGTAACAGCTCCATTTGTCGTGTTGTGGAATTCTTATTGCAGCGGTGCAATCATTTTCTCAGCTTGCCCAGTTTAGGTGACACCGCGGTTGGTTGTGGAACTCAAACTCGGCAAGGCTGCAAGTCGAAATCCCACTGTAGCAAATCGACTTGGCGCATCATCGCATTATGCTACCGAGAAGTCAACATTCATTGTCAAATGCATAAACTGGCCCTCAACCATGAAAATTAGGGATTACCACCACTGGCGCTGGACCACTGCCAAAGTTGAGCAGGGAGACACTTGACAAGTTTTTTTTTTACGTTGACTACAGTAATGAAAAAAATATTTTATAATAAATTAAGACCTTTCCATCTATGTGTGGTGTGCTAATTCACAGACACTAGTAGTAGGTACTCTCTCTTTCTTTTATTCCGGCCTTCACAGCCTTAGGGGATAACCACACACCGGGTCGGGACAGCCAACACGCTGCCAGACCCACAGCTTGAAGCGGGTGAGGATCACAAAGACGACGGCAGCACGACGACTTCCACTCCAGATCGCAGCAGCCGCGACTGTGAGTCGGAGCTCGCCTTCCACCCTGCCCAGCGTGGCCAGGCTTCGCCCTGGGCCCCCCCGCACCCCTCCCCCCGCACCTCCCCCCCGCACCCCTCCCCC
>CM025618.2:3353673-3378841 GCA_014621495.2 Entosphenus tridentatus
TCTATGGGTCTCTGTGTGAGTCTATGGGTCTCTGTGTGAGTCTATGGGTCTCTGTGTGAGTCTATGGGTCTCCGTGTGAGTCTATGTACATGTGTATGTTGGACTTCTTTCGCACCGTACGCAGCCGGCCGTACCAATTAGAAGTGCAGGGGGAAGGACAACAAACTGAACACAAAAAGCAGTTCTAAAGAAATGAGTTTTCAATCTCGATTGAAAAGTGCATAGCTCCAGTGGCTTCCTACTATCGGAGGGAAGAGCGTTTCACTGCTGGATGAAGGCCTCCTCCCTATGCCGTGTCAGTCCATGAGCGCTGTTGGACCAAACTTTACCTTGCTCGTCAATATCGGTTTGTGAGAGGGGGACCCCCGCCCCCCCCCCCCCCCCAGAACTGGTTCAGAACTCACTCGCCGACGATGTGAGCAGAAGCCGGAAACTAAAATTGTCTCTCTGTGCGCTGACCTCTACACTACGGGAGGGATCCCAGCAAGACCGCAGTGCATACAACAAAAGTAATTCATTATACCCAGAGTCTCAGGACTTTTATGAACGCGGACCTGCTTGGGGTGTCAGGTAAATTCATTATTGCTCACCGCCCACTGCTGCTGCTGTTGCTGCTGCTGCTGCTGCTGTTAACGGTAAATAATGATATGACGTTACAACGCAAGAATGTAACCCGATCTCCTCCCTCCGCTTTGTAAAGAGAGAGAGAGCGAGAGCGACTTTGGTCTCCGTTTCAAACTTCAACATGACCCCAGCAGTTTCTTTTTTAAATTGGCAATGTCTCGGGGCATCGGTTGGAGGGTCGGGGTGAGGGTCGGGGTGAAGGGGGTGGACGGGGCCCCCTTATCAGTTGGGTTTTACAGCTTGATGGCTCAAATGCAGAGGGTTCCTTTTTTCTCCCCCAGAGGGACTTCCTCAAGGGCAAATAACTGCAACCAGACGACCCGGGGCCTTGCGTGTAAGTCAAATCTCGTGGTATCTACGACGACGACGACGCGTGTCCTTCTTGTGATCGGGCAATCGTTAAACAGACACCAGCGTGTGTGCACGTTGTCTCGAGTGGCCCGTCTAAGCCTCGGACGAGGGTTTATGGAGCACCAATGGAGTGCAGAGGAAAGCACTCAGTGGGAGTGAACGAGTCACAAAGTTGTCCCACTTCAGTCAAGCGGAGGGTTTGGCAGGACACGTCTTCATTGGCAAGGTGTGGAAATTAAATTCCACATTCCTGTCACGGTTACTCGTGTAATTGAGAACCCCTCGAGGGATGATGGACTGAATGGGCTCCATACCGCATCGATTATCGCGGTTGGCTACGTACGGTGCGAAAGAAGTTCAACATACTTGCGTACGTACGCACGCATACATTCCAGGATTTGAACTCTTCGCTTTCTGATTGTGAGTCGAGCACTCTGCCAAAATACCACCTGGGCAATGTTATATATCGATAACATTAATTAAAATGTGGTTTCATTTTCAAATCAGCAGAGCACATGGGTCATCACTGGAACGTTGTCTGTTTTACAATACAGTTGCCATTTAATGCTGGCCAAATTGTCCATTTACCTTGATAACATTTAAATTATACTGGTAGGAACCACCTAGTTCCAGCCCACAGGGGATTATTGTGTCCGTCCGTCGTGCATCCAAAAATAGGAGGGGTGGGGCTGGGGTGCAGAGGGGAGGGTGGGGAGGGGCTGGGTGGGGAGGGTGGGGTTGGGTGGGGGGTGGGAGGGGTGGCTGGGTGGGGAGGGGCTGGTCACCCCGTGGTGCCCTTATAAAACGCAACGTTTAACCTACTCACGCCGGCTTGTGCCTGCCCCCACAGTCGCCATATTTGCGAATACACCACGCCGCCGTTGACCCTGGCCATTGACCAAGAAACCCAACGTTCCTACCAGCTCCCTCCGCAGGAATGTGTTTCACGCGGCATAAATCTCCAAATATAGGACCACAGACCTTTGGCAATTGTTGGCCTCAGATCTGGTTGCCTTCCTGCGTCTCCTTGTGATAAGTGCGCGTTACAAATTCTACAGCGGTTTGGATGCAATTTTCGTGAACGACGCCGCCATATTAAACAAATATCACATTTACATATTCATTTTTTAAAAATAAATGTATTTAAACACGTTTTTTTTTTAGGTGTAATAATATCAAGGCCGTAGCACCTACCCATTTGGACTTCGAATAATTATATTCTGTGGTCCTCTAGGCTTCTTCGTTCAGTGCCTCTTCCAAACTTTAGCAGTCCCCTAATACGCCGTGTAAACCTCCGACACAACGCAGTCAAGCAATGCCTGCACGGCGCATGTAATTGCAACGTGCACACGTATCTTCTTTTCTTATTGAACAAGTCCCGACGACGACGATGATGATCATGATGATGCCCCATTTACTTTTGTTGTTTCCACATATTTCCATAATTATTGAGATTTTTTTTTGCTGACATCATGACATCCTTCCATTTCAATGTTCGAACTACGGTTTAACAACGCGCGTTGCTTCCGAGACCATTAGTGTAAACACGCAGCCGGTGTCCTAATACACGTTTTATGAGCTGCAACCCCACCGGCTAATCAAAATTAATTGCATTGATCTCAATGTCAAGGTTGCAATGACATAGTTGGGCAGCCCGGCAAATTGATTGTCTGTTGGAGATAATGCGCCAAACAGTTGCCGCTTAATGCTTTTTACAAGGTAATAATTAGTTCAGGGCAAAAATTTTAATATTTCAGCGGCACGTATTTTGAATTCGTAATTTCGACCGCTCGCACAGCCGTGAGCGGGGGCCACGCACTTTGGCGGACTTGAAATGTTGCGTGAATCCGGTCGACCAAGCCACCCCCCACTTCCCCCCCCCCGTCTCCAAGATATCTTATCGCGGGGCGCACGAGGCTTGCACGCCGCCGGCTTGCGCGGCGTCAGGGCGAGCGTCCCGGGATATTTGAGCGGTGCCGTGACCCGGGCAATGGCTCTCGAGCAAAGAGCAAAAAAAAACAAAAAACGTGAACCGCGCTCTCGGGAGTCGAACGAAACGCGGAACACGGAACTCTGGTCCGGTGTGTCGTACGTGGAATAATAGGAGAAGAATTTAATTGCGTATTGAAATAAAAAAACTAAAACAACTATCAGCATGCTTAATTCAAAGGACTCCATGAGTGTCTGAATATGAAGCTTTGCGCAGTGTTTAAATGTGTACACACGCGTGTGCTTTCCAGCGTGGTGTTGACCACACACCCCTTTGTGCGCCGTGCTGGCCTTAATAGGTGCTAGCTAACAGCACTTGCCACAACGGTCCGTTAAAGGCGATATGGGGCATCTTTGTCTGTGTATGTATGCACGTTCATATATACTTGGAGAGTGGTGGTGCAGTGGTTAGCGCACTGCACCACAATTACCAGCTACTGCTAACATCACTTGCGAATGATATCTGCACGAGTCATGGGCCTTGCCCTACGTCCACTCAGTCTTAACTGACCACCTGGTGTGGTGTGTAAACATTCTCATTACACACAGAGTGCTTGCTACAAATGAGCAACGATACCTCGCTTATCTCGTAAAGAAGCACAAACCATCACACGAAACCTCGCGCTTTCAGATGTGCTTCTGCAGCCGTCTGGAACGCTCTTCCTTCCGATATTAGGAAGCCACTGGAGCTATGCACTATTAAATCATCTACATTGAAAACGAATTTATTTAGAACTGTTTTGTGTTTCTAGTTTGTTGTCCATCCCCTGCACCTCCGATTAGCACGGTTGGCTACGAACGGTGCAAAATAAGTTTAACAAACATACAATACATACAACATCAAAACTTGGGAGACAAAAGTGGGGAGATGTATTGCCATGCTTGCCTTTGTAGTTACCCTTTGCAGCCGACATTTGTTAAACATGGTAGAATGTCTTCAAGTGGTGCATTGGTTAGTGCACTGTGGCTACACACCCTTCAACCTAAGTTCGATTCCTGGCCACAGGTATCATCAGTGCTAAGCGATATCTGCAGGCGTCGTGGGCCACCCTTAGGTCGACTCAGCCTTAGGTAAGTATCTGGTGCTGTGGGTGAACATCCGCACCTTGGTGCGACAAACGAGGGCATGATGCTCGCCCGTGCCAGTCCCTCCATGCGCCGTGCAGGCCTTAATAGGTGCTCGCTAACAGCGCTCGTGCGAACATTTCTACATGGCTACGTTGGAGACGATTGTGTTGTGTGTGTGTTTGTAATTCGGCCTTCTAGAGGAGGAACTGCTTTCCACGCACAATGTCCCAGCGGTGACAGCTGATTTGGCCGTAGCTGTTGACCCAATTGCGGTGATTTTCAAGGGGCCCAATTACCGGGCCATTTCATTGAACACGTTAAATTAAGAATCACCGCGTGGGCCCAGCTGCAGTGCGACGGCCTTTGTCTGCGCAGAGGCAGCATCTGCCAAGCAGAAGCCATTCCTGGTGTTCGTACCACTCCCAGTAGGAAACGTTTCTCTTTGTCCCTCCCATGTACATACACACACACATATGTAAACATAGACTCCTCTACTTACGAACCAGTTAGGTTGCAAAGGTCTGTCCAACTTTACGCATATCGATTCCAAACATGTTGTACAGCATGGAGAGTGAACACGGGGAGTGACTTTACAGGTTGTATCATCTCCTGTAGATGCCGATGCCACAGGTTCTTCTTGTTCTGTAGATGTAGATGCCATCACCGCCATATTTTGTGCTGCGGTTGAACTTACGACTCTAGGTCCGAACGGGCAACTGGACATACGAACCAGGTTTGTTCGTATCTCTGAAAGTGTGTAATTCGATTGCTCGTAAGTAGAGGAGTCTCCGTACGTATATATACACACACACACACACAACAGGTTAACTTGGTACGTCCACCAGTTAACGCGCCAGCCCGTGGGAGAACTGTGATGCCCACACTTTGCTCACCGCTCAATGTCTCTGGGGACGCTGGGCATTATTAGCCGCAGTGGCCAAACATAGACCAAAAGGGTGTTGTGAGCTTCGACAGAAGGAACGATGGTGTCGTCATCGGCAAAGCCCAAATATAAGCACTCGTTAAAAAGAATTATGATTAAACTATAACGTATATATATATGTTGACATCCCTGTGTCAATCAACTGCCCGACGATGGCTCCCCCTTGCCGTGGAAGTCATTGGGGTTGTTTGATCATACTTCACCACACTGGTGTTATCAAGGAGCAGAAACCATCATCACGCAAGCTCCGGCCATCCTTGCAGCAGCAGCAGCAGCAGCGGCTTTTGGTTAACCATCGAGCATCGCGTGGCGCTTTCAGACGAGCTTTTTGCGGCCGTCTGGAACGCTCTTCCTTCCGATATTAGGAAGCCACTGGAGCTATGCACTTTTCAATCTAGATGGAAAACTCATTTTTCTTGAACTGCTTTTTTGTGTTTAGTTATTGTTCTTCACCCGCACTTCCTATTAGCACGATTGGCTACGTACGGTGCGAAAGAAGTTCAACATACGTACATACTACCTAAATCGTTTTTCATGGTGAAGGTTTTCCATTGAGTTTTACAGACTTTTTGTACAAGTTCTGTTCATGACTTCCTATAATGGCCACCACGGCACGCGAGATGATGCTGGGTCCAGGGCCACATCCAGTCGCATGTCTTCTTCCCAATATTCATCACACCACACGAGATAACAATTTTACTATGAGCACATCTAGACGTGGGCCAAGCCTTGCTAAGACACATCATTCTACTGGTGTTGCCCGTGGCCAGTAAATGAAAAACTCATTTATGAGGTCTTAGTACGTAAATCGAGCGTTTATGAATAAATAATAAACACATTAATATATATATGCACACACCCACTTTGGTACAAAAATATGCTGCTACACAATGCAATATTCACATCTATTTACACGCTATGAATATATGACATGTCCATACAGGGTGGTGCATGCAAGTATACAGACCACATTTTAAAACCAGATGCCATGTATACAAACCAGCCTTATAGGGCAATGAATGGAGCCAGGGTGGTTTTCTGGGGATGAGACGTGGGAGGTGGTGGTGGTGGTGGAGGGGGTATGGGAGCGGTAGCTCACTGCTGCTAATAAATACCGCTGACATGGGGTCATGACTCTGGTCAGTTCGGGAGCCGTGCGCATGTGCGTGCGTGTGTGTGTGTAGTGGGCAAGTGGTGGTGTAGCGGCTAGCGCGCTGCGCTACGAAACTCGGCGACCCGGGTTCGATTCCCGCTCACGGTCAATCCTCGTTGACGATTATCTGAACTGGTCCTGGGCCTTTCTCTAGGTCGACTCAGCCTCAAATGAGCACCCGGTGCGGTGTGTGAGCATTCGCCACTAGGGAGACAAAGGCGGTTGAGTGTGTTGCTGGTCACCAACTGCCCTCGTGTGCCGTGTCGACATGTATAGGTGCTCGCTAACAGCACTTGCCCCAATAGACTGTTCAAGGATATATGGGGGATCTTTATTTGAATCTTTCGTGACTGCAGGAATCCATACTCTCTGTTTTTTTTCCATAAAGTCACGTAGATAGAAAAAAAAAATTAAAGAACACGACGTTTTGGTCGCAACACAAGCGTCCGTCATCAGGTGAGCTCACGTGATGTCGTCCGTCATGAAGGTGAGCTTACCTGATGACGGACGCAACGAAACGTCGTGTTCTTTCAATATTTTTTCTATCTACGTGACTTTACCGAAAGAACCAGAGAGTATATGGGGGATCTTTGTCTTTACGTGTGTGTGTGTGCAGGCTGCTCAGGGCTGGGCTTGTGGATTGTAAGAGCTTAAGGGTTGGTGGGCGGTATATGGCTTCCAATCTGGGAATCCTAATCAGACCAAGTGCACACCAGGGAATGTCCAGCCCGCTACAGAACTAATGACGCCTTCAGGGTTATGGGCCACAAAGGGCCTCGCTATCGGCAAGGCCAGAACGAGACTCGGTTACATTACGACCTCACCTCTTAAGTTTCCAGGAGTGCTGTGCAATGTCTGCTCGCCTCTCGTGTCTGCGTCACAATGCCTCGCTTATTAACCGTTCGGTTTAAGATGCCTTGAGCTATGCCCTCTGCCGTGCGGTTCAATTGGCACGCATTTCCACGTAATTGCGTCGATGGCTGGGGCAGCGATTTTCAGTGCGAGTTCCGACATCTGCCGTGAGATGTTGCCACGGTGTAACATTTAGCACGCAGGCCATGCAAACCGACTCTGATGATTTATTTGGGCCCCCCCACGACAATTAAAACGCGTGCATCCTGCCGTAATAATTGACGCGAACAAAGTTGACGTCGTTTGCATCTGCAGCGGGCGTTGTTTTTTCTCCGGGCCGCATCGTCAATCGCGGCGTCGTGCCGTGTTCGTGGAATCGCTGTAACATCCGTGACGGCGATGGGTCATGCGCACGCTGTCAACAAGGCCGCGTCTCTTCATGAAGCGATGACTCTGAGGTGTTCATTCCAGCGTTACATGTTTTTTTTACATTTAAATAAACGAGTCACTTTTTTAAAAGGAGAAATAACGCACGGCCACGAGCTTTCTCTTGTCAAAACGCATTTGTAAAAAAATTCTGCTGGTTTATACATATTTATTGATATATCGTTAATACTTCAGGAAGTTTTTGAATGCGTCCTCGTTCATTTCAGCACCTCCTAAGTATTAATGATTTACCACCGTCTCAAACTAAACACAAAAATCAGTTCTAAGGAAATGCATTTTCAATCTAGTAGATTTCAACGTGCACAGCTCCAGTGGCTTCCTAACAATGGAAGGAAGAACGTTCCAGACGGCCGCAGAAACGCATCTGAAAGCGCGCGATGCGGTGGTCGTCTTTGTTTGATGGCGAGCAGCCAAACGCTTCTGCGAGGATGTCCGGAGTTCGCTTGATGGGTTTCTGCTCCCTGACCAAATAAACGAGGAATTGTGGTTCATTTGTGGCAAGCCCTTTGTGTGCAGTGAGTGCAACCTAAACATGTACTCGTTAGTTCATTACCTTTAGCTCATTACCCGATGAAGCTCAAAGCAGTTTAAGTGAAATGTCATCTTCCGTTGACATTCACTTAAGTGGTGAAACGTCTTAAGTTACCGGTTGAGGGGCATTAATTGGTCAAAATGTGATCGGCACATGGGCACGTCTAAATAATATCTTTGTAAACGTGACAATCTTGTCGGGTGCTAGAGGGCTCAAGGCAATAATTTTGGCCATAAAACTACGACCACGTGGCCTATCCCACGAGCACATTTGGATCACTGTATCGGCTACGAAAACCAACGTCTTAAGTTTTACTCTCGATGGAGTTGCCCAGCTAACTTTACGGCAGTAAGGAGCGCTGCAAGCCTAAGATGAAATCATCTTATGCTCCGACGATGAGCCGCTCACGGTCTAGAAGTCGAACAATCGTGTGAATAATTGAGCCAACGTCTAAAAACGAGGCGAAACACATGACGACAACATCATAATGGGCGACTCCGAATGTGTCTAGTCAGCGCCTAATGATGCGTTGATACCCTAATTAAAATGAATTCATGCGCCCACGATGCCCGCAATGGATTGGGCCTGCGAGGATTGATTGTTCACCGGCTTATGCAAATCAATCACAAATGATACGCTGGCGTTACCATTTTAGGCAAACACAAGTCAACACAATTATAAGAACGGAGGCAGGAAAAAAGTAGAGACAATGCGAGCGAGATGGATACCATAAGCCCTTTAAAATATTTTAAATATAATCAAATCAAGACTCCGGATTATGATAAGTCCATGAGTTGTTGGAGTAGGGGATGAAAATTGAAATGCCTAATGTGTGGCACGTACATATATGTGTATATGCAATGTGGAATAAACATATTTATGATTTAAATACATAGAACGCAACCTGATATAACATTGCTGAATGTTTGTATCAAGTTAAATGGTGTATTGGCTTCCATGGCCTACAGCTGGTCACCGTCTAGACTGGGCTGTGTCCTAACTCGAGGTGCCTGGATGAGAAGCATAGAACTCGTAATAAACTGTTTAAACAGAGGCCAGCTGACGGACTCACTGAGTTAAAGCCCCGTATCACTGAGCTATGCGTGGCACCTCTGGGGCTTTGAGTTGAACCCCAGCCCCGTAATGAATGAATGAAACTCATACCACCAAGGGATCTGTCTGTTCAAGGGCTCCGAGCTGAACATATTTGATGGTATCTATCTTTAGCTGTGGTTGTCTGATGGAAAAAACGACTCCTGTCATGGGAATGTGGAATTTCGCATTTAAGGCTGGCGGTGGAGGTGATCACCCCATCACGGTTGTCTCAGCAGCGAGAAACTGAAAATGTTTGACTTTTCGACTAAGACTGCAAGAAATATATGGAAATAATAATTAAATCTAACCAGAGCGGGCGGTGGTCTTCAACCCATCGTGCTTTCCGAGTTGATATGAATGAGCGCGACTGTGGAGGAAGTCAACAGTTGTTGTCCTGTGGCTTTTCTGCCATTGGAATGTGAAACGGCCAATCATTGGCTCTGGGCCACCAAGAGAAGGGAGCCCAGGCCTGGCCCCTGAGGCGTGGGTCATCGGGGCGACCATTCCGAGCACACGGCTGGAAGGGCCATTGAAGATGAACGAGGGCCGCCAGCATGTCAGAGGCAGGGGACGACGAAGAGACCACGATGCACGGGGAGACACAGAGAGAGAGAGAGAGACAGGCAGAGAGACGGAGACCATCACCACCCCTTCGTATACATCGTAGCAGAGAAATAGAATGGATTTGAGCTTGGTGTCAAAGCAATTGGACAGGAGTTTGAACCACACAATATACAAAAAATAAAACTTGACAAGAGTTTGGACCAAGACGTCCCAACACAATGGCCTACTCTTGTGAATGACGTCATGAGATCTTTAACGTCCACAGTGAAGCAGATGTCGCGGAGTGTTTATTACAGTTAATACACCCTCTGTATTAACCAGGGTGGCCGCTCGATCCGAACCGCGATCCTCTGCAACAAGTGGCGATTGCGTCACTGCTAGGCCACGTCATCGCCTCCATCACCGCCGCCATCTATATATACAACAAAAGACAATGATCCTCTGTATAGCATTTAACAGACTGTTGGAGCTGTTAGCGAGCACCTATTAAGGCCGGCATGGCGCACGAGGGGGTGAGTGGCCAACACTTCCCGAGTGCCAATGTTTACAGACTACACCAGGAACTCGTTTGAGGCTGAGTCGCCCAAGAGGAGGCCCAGGACCAGTTCAGATAATCGTCACGGCTGTTGGCTGTGAGCAGGAATCGAACTCAGGGTCGCCGGTTTCATAATGCGACGCGCACTCACCACTACAACACCTGGCACATGCATCGCGAGGATTAGGATTGAATATTCATTCAAGAACTGATGCATCGTTTCACTCCTAATGAGTATAGGATGGCAAAATACTCGTATTGACAATGCAGCACGTCTCTACTGTTGCCCTGTGAGACTTCCACAAGGAGAGAAACTCGGCACAAGGGAGAGACGTCGCTGTTTTTTTTTATTTCCAAATTTGAAACGGGAACTTCAACGGCACCAATGTTACTCCGCACACCGTCACGTCAACGTGATATTCCTAACATTACAACAACGACAAAAAAATATCGGCGGACCGTTTTGAAAAATATTTGCAGGGCGGCAATCTGCGGGCCTCGGGAAAAACAGGTGGCCCACACACAGAAACGATCCACAGCAAAACATCAATTAAACGTATTTATGCTTAAAGCTAAGCGAGAGCCCCATTGATACCTTCAAGGGAGACCTTGGCAACAAGAATTGTTTTTTTTTGCACGGGCGGTAATATGAGCAGGGCCCGTGGTCCCAAGACAATGGGAATTTGCCACTCAAAGAAAAATGCATCTTGCCAATCCCTGCTCCTGTCAACTCAGCCAAGCCCCCGAGCTCTGGACAGCTGAGCCACCGACTTTCTTTCTAATCCTCCTCACGACACAGCTTGGGTGCGGAAGCAGACGGGCTCGCTACGCCTGCAGAGTCCACGAGGGAATAAACCCTCGCGCAACCTCCCGGGTCCACCCTTCCTTCCCCTCGCTCGCCCAGGGGACAGGAGAAATGTAAAATGAAGGCAAATTATGCATCGCATTGCTACCGGGATGAAAAATTCCAGCCAGAAATTTATAATCCATTGCCCCTATGCATTGTTAAAGCGTGTCTTGAATAAGGATTTATTTTCTGTTAATATTGACAAACCTCAATTCCCCCCCCCCTCTCCTCTGCTGAATTTGGAGAACTATTACTGCTTGTTGTGCTGAGAGAGATTGGATTGTCGATATTGTCATTTAGAGGGTGGCTCAAAATTCAGGATATACCGTGTTATTACATTTATTTCAACAATATCGCGTTATTTGTATGTACTGTATCTATATTGAACTTCTTTCCGGCCGTACGTAGCCAACCGCGCTAATCAGAGGTTCGTTAGGACAACAAACTAAACACAAATAGCAGTTATAAAGAAATGCGTTTTCAATCTAGATGATTTAAAAGTGGATAACACAAAAAGCAGTTCTAAAGAAATTAGTTTTGAATCGAGATTTAAAAGTGCATAGCTCCAGTGGCTTCCTAATATCGGAAGGAAGAGCGTTCCAGACGGCCTCAGAAGCGCATCTGAAAGCGCACGATCCAGTGATCGTCTTTTATAATAATACATGTTTAAACTGACTTTCCATTAACATTAATGGACGCATGAATTATCGTTATAAATAAAATGTAAGACTTATTTTTAAAGATTACAGCTGTGTTATATTTGAACACTCATCTGTTATGTTTTGTTGTCTCAACTCGTTCAGGCTTTAAGGTGACCTCACAGGAAGACGAGAAATAGATATTCATAATGACAATAGAGAAAACATTATCTTGAAAAATAAACAATTAACATTTGTGGTAATGCCAGTGTTAAAATAAAATTAAGAACCCGATGTGTCCTCACTTTTGGGTCACCCTGTATTAAATGCCTTAAGAACTAAAAAAAAAAGTAGAAATATATACTATACGGCCGTGCATAAATACTGGTCATTATTTTGAAATGTAAGGAAATAAAGTGTTCGTCTGGCAATACCTGGAGCGCATTATTGAAAGGCTTGCCACTCGTACACACGAGCAATTATACACGGACGTTAAGACGCCGCTGTGATTGCAACCAAATAATTGACATGCTCTGTATCTCACAGGTCTCGGTTACACTAATGTTCTCCGGTGAACTCCATGTGTACTCTCAATAAAAACAATAAAATGTTTCGATTGCTCGGGCCTATTAAACAATTGTATTTTGATACAGCCTTCTGACAACCATTCTTGTTGCACTCTCAAAGTCCTTTCGTTTCATTTCTGCTCATTCCGTTGCAACAGAAGCCACGTTGCGGTGAGAAATGAGCTCGCCTCAACCCAGCATTCCTTCGGGGGGTCGAGAAACAAAGTACCACTTAGTGGTACATCATCAGCAGCAGATGTCCTCTTGAGGGACTGGCCTCCCCTCTACGGTAATGTGGAATGTTCGCCACCGGCCCAGGTTCATCACCCAGTGCACATTTCGCAAAGGAGACCCCCTACAATTTCAAACAGAGCTCACAACCTGGCCACGTTGTCACTGTGGTCACAGCAACAACCGGAACGAAGGTTGCCACTTCAAATCCTGGTCAGAGGTCATACAAAACCATCCATCCCTCCAGGGTGGATACAATGAATACCACTTTGTGGGATGTCAACGGTGGTCATCCTGTGGAGTTAGACGCCCCCACCACAATAACAATTGTTTACAGCCGCTTGTCAATCCAGCGCAGGCAGAATGAAGGCCTCCCCGTGCCTGGAGTTGTGTGACAATACAGGGTGCTTAAAATGTGTTTTAACACTTATATGGGACAATCGTTTATACCGGAGAAAGAACGGATAATACACTGTAACATGATAACAAATGTATGTTAGTAGATTCAAAAAGTCTCTACTTGTTCGCCACCATTGTCAAGGCGTGCCTGGAATCTTCTCCAGGTGGTCTCCAGAGGCCGGAGGCACATTTCTCGTGGTATTGTTGAAAATTCTTAGAAGTGTTTACATTTTTTTGAAGCACCCTATACATCCCCATGTTGGTCGTTGTGGATTGATGAAGGGGGGTATTTATTAACCCTCCCTCCCCGCCACACACACACACACTGTTATATTGAGGAATTTCCACCTCTGACTCAGAACTGTGAACAGGCGATGACAACCGTCCCGTGCTCATCAGAATTAGAAACCGCTTTGAATTTGACTTCTCCATCCACTCTCTCCCCTTCATCTCCCTCTCCCCTAAATTGTCTCCCACTCCTTCCCTCCCATGACCCCTTCTCTCCCACAAGAGCCCACTCCTCCCCACCCATCCCCAGCGCAGCGCTGAGCCCAGGCTATCGTTGGCCCATTTGCAGAGTGCAAGGGCCCTGTGGATTAGCCCCAGATCTGGGGGATCGCCCTGTTTACTTAACATTCCCGCCCCTCTGCTCTGCCCTGCGACCATGAAATTTATGTGGAGAGACGACCCCTAATCCTCTGTCAAGGTGCCCTCAGTTTGCTCATCTCCCATCCTCTCCTAATCCCCTTACTGCCTGTCCTAAACCTGGTATCACTCTGTCACGTCCAGGGCTATTGTCAACGCGAAATAAAATTGCATTATTTCGCGAATTATATTTCCCATCGTTAGACAGAACAACCCTCAGCATGGGGCCGCAACGTCAAAATATCTCATTTGCTAGGCACCGCAGTGTGTCACCCTGCTCAAACGAGCACTGAGCATCACGCTGTGTTCATCTGCGTTGGGTAGCCCTGAGTCAGCGGTGGAAAAATCCACGTCCTCACCCCCCACCTTTGCGTCAGGACGTGAATATTCCTGTGCGTGTCTTGGAGTTCTTCAATCAAATTGTGAGACGTGGTTCTTCCCAATACGACGAAGGGGCACCGGTTTGCTCAAGAGGTGGGGGGGGGGGTGAGGGATGAGGGTTGTAGGAGGGCTTCATTCGAGAGAGCGAGAGAGAAAAAAATGACAACAGCAGGTTCTGAGATTGCGATAATGCACAACGCAAGCCCCCTCCGCAGCTGTGACATCTGTTCTCCTGCACACTGATTTAACTCGCCATTAACCAAAGTCCATCATAATCTCCCTTAAACAAATTGCTCCGCTGCACGCCAAGAGATCATTGCATTACGTGGCAGCGTTGCGTTACAAGTGCCCTCCACCGCGGACTGTACGGTCGCATCACAATTACAGCTGCTGCCACACAATGAGAAAGCTGCGATTTTACAACCCGGTTTGGGATCCACTGGGCCCATCATCTTTCCTCAGTAGTAGTTAAACATCACCACCCCCTGTGTTGGAGACAACAGCGCTTGCTTTGTATGGATTGGCATATCAATCGCCGTGGTGTGATGGCGTCATGTGTGTATGTGTTTACGAATTTGTTTTAGAACTGCTTTATGTGTTGAGTTGTGTTGTCTTCACCCCCCCACCCCGCACCTTCGACGTAGCACGGTTGGCTACGTACGGTGCGAAAGAAGTTCAATATACAGACATTTCTCATGGTTTCGCACACAGGACTTACATTCCTACCATGGCAGCTGATCGAGTTTCTTCAATCCCTCCCCTTTGTCCACCCAATGTGGAAAAGTGGGCAAATACCCTCTAAAGAGGGCCTCTCCAGAGCTTCTTCTAGAGGAGGCCCTTCCACCAGCAGTGACGCGAGCAGGTAGCCGCAGGGCTGCACTGATTTCCATCTTCACCCGGCCACTGCCATAGGGACGTGGAATGCCCACCGCTGGCTTCAGAGCCTCCGGCGGGCACGAACAGTGGCCCCGTGCCCACTTCAGAATGGGGACAGCCTTCCCCAAGAGCGGCCCACTCAGGCCCACCTTCGTTCTCCCGTTGTCATCAGCGCAAGGATGCCCGCGCACACGCGACGCGCCCGTGCGAGCGACGGTCACGTGGCGAGCGTAGGAGAGGCGTTGATTGTTTTCGGCTCGAGTGTTACTGCCGTAGACTCACGTCGTTCGCAAAGGGGTCAAAATGCCCAAGCCGGCATGAGGGGGCGTTGAGAGAAGACGTCACGCGACGGCACGGCTCTCCACCGAAGACGAATGCCACCACCCCACCACCCCCACACCGCTGCCTGCGGATGCCTAGGGCATGGAGCGCATCGCAGGTGGATTATAGCAAAAGCCGTGCAGCCACCACTTGCTTTAAGAATATTTTTTTTTCTCGCCAATACAAGGCTCTTCTCCTATAACGCGGTAGCAGTTGCATTCCTGAAGAGCGCCGCGTTATCGGAAAATCGCGTTGTAATGAACAATATATAATATGGGGGGGGGGGGGGGTAAAGCACAGTCCACGATAACTCGTGAGATGCGTACGCAGGCTGAACAGAGACCGAAACGCGTGGGTAGCATTTACAAGCATCCAGCAGCATCCCGCCTTGTGTGATGCTACGTCGAATCGCGTATTCCTACTCGCGCGACGTCGTTCCCTTCACTCGATCGCGTTATATCCAATTCACATCCGCGTTATGAAAAGAAAAACGTGTTCCCTAATACATTCATCGCGTTATATCCAATTTGCGTTATGAAAAGAGACCAGACTGTGCTTAATCTGTATGTATATACGTTGAACTTCTTTCACATCGTACGTAGCTAACCGTGCTCATAGGATGTGGAGTGGAAGTACGACAAACTAAACACAAAAAGCAGTTCTAAAGAAATTAGTTTTGAATCTAGATTTAAAGTGCATAGCTCCAGTGGCTTCCTGATATCGGAAGGAAGAGCGTTCCAGACGGCCTGCGGAAGCGCATCCGAAAGGGCGCGATGCGGTGTCCGTCTTTTTTCGATGGCAAAATTTTTTCTCGGTTTGGTGGAGTAACTAAAACGAGCTGGCCACAGGTGAAAATGATATTGCACTTAGGGATATATATATAAAAATAATAAAACGTCGTATAAAGCGCACAAATATTTCACAGACACAAGCGACAGCGGTCGCTCTGAGGCGCGCAGCCAAGATGAGCGTCGCCTGAGAGCCCAGGGCGAGGCAGGCGGTGGGGGTCCTTTTAAAGTGTCTCTCCCCCCCCCAAAAAATATGAAAAGTAGAAAAAAAAAATCCATAAAGCCGACGGAAATTGAACGCCGCTGCGAATTCACAGCTGTGGGGAGGATGGCGCGCTCCAGACAGTGGCGGGTGGTGGGGGGGCATAGACAGAGTTTAACTTCTATACTTGGGGGGGTTTGAGGGGTTCGCTTTGGCACCTCATGTTAGGAATCGCGGGTGCACATGATTAATTCATTAAGGAAACAATAAGAATAGGTTTTACCCTTTGTTGGCAATGAAACGGGTGGTGCTAAGATTTTCAGTCACCGCAATAGATACCTTTTTAGCAAGGGATCAAGTCTGCGTTGACCGCACACGGTGCTTGCGGTGAACAGGCAAACAAACTCTGATGATGATGATATCATAATCTATGGGCATTGCCTTTGAAACCGATTGGCCTTCACTCGAGGCAGTCGCAGAAGCCTTCTTTATGGGCCCTGTCTCTGCACCACCACCAGTGCCAGACCAGAGAACGATGCCAAAAGGCGAACACGTATCAGAGCATTTATTTTTTATTTTAATTGTAAACTAATGAAGATACATTGCCTTATTAACAAGATCGACAGACAAGGTAGGAGTTGTGAATTCAATAAGTCAATAAATCAATTATTATGTTTTACCTGTGAAAAGTTAACAATGTAGGCCATTTCTGGCCAAACGTGTTTCAAAACTCATTAGTTGCAAAATAGGCTTCGCCACAAATGATTTAACAAGAATAATCTTATTTATCAACATAGTGCTTCTGTGGGTAATAATTATACCGTACTGCTGTTATCTGTAGATGGCAGTTGTCCAGTATTAAATTGATAGCAATGATAATAATTGACAGTGCTTTGGGTGAAAGCCTCTTTATGATTCTAGATTTGAAGCTATCGTGACTGCAAGGATCCATACTCTTTGTTTTTTTTCGGTCAAGTCACGTAGGTAAAAAATATAAAATAATGAAAATGAAAACAAATTAAATCACGACGTTTCGGAAGCAACACAAGCAAACGTCATCAGGCTTAGACTGCTCCAGCAAAATTACCGAGGCGTATGATTTGCTGGAGAAGTCTACACCTGATGACGGTTGCTTGTGTTGCTTCTGAAACGTCGAGATTAAATGTATTTGTTTTCATTTTAATTTATTTTATATTTTTTACCGACGTGACTTTACCGAAAAAAACCAAAGAGGACCTCTCTATGCTGTCAGCATGGGGGTTGTTTGTCCAGTAATTCACCACCCCTTGTCAGCGTGAGTTGGTGCGGGCGACTACCACCGATAGATGGATATTTTTTTTACTATTTTTTATTTTACCAGGTAAAGGTCCACTGAGCCTATATCGCTCTATTCTTGTTTTTAAAGAAGCGATCTGGCCACAAATGATAGCTCAACGAAGTGGCTTACCGTGTTGAAATTTGGAGCAACTAAAATACTGTAAACGCGTGATGTTGATTCTAAATGCGGAGGGAAAAACTGGAGGACCCGGAGATAAATATATGCGACCACGGAGAGAACATGCAAAACTCCAAATACACAGCGGGCGTCAGGGTCGGGATGGAACCCACGGCCTCCTGTATACCAGGCGAGGTAGTTAACATCTCACCACCGCGGCGCCCATATCACTTGCGACTAATGTTGGCCGTGGTCAGATTTGCTGGGTTCACAGCGCTGTGCACCAAATACTGCACGATCACTCTGCCGCCTCTGAAATTGAGACGTGATTTTAATTGAAATCATCTTTGAATCTACTCGCGGCCATGTAAGAATTTCGAAGGCAATATCAGAAAAAAATGAAAATCTCTTCGTATGTCAATTCTAAACTGTTCACCTGTCAGTGTTCATTGAATGTCCCAGTGTTATTAAGGCCGCACACTGTATCGTGTGGTTTTTAGCTGTCAGTCAAGCCTCCTGCCCTCTGTTTGCTCTGAAGTAAGGTGATTGCGTGACATGTAAGCTGACTAATGCAAGACTGTGGTGGTGAGGTTTGTTTTTTTAATGATTCGTGCTTTACTTATGACCAGATAGGAACCCACGGAGACGGCCTCTTCCACATGAGCGATCTGAATGAAACACAAATGGACGAAGGAAGAGGGTTCAAACTTGAAGTAAAATAATGTTTGATGGATAGGCGGGCGGAAAGAGGTATTCAAACATTATTTGCCTCCTACGCGGCAGGAACTGATTACACTATGTAACACATTTTGTTGTCCCTGTGTAGTGTTATTTTTTAATTGCTTATGCCTAAAAAGTATAGAAAATGGCTATTATTCCCCACAAATGCACACGTTTTCTCATTGAAAATATGTACATTTCAAAATATCACTATTATGGTCACAAAAGAAACGTTTGTGGTGAATAATACTAATTTTCTCTACTTTTTAGGCATAAGAAATTAGGAAGTAACACTTACTACCCAAGAACACATTTGTTTTTGTTACACAGTGTTATTTGGCGATGCTGCGGTGGCAGTGGTGCACATGCACAAACATACATAACACATTTATTCATAACGCTGTAGAATTACAAAAATAAGAGTATGTAATAGACAATATTTTGGGCAATAGCTCTTCCTCGAAGCACAAAAGTAGGAACTAGCTCAGAAAGATTACATCTAATATTTTATTTGGCCTTTAAAACGATGAAAAGTGTGCAGATGCAAATATATAATTCCCAACACAACAGCGATAGAATTACAAACATAAATAATCATATATTACGTGCAGGCCTTTGTCAATCCACTGCTAGATGAAGACGATTCCATGTCGTGCTGATTTTTTTGGCTGTTTGACCAAACTTCCACGCGTAGGTCAATGCAGGTTGGTGCAGGAGAGGTTCCCCAGGACGAGATCTGATATCAGAAGCCACTAATTTTAGCCGCGGCTGAAAATTGGACTCAGCCCCTTCGGGTTCACGGGGGCCAGTGGGCTTTCCCCTATGCCTCAGCAGCAGTGGTGACACTATAATATACAGTAATTCAATTTAAATTTAAATGCGTTTTGCCGGGGTCTCGCTTGAAAACCAGATGCGTATCTCAATGAGGATCATATTTGGTTAAATAAGTCAATAAATACGATGTGCATACATATTGCCACGATGATAACTTGCTCGCCCGATGCCTCCTGCGCCGATCAGATTGCGAACGATTTACAATTTCTGCGGCCTTGCAAATCAGCGTTTCAGTCACGGCGGCTCTGAGGTTGACATCATTAAAACACTCACGACTGCCGTTTTATGCTAATGCAAGTGCGTGCGTGCGTGCGCGTGGAGCGCCTAATAATGATAATGATGGAGACCTCATAGATCAAGTTGCCGAAAGGTGAGTTTTAAACGTGAGGTGGGGTTTACACGTGTCCCCCGAAGTTGGCATCCACGTGATTAGCACTTTACTCTCCGGCAGGGGGCACATCAATGCTGCTCTCTGATAGGTGTTTGGGGCTACGCTCACTCGCAGACGGACTCCCAAGAGAAGTGAAATGTTACTGCCTCGTTCACCGAGTCTCAAAGGCCATTGATTCGGGAAGGCAGATCACGGTTGTAAAATCGCCCAGCCCACGCGCCTGTGTGTGTGTGTGTTGCACAGTGTAGTTTAGTGGTAATGATTTGAATGTGGAGGGGTTACTAGCCCCTTTGCAACCGTTCAGAGCCCCTAGGTGACACAGTAGGGGGTACAGGTGGTGCATCGGCCAGTCATCTCCGTCAGTCAACCCATGGGACCTGAGTCTGCCCCGTGACCTCCTGCCAGCGGGCGTTAGACACTTCACGTGGCCTTAAAGTGCACGTAGCCTGGCACAAGCGCCGTGGTGACGTCACCACCATTTAGTGGCGAATGGCGGTTTTTGTTGTGTTGCACAGCTACGAACTCAGCTTCCCGAGTTCGATTCCCGCTCACGGCCAACACCAGAGACGATTATCTGAACCGGTGCTGGGCCTCCCCTAGGTCGACTCAGCCTCAAATGAGTACCTGGTGCGGTGTGTAAACATTGCCACTGTATGTATGTGTGTGAGTGTGTGTGTGAGTGTGTGTGAGAGTGTGTGTGTGAGTGTGTGTATGTGTGTGAGTATGTTTGAGTGTGTGGGTATGTGAGTGTGTGTATGTGAGTGTGTGTATGTGTGTGAGTATGTGTGTGAGTATGTGTGTGTGGGGGTGGTACGGTAGTGTCGTGGTTAGCGCGCTGCGCTATGAACCCGGCGACATGAGTTCGATTCCCGCTCACGGCCAACACCAGTGACAATTATCTGAACCCGTCCTGGGCCTCCCCTAGGTCGACTCAGCCTCAAATGAGTACCTGGTGCGGTGTGTAAACATCGCCACTTTTGGAGACAAAGGCGGCCGAGCGTGGTTGCTGGCCGCTCACCCACTCGTGTGCCGTGCCGGCCTTCGTAGGTGCTCGCTAACAGCCCTTGCCCCAATAGCCTATCAAGGTTATACGGGGGATCTTTGTTTTTGCACAGCATCGCCGAGCACCATAAAACTCCTGAACGAATGTTAGATAAGGGACACACTCGTTGGCACACCGCGTGTCGGTGCTTTGCAAACCACTGCAACACAGGCAAACTCGAGCCAAGGTTGTTAAGGTTACTGTATTTATGTTTAGTATTTAACACTTTTGTCTGGAGTTGTGGCGCTTCGAGATATACTTGCAGGCGGGCACGATCGGAATAATAAATGATGATGATGAAGTGTCCATGCATGAGTGAGAATCAAAGTCCAAGCCAAGGTGTCTCGGTCCTCAAAGGAGCGTGCTGTCGAGTCCTCAAAGCTAAGCAGGCAACGGTGGAAATTCTACATTCCTATGACGGGAGCCCAGTCTGTCCATAGGCCAATCACTGGTGTCTTCTCACAACGTGCAACTCATTGGATCCACTCCAGAGGGATGGCAAGCATGACTAGAAACAAAACATGTATACATGTGAATGAAATACAGTGATATACATTCTATAATACTAAATATGATAGGATTTGGATTTAGATAGCATCTAAAAGCAACCACATCTCAATACATGCCAGTGAAGTGTGCATCATCGGGATGAATGAGGCATTAATGTGACTTTCTTTTTTTTAAGAGAAAACAATCGGAAGCAGAGGAGAAGGGGGATGGTCATCAGCCTGGATTAGAACAGGGCCAGGGGGTCGACAGCACGGACGTCTGGGGGGAGGGAGTTGCAGACAGTGGGGGCAGCAGAGGAGAAGATTTTCAAGTTTGATATAACGTTGTATCCCGCTCAGTATATTTGAAAGTAATATCATTAACAATGGCTATTATGAACGATCCATTATCTGGGTGGGTGACATTATGGTTCGAATGCTCAACTCTCACTCGTAAGCTTGGGTCCACTCAGCCTATATTTTTTTTCGGGTCGATACAATTGGTACTACTTTGGGGAAAGCCAATGGTTGTTGTCCTATGGATAGACCCCGCCCCTACCAAGTGAATGAAGCATTTCCACCACTGCAAACATAGACCATTCCTATGCTCATTCGATGATGGGACACTTGCATTTTTACATGTCGAGTAGACAGTTTTATATTGCTCTGAAACACATACAGTGAATGCCAGTGACCTATTACCTGGTTAACCCTTTACCGTTCCGAGACGTGTGCAAGTTGCGGGGTGGGTTCCATACGCCACTGAATCTCGGAACATGCAAGCATCTCAGCGTTCATTTTATTTAGAGAGGCGTAGCGCCGCAGTTTTTAAAGACATTGTTACCCACCGCAGAGACCTGCAGCGACACGACCGCACTCTGCGATAGCTGGTGACAAACTGTGCCAAACGCCCCCCCGCAGGGCCTTGTGGGAGCCTCGGTATGTCTTCAGGCCGGAAGACGTTATATTATTTTAGTCTTTCATCCGATTTCGTTCCGATGATGTACACACACACGTACACGTCATCGGGACGGAATCAGAAGTACAACTGATGACGTGCAGGTACGTCATCGGAATGGTAAAGGGTTAAATAAAGGACACCGGATGGAACTCAAGAGAAACTGACTGGTCAACGTGAACACGTACTTGCAGACTCTGAGATCGAGCTGCCCAACAGACAACATTAGCATTCTGCGGCACAGAGTGACAAGGATGAGTGCTTCTTCAAATGAAACGTTGAAGTCGTTTCTCCCCGAAAGCTTCTTCAGCTCCTGCATCCACACAGCAAGTGGCCACATTTGTGCTGTTGCTGTGTTCAAACGCATTTTGTTTACCGGGCCACTTTAAAACAAATGTACACGCAGCGGGGCCAACCCTCCATGAAATGAGAAGCTGGTTGCAGCGAACCCCGCTCACGGAATGGATAAACGTGACCGACTCAGCGGTGCTCAGCCATGCCAAGAAATAATTGCGGACCCATAGCGCAAAACAGCCGAGTGGCATCGTGGTTAGAAAATAAACTGAAAACACACTCGGCAACAGAAGTAGTATTGTTGACGAGTTTTGTTGTTGTTGGCAATTGCGCTTGTCCACCACTGCCAACGCAGCAGCGGCATCACCAAACAATTTGTGGTGAGGCAGCTCGACTCACGAGAAGGTTTGCGAGTTCGAATCACGGCCGAGGGCTGACCCACCCCACCGTTCATTCGTCGACGGTTTACAAAGTGAGTTCCGCTTTATTTTTTTTAGCAGTCGCTCGTGGTGGATTGTAAAACAAAACAAAATTCTCCTCGGCTCAAAGGAACGATTCAGTTCTGCTGCCGAGCGAGGCGGGGACACGCGAATGGTCAACGCACCCGCAGCATGAACCAATCAATGGTGGCCTCTTGGGGCTCGTGACAAACGGCAAACACGTGACTGGCATGGCGGCCGTTTATGTCGCGGCAATGGAAAACGAGAAACTGATGTCATTGCGACAAAAATAAGAACGCCACAGTTGACAAACAATCTAACGCAGCTCCTTACTATTAAAATTCCTTCCCTCTATTACTGAAAACCCTACTCCCTCCCTTTGATGCTGCTAATCCTGCATACTGCATAATGCACGGGCATAATTTAACTTTGAACCCCCCCACCTCCTACGCATTCCACAAGTAGTGACTAATCCCATATCTGCATTTCCCATAAATATGCTAAATTCCTCTTGATATGCAAGTTCCTTTGTCAAGGCGCCCCTTCCAACCCAGCTTAAATATACGCTGCCAAGCATGGTGGTGCCCATTCAGACGCTGTCTTTCCGACAGACCTATTCTTCACCTGAGGACGGCTGCTTGCGTTGTGGCCGAAACGTCGTGAGAATTATTTTATTATGTTTAATTTTTATTATTTTATTATTTCCCTTCTACGTGACTTTACCGAAAGAACCAAGAAGATGAACCTAACGGGGGTTCTAGAAGCCAATCATTTTTGGTCGAACACCTCCATCGAAGTGAATCCAGTTCTCGCATTGAGAAACATGCATTGCGATTATTTAGATGATTTTGGTGCTATGATTGTCCAAATGATGGTGCCACTTTGTTGAGCTATCATTTGTGGCCAGGTCGCTTCTGAAAAATAAGTTAATACCTAAGTGGGCTTTGCCTGGTAGGTTTAGTTTTATTTGTACGTGTTCAGATTATTTGTGTACCTTTCTTGTATTACTATCACGTTTTTGTACTGTGTGTTGTTGTAACGATCTTACCCGCCCCTACTGGACATCTGTGAAAAAGAGCTTTATAGCTCATCGGATTCCTCCGGTATAAATATTCTGATTCTGGAACAACAGCAGACTTTGTAAGGCACACACACTGGGCTTTGTGCGGTCCAATCGGTCACATTTGATGACACCTGTGGTGTTTATTTTCTAACCAAGTTACGAGCCACTTCATTGTACCCGCGTGGTATAGATTCACGCCACCAAATGACAAATAATTGATTTTGTGATCTTCGAAAGTGCCGAGTAAATGATTTATGTTTCCCCGGCCGCACATGCACGCCACTTCGCGGAACCAACTCGCAGTATTTTGTGCTAAAGTGTGATGAAGTGTGACGCATGGATATTCTTGCACTGCAACGGCACGCCACGCTCTCGCTGCTGATGAAGAGTAACTTATCTCTTGAAGCGTACAGGCCATTCCACTTACGTGACCTAAAGTTGGTTGTAAACAGGAGTTTACGCATTTTACCAAAGCGCATATTTTTTTAAACTCCCACTTGCATTCCGATTTGTGCCATCGGCATCGTGTGACGAGATGAATAAACGTCCGGTTTGAAGCTCGCAGAGAAGTGCGTCCACCCGTCTTAGAGAACAGGCCTGTGGAAGGTGACATTATAGAACTACTTCTGAGATTCATTCAAGTGACCGCTTTGCCAAACAAAGGGAAAAATTTACTTTTATACATTTAACTGTGATGGAGATTTACACGATGAGACCTCCTTTACCAGTGGCAAAATATAGTAGTAGGTTTTTACCCTTTAAACTGGTACAAAACTGCCACCTTTATACAAGGCATCATGTTTGCAATAACTGCAACACAAGCAGTCAAAATGCAAACAAAAATAACAATTCTGATAATGGTAATGATATGCACTGTCCTTGAAGTTGATTGGTCCACACCTGAGACAGCTTTCCTTAGAGCCTAGTCTCCATTGGTGTTGGACCAGATGACGCCAAAAGGCGTACAACTCAAAAACATGATGCCTTGTATAAAGGTGTCAGTTTTGTACCAGTTTAAAGGGTAAAAACCTACTACTACTGTGATGGAGATGTTGATTTTGATGGTTGGTTTGCTTTATTTTGGTTTGTTTTTGCGTCTGTCATTGTAGGTAACCACGGTCACTCTTGTAAATGAGATGCATACGGTCACTTTAGCTCTCACCTGGTTTAAAACAAAATGAACTTGACTTGACTTGTTGATCGCCTGGCAGTCAAATTGAAATGTTTCATTCTCAAAGCTGGAATTATTTACAATCGAGCGCAAATGCCGAATTCGTATTAGGTATAATTTCTTTTTTTGATGCATTTATTAGTGAGTGAGCAGAGACCATCAGCTTTGTACAGTGAAGGGCCCAGTTTACTTGAAAGTGGCTGAAACCCAGATTTGAACTCAGGCTTCCAAGCAGTTTCGGTTACGTGCTCTGACCGCTGACCCACGTGATCCAACCTTGAAACC
>CM025618.2:3393841-3427753 GCA_014621495.2 Entosphenus tridentatus
TGGCATCTACATCTGCAGAACGTGAAGAACCAGTGGCATCTACATCTATAGGAGATCATACAACTTTTAAAGCCATTCCCCGTGTTTAGTGTACACGCCGTACAACACGTTGGGAATCGACAGGAGTAAAGTTGCCCTTATTAACAAATAGACTAACGAACAGAACTCTGGAACCTAACTCGATGAAATCTAATTTGTCCATCAGCGCTGGGTGATTCCTAACAAATTAAACCTCGATGAGATCCTTGCAGTCATTGCAGTTGATTGTACGGGCAATCTTAATGTAAAAATTTGAATGCAGAAACGCAAGTGAGCAAATATGCATATAAATGTGCATATTTGAGATTCTGCCATGACGTAATACCGCGTCGCACACGTGGACGTGCAATCCTGAGGTCGCCAATTCCATCACCTGGAGGGGCAGTGGAAGCAATGGGAAAGTATCTCAAAATCCACGCCCCCCACCCACCCACCCAGCCACATTCATTATCCCAGCGGGAGTTAGTTGGGCGGAAGTTCGTGTATGATGGGGTAAAGTAGTGTGGGTACTCCCACTCATTATTTGAAACGTCTGGCCAACATGGACGAACAGGCCACAAACGAATCCTCTAAAGCGCCGTTCTTCATTGCAAGGCGACCTTTGGTCCAGCGGCGCCCCCCCACCCCCCCCGATCGCCTTTAGTGGGGCCCATGACGTGGGGCCCCCGATACACACCATGTGAGAACAGCACCCCATCATCATCATCGTGATGCTGTCAAACTCCAATGGTCTCAGATGTGTGGCGGCTCTCACACTGATGATGTCTTATCGGTGCCCCCGTCGCGGGAAATTTCGTGAAGAACGCAGCTCTAGAGATGTTCTCCCGAGCTTCCTCGAGTGTAAGCCCTTCTGCCAGCAGTGGCTCGAATGAGAAATTGCAGGGCTGCACCTTGACCTTTAGCCCATTAATTTACGCACGTCTCTGATTAAACAAAAAAGAAACGCGTCTCAAAAGTGTGTGGGAGGGGGGTGTTGGCCTCTTTATACGTGAATATTTTCTATAATTATATTTAAAAAATAGACAAGCGAGAAATCAATTGAAAGGGGATTTCCCTGATGAATGCTTCACTGAAAATGACACGCGGCGCGCGCATTTAGTACCCTGATATTTGCCTGCGAGAGCGCTCGTTAATGCGCTCGCAGTGCGTTTTCTCTTTCGTATCGCGAATCGATTTGTGCCTCACCGCGGAATTTAATAAGTCATGGAGCGCAGGCGAATTGTCAACATAAACACTGCGTATGAAAGCGATTGCTGAAAGTGAGCGTAATTATATGTGTGCGTGCGCCCGCGCATGTGTGTGCGGGGAGCGGTAGTGCAACGGTTTAGCGCGCTGCGCGATAAACCTCGGCCCCCCCAGTTCGATTCCCGCTCACGGCCAAAGTCAGTGACGATTATCTGAACCGGTCCTGGGCCTCCCCTAGGTCGACTCAGCTTCAAATTGTGAAGATCAGGTCTGTCGGAAAGACAGCGTCTAAATGACAGACCTGTTCTTCACCTGAGGACGGCTGCTTGCGTTGTGGCCGAAACGTCGTGAGAATTATTTTATTAGGTTTTATTTTTATTATTTTATTATTTCCATTCTACGTGACTTTACCGAAAGAACCAAGAAGATGAGCAATGGAGTTGTTCGCCTCTGCGTTGGCGATTCGTGAACCAGCGTTTGAAAACTCGGCAGTCCCCATTGCAGAAGCTCCTCTATTCTGCACCCTCACATTTTTTTTTTTACACCTCTCGCAAAAGTGATATTCATTTTATTAAGCCTGAAGGGATGTTAGGCTAAGTCGAGAGCTGACGGAAATTTGAAATTGCGACCCCTCTCACCGGGAGTCTTTTCCCCTCTAACCAGTGTCATCCATCCAAATTATCCGTTAATAAGTATTGAGGTGCGCCTTCTTTCTTCATTTTTGTGTGTGTGTGTGTTATGAAGATTACCGCCAGACCACCCTGAATACACGTGACCTCCGTCAGATCTTGGAGGCGAAGGGCGGGTTTGAGGCCTGCGTTTGCACCTTTGTGTGGGAGGCCGCATGGGAAGCACCAGGTGTCGCAGTCTTGAGCTGCAAAGCTAAGCCAGCAGATGGCAGCACAGCAAAGGGATTTATTTTTTAATCTGTGTGGAGCTTTTCAGTGTTAGCCCCATGAGATGCGTGGTCTCATGCCAGTGTTCTCCATATGAAGCCACAGACACACACACCTTCGTGGGATTGGCCAAACATTCCAATTTGCAGGACTCGAATGAAACAAGTCTTGAGACTCAGTGGGGCTTCCCCTAGGTTAGAGTATTTGGCTGCTATAAATGTCCACGTGATGATAAGCCACTTCACTGAGCTGTCATTTGCGGCCAGATCGCTTCTGACAAAGAGTTCAGTGGGCCTTACCTGGTAAAATAAGAAAGAGTTTAGTTTGATAGTTTACTTTTTAGTTTCAGAGGTCGGTAACCAAAATAACAAGATGAACCATATTTTAGAATTCGGTAAAAGAAACCAACTCAATGTTCCATGAGCCATGCGACTAAACTCGTAAAGGTAAAATCAAAGCGTCGCCAAAACGCTCACGTTTTTTTCACCCAATATTGTCCATACAAGTGAAGCACTGGTATATAACGGATGCTCTTTAAACGAAACAAAAAAACAATCAGCTAAATACTTTAAAATAACATTAACCTAACTTGCAGTCCCTTTGGCTTTGGTTTCATGAGCACAAGTCTAGCTTAATAGACCAGAAAATTGCCCGCTAACATCCGTCGCTGTTTAACAGCGCATTCTAGAGAGCTTCTTTCTACGCAGATGCACGGAAGGATGAACAAAGCGGTACCCGTTTGATCGACCTCAAAGAATTGACACCCTGAGTTGATCCCCAACTGGGATTTCAACTCGCAACCTTCTGCTGTAGCGCCGAAGTCTTGGGAGAGGTGGTAAGCACCCATACACCGCACGCGACCTGCTGATCGACACATTTATTCTGCCGTGTGGACAGATGTCGGGGGCTTGCTTAATAAAGGTGTCCGTTGTTTCAACTCCCGTGCCGGAGCAACGAACAGGCGACCTCTGGATTGAAAGTCCCAGCGTGCGAAACCATCCCTCCACGGCAGCATCCAGAGCTGCTGAATGCTCGAAATAACATTCGAGCCACAGCAACTTCCAGTGTATGAATTTCACACAGCGCCAGAGCCAACAAATGAATTAGGCTAATACATTCACTACAAACGGGGACATGCCCCATAACTCATTGTGCATCCCACACAATGCCGAATGCGAATAAATAAATAAACCCCTCCGGTATATGTAGACAGACAGCGATCGAAAGCCATTAATCGATATGGAGCACAACGTGTGTCAATAGTCTCTAAAGAGTGACCCCCTCCCCCCTAACCCAACCCTGGAGGTGAAAAGGCATTCGTAAGGTGTATTGGATGCTTGTCCATGCAGAGGCAGCGCAGCGGCAATTTAAACGTGCGACGCTTTAACAAATAATGTTGGCCAGACGCCGTGTGCTGAAAATGCTCGCGGCCCTGCAAATGTGCCATCAAATTTCGCAGCCGCGATGTTCCCCAGCGACGCTTTGGCCGTGAGCTTCACAGTGCGACCCTACTGCGTGCATTGGGCCTGTGGATGTTGGCCGGCTTGCAGAAGAAAAAAATTAATAACACGTGGAGCCTTTTTCGGCAAAAAGTTTCGTTTCAAAAAAAGTTACGCAATTTGGAAGGCCTGAATCGAACGTCGCGGGAAGGCGTTATATATGTAATCAGGATAGAGGGGAGAATGTGGCAGGGGGGGGGGGGGGGGTAGAGGTTTGAATGAGTGGGACAGACGTGCAGGATGGAAAGAGGGCAGCATACCGTGACAGGCATCATAGTGTGGACACCCAGGAGTTGGTGACCAAGGCGAGAAAAGCCTAGAGCCAGATGTGGGGAGATTGTGAGATTGCCTCGGGGAGTGTGGGTATCAGTTGTGCTAAAGCTTTGGGATCTGGCAGAAGGAAGGACGTGATGGAAAGGTTTAGTGGCACCAATGGCTGTGATGACCTTTTGACCTCATCATTCAGCACGCCTTCCCGAAACCACCAGACAGTCTGATCGTCCTCTGGACATGACTACGAAACAAAGCAAACGGCGTTCGGATGTTGAATGTGTAACAAACGTGGGCACCGGAGGACGGAGAAACGTGACGATGTGGCGTTGTGGCGTCAGTGGCGTTGGCCGTGATGATCTATTGCTAGATGATGTTTCATTATTGGCCCAGTCACGGCTGACATAATAAAGTTTCGCTGCACAACAGAGTCTAGATCAGCGTTCTTCACTAATGTTCAAGACATCACCAGCGCGAGCACCGCCACACGTTTGAAACCATTGGGGGTTTGACAGCAGCGCGGTGATGATGACGTGGTTGTGTTTTCACCATTTGTGTATTGTCGGGTGCCGCAGGTCTGAAGCCGCGCTAAAGGCCACCAGGGACTGCCGGTGGCGCGCGTGCCTTGCAATGAAGAACACCAGCATGAGGCATTCCTTCTGTGCGCGCGTGTTAACGAGAGATGTTGCGGAAACGCGATCGTTCGTGCACTCTGCCGCGTACGCGGTGATCTGTGTGCCATTGCCAGTCGCGGCTAACGTCAGTGTCGGCGAGTGATATCTGAACCAGGCCTGGGACCCTCCTTCGCCAATCCTGCACCGAGCAGCGGGGTGGTCAAGTGCGGTCGAACAAGCGGCAAGTGGGATGACAGTGAGCTTGCACGTGATATTGTTGTGACGGGCTATATTATATAGTCGCGAGCCGTAGCGTGCAATGTTTTAAACATGTTTGTAGAATCTCTGTATTGGTCATGGGGCAGCGTTGATATCCATTGGAGGTTCGTGGGGGGGTTAAAATTCCACATTGCGATGGCAGGGGCCAGTGTTAGACACAGGACAACTGCTGTTGATTTCCCTCAAAAGTGGAATGATATATATGTCCAGCATTAAAGGGAGCTTTACAATACGTGAAATATTACATAGAAAAGGCCTTTATCCTTGGATCTATTAAAGCTGACTCCATCCCTCTGTTCAAGTCGTTTCTTAATAAAAAAAAATCCTATTCAGTCCAGAATTCCTCATTCCACCGTTCCCTCCTCTCCCCAATTCCTCCCTTTGCTTAAAAAAAGAATCCCTCATCTCCCCCCCCCCTCACAGTCCCCCATGGTAATGCGATGTCTTTCTTCTCGCACAGTGTCTTGAGATGCAGGCGAATTCAGGCGCTGTAAACGTTCAAAGGGGTGCAGCGGTGGTGCAGCCGTTAGCACAGTGCTCTGTGAACCGGGCAACCTGAGCAAAATATATTTACCATTTCTCGCGGGACATACTTGGTTTTTGCCCTTATTTCGATTTGCTTCATTACTGGCTTTTTTTTTCTCTCTCTCTAAACCCGTGCTTTGTTTGCTAAAACTTTTTTTTATTTTACCAAGTAAGGCCGAGTGAGCAATGCAGCAATTTTTCAGAAGCGACCTGCCGATCGCAAATAATAGCTCAACCAAGTGGCTTGTCACGTTGGAAATTTATAGCAAACAAAATACTCAAAACGTATGGTTCTAAACGTGGAGGCAAAAACCGCAGGACCCGGAGAAAAAAAAGTTCCACGCGACCACAAGGAGAACATGCAAACTCCAAATATACAGCAGGTGTCAGGGTCTGCATCGAACCCACGACCTCCTGTATACAAGGCGAAGTAGTCAACATCTTGTCACAGTGGCACAGAAGCTCGCGTAGCAGAGCTGTACACTCTCACTATCCTTGCAATTTTTCCACATTTCAAATTTACCCCACAAATTTCCTCAAGTGGGATTATGCATAGGAATAATCGCCCCCTACTGACAGAATAATGGCCCAGATCACACTTAATTATGGGACTTATCCTGGTCTGAGTTCTCAACTGGTTATCAAAAACAAACGAGACTTGACTCGTTTGTTGTGTCCATGGCTAACATGAGTGACGAGGCATATCTGAGCTGGTCCTGGGCCCCCCAACCTTCTCCAACATGCGTTGGCCAGAATGGTGAAGTATGGTCAAACAACCCCCAACGACTGACACGGTGGTGCGGCCTTCAGCGAGCAGGAGATTAACAAACGGGGCTTCACATTCCGTTCATTTAATAATCTGTGCATTACATTTGTATTGTCACTCTAATTCACTGGGCACTAAAGCATGCCACAACACGTGTATGTTGTGTAGGTGCGTTGTAGGATGCGTGGAATTCGTTACCATGGCAGTAACTTTTCTAAGGGCAGGGGCATGCAGGACAGAATCAGGAACTAAGGTGTTATGGTATGTGCTTCAACGCCCTATGTGTGGTGATTCATACGTGCAGTACATACATCAGTGTTGCGTAGAGTGCAGTGTTTGATCTTGACGGGGAGCATATTTGTACTGTTCTGTAACAAGTGGCCTGCCACGCTTTTTCGACGAATTGTTTCAATTATGGGTCACTATTCGATTCAGGAATCTTTAAGTGCTGTATACAGGGTCCTTCAAAAAAATGTTAACACTGTAGTTTTTAATGGGAAAAGAACGGATGATACACTGTAACATGTTACCAAATGTAATGTTAATAGCTTCAAAAGTCAAAGAGTCTCCACTCGTTCGCCATCATTGTCAACACGTGCCTGAAATCTTCTCCACGTGGTCTCCAGAGCCCAGAAGCACGTTTCGTGTGGTATTGTTGCAAATTCTCAGAAGTATAACAAAAATATTTGAAGCACCCTGTATATTAAGTACTAGCCAGCTTTGCCTGAGACTTGGATCCACCACGCACGTCCGCCTTTGTCTCCCCAGTGGCGATGTTCACACACCACAGCAGTTACTCGTTTGAGGCTGAGTCGACCTAGGGGAGGCCCAGGACCGGTTAAAATAATCGTCCGTGAGCGGGAATCGAACTCGGGTCATCGAGTTCGTAGAGCAGCGCGCTAACCACTACACTACAATGCGTTACGCTTCTACATGCGCGGTCACATGACAGATGTGACGTCACAGCTCAGTTGCCGTGCAAAAAATATATGCATTATTGAGCCCCCCCCCAAAAAAAGTGTATTTTTAAAATGTTTGCATGGTGTACAGTGTGGAAAGTACCCACATGGCAAATTTCAAGTTTGTTGCATGTCGGGAAGTACGCTCAACATTTTGAACAGACACCCGTATTCACAACTTTGTCTTTTATACATATGGAGATTGAAGTGCCTTGTAGCACCTCTAGTGGCTGCAAGGGGGGTCATCATGTGAACTAATCTAAAATAACATTATTTAAAACTAATCTATTTTTTTACCACGCAAGTCCCACTGAGCTATGTAGCTCTCATTCAGAAGCCACATGGCCACAAATGATATCTCAACCAAGTGGCTTATCACGTGGACATCTATAGCAGCCAAATAATCCAAAATCATGTTTCTCAATGTGAAGGGAAAAAGCGGAGGATCTAGAGAAAAAAATCCACGCAACCACGGGAGAGCATGTAAATTCCAAATATACAGGCGTTAGCGTCGGGGTCGAACCCATGACCTCCTGTAAACCAGGTGAGGTAGTTAACATCTCGCCACCGTGGCATATGGGTGTGAATTGAAAACGAGAGTATCGCGAGTATAAACTTCACCTTATATCGATGATAGATGCATCACGACACCCCTAGTAACAACAGATATTGGACAAAATGTTGTACGCATTCAATGTATAAATAGATAACAATTGCAATCTGATGAATAAAATGTCATTACATGCTGCCAACAAAGGAAACATACCTTCACTAAAAGCTTAATTGGTTGGACACGATGAGCGATTTACATTTTCTTGTAATTTGCAAAAATGTACAAAAAGTACGGGAACATTGGATTCTGAGCGTTATAATGTACACATCATATTTCATTACGGGCAATGAAGTCTTTAAAATGATCCGCCTTCTACGACATTAATTACTAGCAGATTCACTCATTCACAGCTGGATTAGCGTAGATGAAAATGATGGAAACACCATCATCATCATCATCATCTGTTGCTTCCGTCGGCTCATTAGCGATGGGGAGGTCGAATTAATTTCCAACACGGTTCACTCTCTCGAGTGAGCCTCATCACTTCAGTCAGTCCCGACCCTTTCTCTTCTCGAGCTACAAACGCTGCGTTCATCCACCTGGGTTTCTGTTCTCCCTTCTCACTCTGAATTCTGACTACAGGTAAGTTCCCCGACTTACGACGATCCGACTTACGACATTTCGATCTTACGATGGCGATAGCGAAATGACAAAATTGTAAAATATTTTACATTTCGCGCGGCAGACAAACGCAACAGCGGTACGAGGTACGATACTGTACGTTGGGACGCTGCTGGGATGTACTGTACGCATAGAGTTTATATAGTACGGTGCTGTAAATTGCTCTGTTTTGTTCAATTATCACCATTCTTTAAGACTCCTGGGTAGGCTAGGCCATCTTCGACTTACGATATTTTCGACTTACGATGGGGTCGTCGTAACGCATCTCCATCGTAAGTCGGGGACTACCTGTACTTTGAATCAAAGTACAAAAAAAACATTATTAATTATTCCTATTTATCGTAACTCGCGTGTTTGGTTGGTCGCGACTTTTAACATTTGCGCTGCTGCATTGTGTTCCAATGACGTTAGGCTGATGCGTCTCTCTGCCGACGCTTCACGATAAAATGAAACTTTAGTTGCCCCTGCTCAAGAAAAAGTGGCAAGCTGGTGCTCGGCCATCTCTGTTGACGGTGCTGAGCAAGCGGTGGAAATTCCACATTCCTAAGGCGGGCGAAAACCGGTATTGCTATTTAATCAAACGGTACATTCGTACACGTTGCTAATCGTCTTGTGCAACTGAACATCGTAGCATCAGATGAAGTATCCCCATTGGGAATCATCGCAGAGTGGTGCAGCAACCCACGTGAGAGAGAGTGGCCGTGGAAAGAGAACGTCACAGAACTACTTCTGATAGACCTTGAAGTGACTGACTCACACATTGGCTCGGGACCATCAACCCACTCCACTTGATATCATCAACTCACTCCAGTTGAGAATCTGGTTCAATCATGGGTGGCGGCCTGGGTTCGAACCCAGGTTCTCTGCAGTGACCGCTCATCGCACGTATGTTCGTACGTATGTCGAACTTTTTTCGCGCCGTACGCAGCTAACCGTGCTAGCCAACTAATTTAAACATAATTCTAGATTTTAAGTTTTCGTGACTGCAAGGATTCATACTCTTTGGGGTTTTCGGTAAAATCACGTAGGTAAAAAATTATAATAAATTAACTCACGACGTGTCAGAAGCAACACAAGCCTCCGTCATCAGGCGTAACTGCTCCAGTAAAATTGCTGTAGCAGTGACACCTGATGACGGAGGCTTGTGTTGCCTCCGAAACGTTGTGAGTTAATTTGTTTAAATTTTTTACCTACGTGGCTTTACCGAAAAAAAAAAACAGTATCAATTTAAACATGTTAAAATCTCACCAGAAAGGATGTAGAGCATGCATACAGAAGGGCTTTGTTAGGAGGCTGGTGAGTGGCTGGGCATAGGGCACACATATATAGCGCTGGATAAGGAGAAGATTAGGAAGGGGTGGTTTGACAGTTATCAGTTACGGCTTTTAGAAATCTACTTTGGATTAACAAATAACTCGGCCGCACGGCTTTTAAACACAGTGAATGCTCGTTGACATTTAATTTCATAACATTCGCCGGCACGTTTCAAATATCTACGTGCGGATCAATAATATAGTCTGGATAGTCTCTTGGCGATACATTCGAGTGCATGAATAGATTGAATACCGTGTCCGATGTCTGTTGATGAAGTGTGCGTGTACGATGTGAGAGAGGTTTACGTTGCTTGACCACAGCATTCGACGGCAAATAACACAAAGCCTCATTCGAAGCAAGGTGCACCCATTGGAAAGTTCTGTACACCAAATCCAGCTGCGCATGCCACTGTGTGACACACTAAAATGGGCCAACGGTGGCACAGTCGTAAGCCATTGAGCACCGCTTTGCAGGAAGTCGAGAGAAGCCACCCTTTGAAGAGACTGACCCATTCGTAGAAATGTCGAATTTCCATCACTGGTTAGGCACTGCAGATGGATATGTGTGCTATTCCCTACTCGTTTGAGCAGGAAAATACTTTGACTGGCATTTGGCTGTTACGTTTTATATATGTATAGTATTGCTTACAATAGCGACCAACATGCGGTCCCCTTTGTAAATTCATACCGCACCACGCTGGTAAGAATGGCTTGGTTGAATATTACTATTAATAATTTTATTTTACCAGGTAAGGCCACACATTGATGTTTTTCAGAAGAGACTTGGCAACAAATGATAGCCATAATTAAGTGGCTTATCACGTGGAAATGTATAGCAGCCAAATACCCTAAACACATGTTCATAAATGTGGAGGAAAAAACCGGAGGGACCCGGGGAAAAATAAACACACGCAACCACGGGGAGAACATGCAAACTCCAAATATACATCAGCCAGCTTCAGGGTCGGGTTCGAACCCACGACCTCCTGCATACCAGGCGAGGTAATTAACATCTCGCCATCGTGTTGAATATGGTGACAGCCATCACGGGGAATCTACATTAGAAACCGGGTTCATAGTTCAACGTCCTCACCACTGTGCCATTGGTGCACACCGCTATTAATTAACCAAATTCGTATGCAGAAAAGTTACGTGTTTGCTTCAAGGTAAAGGTTTCGTTGAAGTTGGTATACTAGTATGTTCGCGTGTGTATTAGCATTATGGTGAGAGGTCAAGTGTTGACGCTACAGGGTCTACATTAGCCAAATTCGAAATTACCCGCAAATTACTCAATTGGGATTATGCACGGATGCATTGTCGGCTCCCTACTGGCAGACGAATGCCCCAGGTCACGCTTGCAAATGAGACCGATCCTGGTCTCTTGAGTTCTCACCTGGTGAAATATATATAAACTTGAACTGTAACTTATTTTCTTGTAGTTTTCTGTTTGCATTCTAAGAATATCGCTTGTATTTACAACTAAAGAGTTGTTTTTCCCATGTTTGGACCTTCTCTACAAAATACCAGTTTGAACACGTACGTTTTCTGCCATGAAGTGCGTGGACATTAACAGAATGTCCTCTAAATAATATGAACACAGTGGCTGTCCTGCCATAGCTGTTAGGGAAATGGTTAGTTCTGTTGGAGTCTCTGACCCAACGTTTGAAATTCCACATTCCCAAGGCAGGGCCAGTCCGTATCATTGTTAACTTCCCACAAATATATATCTATGTTTTTGTTTTTATTAGCACCAGTGAATGGGCTAAACCATAGAATGCAATCATAATTGAATTACTGTCTAGATTTCTGACAACAGAACCATGAGTGTGTGTGCATGTGTGTGTGTGTGACTGTTGACCACCCACCACTTCGTGTGCCATCATAGGTGTTACTCGCGAACGGCACTTGTCCCAACAGTCTGTTAAGGCTACACGTGGGAAGTTTGTCTTTGTAAGACTTCCTGCATGAGACAGATTGCATGGTCTGTGTGTGTGTGCACATGTGTGTGCGTGTCTGAAAATAGTTTATAGTGTGCATATCTCTCTAGCATATCTGACCAGATGGCACCGCTGTTCAAAGCACTCAGCTCAAAAAATTGCAAGGTTAGGAGTTCAAAACCCGGTCAATGGGATCAACTCACCCGATTGTCCCTCGCGGGCCAATAAATTAGATACCACTGAGAAAAGTCAGCGGTGGGTCATCCGATGGGGGACACTGCCAACTGTCATGGGAATGTGGAATTTCAGCGACTGACTCCGGACAGCGAACGGAGATGAACAACTGCCCGACCGCTGGGGTCAATTTTGCGATTGTCCATGAATTCAAAACGCATTTTGGTAACCACGTTACCTTGAGAGAGACATTGGCCACGTTCGCGTGGTAATCTTTTTTTAGTATTGGAGACATTTATCCGGATCAACAAAGTTCAACAAGCACAAATGGAAATAATGCATGCGCATTTTGCTTTTGTGCGAATCTCAAACATACCCCAGGCTTTGGTGCATTTTGTAAACTTCACTTGAATTGCTACCTAAGGCAAATCATCTGGTCTCCGTCTCGGTGCATTCAATGGCGGTGAGTCCCTTGCGCTCGTAACGAATGCAACCACGTTAACCGCTGTTCACTTATTAGACGCGCATTCCAGATAATTCGCTTGAAAGTTAAGTATCGCAATGAAAACATTTTCCCCGACGTGGAGCGACTCCAGTCGCCCAGAACGGAACCACGGAGCGAACGTCCCCTCGGCTCGATGCCCCGTTCACGAATGCGAAGGAGGCATCACAGCAAAGCCACTCGGCTCCCACCTGACGCGATAGTCATCTGGCAACCACCTCAAATGTGAACCCATCGACGCTGTCTCAGTCAACATCTACTACGTCAGCCGCGCGGAGGCGAATATTGCAATGGAAAACGTGGCCGGTGAGAATCATTCCACAAAGTTGTTGTTGCTGTTGTTGTTGTTGTTTAAGATGTGGGGTAGGAAGAAGGAAACAAACGCACGCTGATAGGTAACGTGCGATATGAGCAGTGATTGTGGTGGCCAAGATGCTGAATGATGGTGGTTGGGTGGTGGGATGGCGTGAGGCAGCGGCGATGGAGCGGGGGGGGGGGTGTAGCGGTCAGCGCGCTGCGCTACGAACCCGGCCACCCGGGTTCGACTCCCGTTCACGGCCAACGACCAGTGACGATTATCTGAACCGGTCCTGGGCTTGGCCTCGGTTGACTCAGCCTAAAATGAGGACCTGGTGCGGTGTGGAAGCATCGCCACTCGGGATACGAAGGCGGCCGGGCGTGGTGTTGGCCACTCATCATCCCCTTGTATGCTGCGCTGGCCGTCATAGGTGCTGCTCGCTAACAGCACTTGCCCCAACAGTCTGTTAAGGCTATACAGGGGATCACTGTCTTTGTTTTGGTCTGGGTGGCGGGTGTGTGTATGTAGGCGATCGGGAATTAGCACACTCCTCTTTATTTAAACGCACGCACGCAAATCCCGCGTTAATGCTGTTGTCGGATTAAGACGGACCTCCGTCATCCCCACAGCCACTCGGGCACGAGCCTCAAACCCCAACAATCACTCACTCGATACCACCACAACCTCCTCCTCCTCTCTCTCTCCCCAGGCCAGACCCAATAGCGGGATAGAGTCCGCCCCGGGGGACAGACCCGAGCCCAGCCCAGCTGAAGCCCGGCCTCTTTCGTGTGTTTTTGTGTGCCTCCCCCCCCCTCCTTGTTTTGTCGTCGTCTTCCCCTTTACTCCACCCCCCCCAACCCCCACCCCCATTGATCAGCCGCCTCCTATTGCACCGCATGTGGCTCGGAGCCATACATATTATCGGCGGGGTGTATAATAAGAGAGAGAGGGGATGGGATGGGCGAGTGAGTGAACAGCAAAAACGTGGGATGTTAGTGGTTTGACATGCGTGTGCGTGTCTGCGTGTGTGTTTTTGTTGTTTTTATTCCGTGAGCAACATCGAGTCGAGTGCGAAGTGGTATCTGAGCCTGTCCCGTGCTTCCTCGAGGTCGACTCAGCCTTCAAATGAGCGCCCTGGCTTGTCGCTGTGGGGGGGGGAGGGGGTGTGAGACAAAAGGTGATGCCCGACGTCGCGTCGTGCTGGCCTTGACAGGTGCTCGCCAACATAACGTGGACCTACGACATTTATATCAAAGCCTAGACGAGGGGTCTTTGTTGGTAAGGTGGTTGGGTGTGGTTGTTTGGTGGTGGTGGTGCGGTTGGTGGAGGAGCGGTGGGGCAGGCGGTTAGCGCGCTGCGCTATGAACCCGGCCACCCGAGTTCGAATCCCGCTCACAAGCCAAAACCAGTGACAATTATCTGTACCTACCCTAGGTAGACTCAGCCTCAAATAAGTACCTGGTGTGCAAACATCGCCACTAGGGAGACAAAGGCGGCCGGACGTGGTGCTGGCCACCCACGCCCTCGTGTGCCGTGCCGGCCTTCAAAGGTGCTCACTAACAGCACTTGCACCTCAAAAGTCTGTGAAGGCTCCAACGGGAGGGGGAGGGGCTGAATCTTTGCCTTTGATCTTCGTTGGTGGAGTGGGGACGACTGCGTGAGTGGTGGACGTTCAGGAGCGAGCGGTGCAGCCCGGCCGGGTAGGTACGCCCGGGGTGCGTTGCGCGTGTCTCTGTTGGATGGGTGTTGGGTGAGTGGGGTGGGGTGCCGTGGGGTTGAGTGCCGTAAGTGGGGAGGGGGCAGGCGGGGGGAGAAGAGGGAGGCACATGGATGGGAGCGAAGGGAGGGAGGGAGGAGAGGGACGGGGTGGAGGGTGCGGCTGGCTGTTTGCTAAGGAGGACGGCGGAAGGAGCGCATCCTTTCTACCCCCCTCCTCCCCGAACACCACGATTCAACTCCCCCCCCTCTCACCCACAGCCACCCACCCAACCCCCCAACCCACCCACCCACCCACCAACCCCCCTCTTAAGTGTAGCCGTGGCTTGCGAGTTTTGCGCATAGCGCCGAGGTGTGCGCGCGCGCGCGTTTGTCTGTCCGCGCGTGTGTGTGTGTGCGCGCGCGCAAGCAAGCAAGGTATATAGCAAAGCCCTCTGGAGTTATTCTTTTGTAACCAAATGCAGCAGCAGCAGCAGATTTGTGCATCCGAGGGGCTTGTTGGCTCGCGGGCGAACGCCGCCTGCGCTCGTTAACGCGACGACTCCGTCTCCACGGTGTCGCGGGAGTTTTCCCTTCGCTCCCTCTTCGCTACAATTGCCGGGGGAGAGTCCGTCCCGACGGAGAACACGAAGCTTGCTTACTACTATCAAGACTTGGGAGTGAAGAGACGGAGGGAGGGAGAGAGAGAGAGAGTGACCGCTGAAGAAGAAGTGAACGCGCGGATGAATGTGCTTGGCAGTCACATCTGAAGGAGAAGATGATGATGATGGTGATGATGATGACGACGACGTGTGCAGATGATGTGTGTTCAACGCAAAGGGCAGGATCGTGACGTCGCTACGTCGGCTGATTGATTATCGCCACGGTGACAATACACTGATCACACGCGAGTGTGCAGTTTGCCGGCCTCTGTCGGGAGCGAGGCTGGTGGTGCTTCTTCTTGTTGTTGTTGTTGTTGGTGGTTTTCAATCTCTGGTTCTGGGATTACGGCGGACCTACAGCTGCCACCACTGGCGCTGAGAAGACGCACGCGCGGACTATGAGTAAGGAGGGCGTTGCATCTGCAGTCGGGGATTCGCGAAACTTGGTGGTAAGTTTTGCTCCCCTTACGCCCTTGTGTTTTTGTGTCAGCTGAGATGAACGAAGCCACGTTGGGCGTCTGCGTGAACGAGGAGCGTGAAACGGGTCGCGCGCCGCGCTACTGAACCCGGTCAGCCGGGTTCGATTCCAGCTCACGGCCAACGACCAGTGACGGTTATCTGAACCGGTCCTGGGCATCCCCTAGGTCGACTCGGCCTCAAATGAGTACCCGGTGCGGTGTGTGGATATCGCAATTTGGGGGGGAGACGAAGGCGGCCGGGCGTGGTGCTGGCCACCTCCTCGTGTGCCACAGTGCCGGTCTTCATAGGTGCTCGCTAACAGCACTTGCCCCAATAGTATGTTAAGGCTATACGGGAGATCTTTGTGTTTGTGAACAAGCGTGTACTGTCTATGTTATAACGATTCTGCAGAGCTTTTGTCAATCCATCGGTTGATCAATGCTTCCCACACGTTCTTGTCGGTCATGTGTGGAGGGTATTATTGGACCATACTTCACCGCGCTGGTCACAGCGAGTTCGTGAAGGGCTCCGTGTGGTGGCTCGGCGTCGCTTCTGATGCCACTCGCCCCCTGATGTTAGCCGTGGATTGGGTGGTGGTGGTAGTGGGGGGGGATCGATCTAAGACGATGCCGAGTTAATCACAGCGCAGCGCGCTCACCACTGCGCCACCGCTCCCCCACTTACACATTGTTCACATAGATACAGAAACATTATTCACAACTCGGCTCACAAGGCGGCGGGGTGTCTCGCATCTTCCGTGCAGCAGTAACGCACGTGTAATGACAACTGCTTCACGCGCACGTGAGTTGAGATCGACAGAGGAACAGTACACAGACACACACAGTAATAGCCAATACGTGGATACAAGCCGCCCTTTGCCGTGTGCCCAGACACATTATCGTACATCATTGATGTGTTACATTAATAAAGTCTACTTTTTTCTCGTGACAACGGCCAGGCATTGTAAGCCAGCGTCCATGTGAATTACACAATCGCCCCAATTAGCAGTCCATTGTAGATTCATACTTCTCGAGGGACGCGATGTCGACCGCTGTCGCGAGACCGGTTATGGAATGGCAGCTTAAGCGCAGACGGATCGACGAGATGATCGGTTCACGTACAGGGGCAGTCCGACGGACGTCAGCAAGGAGCGCTGGACCGCGAGGGGTTAGCGACGGCGTTGGGAGATGTCTTCATCGAGCAGTGGAGAGACAATGGCTGATGATGATGATGATGAATGTGGAAGCTGCGGATACGCGTTTTGGTCTGGGGGTTACAAGACAGTGTTGGAGTGTAGCTCGTGACTGACTGCTCGGTCGAGGTGATCGTACAGCTTGAGATCATTGCGACCCATTGTCGCGTATGCATATTGGGCCCCTTATTTTTTTTTTAAAGGGACCCAATACGCACCACCACGTGCACGGTTCAGCAGGGTTTCTGTGGTTAGGCCGAAAATCTGACCGGCCAACTAGGTTATGTAAATGTTTTTTTTTATATATATAATTCTTTGGTGTATTTATTGATCGATGAAATCGATATCAGATACAGCGGTGCAAAGAATAATTTACGTGCTAAATGTTTGACCAAAACCCATTATGATGTTCGATGTGTACAAATTGGATCTGTGATGTGCGTACATTAGCGGGGCATTTCTCGATTATTTCCGCGGTAGTAATGTTTTTGGGCCATTTTTACGTAAATTATCAACAAACATCCTGTAACGAACAGTCATTAGCGCGTTTTCAGACTTGTTATGTATTGGGTTTATAATTGGAGTGATGCTGTAATGTTGAATGGCCTTCCAAAAAGAAGTATCCCTCTTGCATTCAAAGACCACAAGCATGCACCCCATTCCTCTGTAGCCCTGGCGTTTGCCAGTGTTCTATTAATAACGCCACGTGCCCTATTTTTACACAATAGCTGTTAGTGGTGGTAGTGGTTGGTCTCATGTGAGTCTCAGTAGAAACTACTGGGCTGTACTAATTGCCTTTGTTCTGAATAATAAAAAGGTGTCTCGTGCAAAACTGGACAAATTTCACCTGGTGTGGAGAGGTTAGCGCCGCTGTGTTCTGAACCTGGTGATCCGAGTTTAATCCCCTGCCATGGCTAACATCAGTGGCAAGTGCTATCAGACTCGGGCATGCCCTGACCCTCCTTCACCTACCCATATTGACCAGCGTGGTAAAGTATGGTAAAAAAAAACACACCCCACATGACTGGCATGGAGTGGCCTTCATCCACTGGTCGATTGAGAATGGCTGAATTTTATTAGAATTTTTTTTTACGTATTTGTAGTCAACAGTCTTACTAACACTGTCTCCGTGTCTTTGCGCGTTGCATCTGTCACTGTTTACCAATTGTGCCCATTGATTTGTGGCGAGGCCCTAAAGATTTTCCGTTGTTGGAGGAGAGTTGGGAATGTGCAGTCTTGGGAGATGAGCGACACCGTGAAAGAGGATCACACGCTGACCAGTATTCGATACATATGCACGTGTGGTCTCTGGTGTACAGAACAGACCTGCATCAGTCGGTAAATACTTTAAAAACCCCACCATATATATGCATCTAGGCTGTAAGTTGAGTTGCTTATGTAATACATAACCATGGCTATAGTCAAGCTCATTTGGTGGAGGGGTGAGACTCTGGTAGATCATTCGGAGGTCTCATAGTGCCACGAAAGTCAATTTTTTTGTCTTGATTTTAGATGCCCTGCCACCGCCACCGCCGGCAGGTGAGCCACCACACACGTGTGTTTTGCCAGGCGGCCCCCTGTTTAGTCCCACGTGCGGGACACTCTTTGAAAAAAAGACCAAACGCGTCCAACTAACACTCGCCGGCGCGGCACGCTTTCCTAACCGAGCCCTAACTTCACGCCGCTCACGGCGGACTCTGACGTCACGTTGGCACAGGTGGGCGGCGAAACCGCGGCGCGGGGCCCAATGCACGCCGACGTGGGACCCGCGTCCACCCCTCTGGGTCACCCCTGGCATTCGCCTGTGGCCTCCCGAAGCTCCAGCCGCCCAGCCCCGGAGGGCTCGGCTCCCGGTTCCGGACTCAGGGGGCCTTGCCCCGACTGCCCCGCGCGACTGCCCTGCCCGACGGGAAGCGGCTGCCCGTCGTCGCAGGGCGTCCCCTGCCCTGGGGACAGGGGCAGCGCCTGGCCGTGCGAGAGCTGCTCGCGGAGCAGGATGGATGACCTCAAGCGGCAGGTCCACGACCAGACATCGCCCGGGCACACGAGCAAGGTAACGTGGCCGGGATGCACGGCGCTACCGTGGCCAGATGGTAACTAGTTCGCCTGGTATGGCAGGAGGTCGTGGGTTCGATCCCGACCCTGACACCTGCTGTGCGTTTGAAGTCTGAGTGTCTCTCTTTCTCTCTCTCCGTGGTCATGTGGATTTTTATCCAGGCCCTCCGGGTTTCCCCCTCCACATTAACGAATCGACGTGCGTTCAGAGTATTTGTCTGCCATACATTTTCACGTGATAAGCCACTTGGTTGGGCTATCATATGTGGCTAGGTTGCTTCTGAAAAAGAGCTGTATAGCTCAGTGGGCCATACCTGGTAAAATAAAAAAAAGATTTTAGTGTGCTTTATGGGTGCGGAGAGATCCGTAAAGGTGAAGGCGTTGTGCAAGTGAGAACGGTCGGAGTGATGGATTGAGATGTGTGGGAAGGTTTTAAATGGAGTTATGTGGAGAGTTGAGCAGTTGGAGAGGGCATACGCTTTTTTTACGTAGTTTACTGCCATTAAGGCCGGCAGTAAATATTGTCATTGTCTCCTGGCTCAAACAAGCGTTGGGGCTGTGCTTATCTCGGTTGGCAGCTCCGAACCATCGGAGGAAATTCCAAAAGCAAGGGGCCAGTCTTACCACAGCATGACCGCTGGTATGGTTCTCGAAGAGGTGATAATTTTATTTATCTAAGAGGGATGACTGGGCAAGCTTAACTCCCCCAAAACTGGGAAATGAACTCACAAACCCTGGCAGTCCAGACATTGCGTTTATTAGACTTAGATAACAGTAGTAAAATAACCAAGTGAACAAGTATGCTAACCATACAGCCTTTGTGTATAATGGTCTATTGCCTTCCCGTAATTGACCAATCATTTGATGTTGCCTTGAGAGTCCACTTGTGGCTTTCATAGACAAGCTCCCTACGCTAGATTTGTGTTGTCGTTGTTGCTGCTGAAAGTTGAACTTAATAGAAAAGAAGAACAAGGACTGTTTTCTTGGAATTTCTCTCACTTGATACAGCTATCGTGCTGTGACGGTTCCACCTGAAGACGGAAAATTGTGTTGCCTCCGAAACGTCGTGATTTTTTATTTATTTTTATTTTACTTTTATTAATTTTAATTTTTGACCTACGTGACTTTACCGAAAAAACCTCAGAATAAGAAGAACAAACCATTTTCTCTTTTTTTTTGGCTCTACGCGCCAACCCGCGTGGGCGACAGGGCTAACGCTTTTGCCGAGATTGACAGCTCCTGTCGGCGCAGCGCACATCGCCGGGCACGTTTACATCCGTGCACAGGACCCCTTACGGGGGTCGCTTTTCACCGCTCCCGACCAACCGCACCCCTTCAACCGCACGCTCCACGCATTGTCACAACAACCCCCCCCCCACGCTCTTCGCCCGCCTTTTTTTTTACTGCGAGGGCTCAAAACACAGAGGTCCAGCCCCTGCAGCAAGCGTCCGTTCGTCTGCCGTGCTACGCTCCGCACACTCCCATGCACAACGTTTTGCCTCTTCTCCCCACCACCACCACCACCTCCCCCCCTCAAAAAAAAAACCCAGCAACAATAGACGTCTCCCCAACCTTTGCTCGACTGACCACCTGGTTTTCCCCGATCGTGGTGAGTTACTTTGTTGGTGCACACCGTGGTGGGGGGGGGGACAAGCCCTGTTTGCCAGACGATCGTGTGTGGTGGGTGGTGGTCTTGGACTGTCCCCGGGTGTTGCCACGAGAGGGCAGCACTGAGGCGCAATCACAGAGGGCTCTTTTATTGTGTGGCCACGTCTGGGGAGGGTTGCACGTGAGATTGTTCGTCTTGACAGAGTCGCTTTTTCAGCACGCCGCTTTAGTGAGCCACGATTATTGTGCGGCGATTTCAAGAAGGGGGAACGGTGGCGGCGGTGGTTAGCCTGCTGCGCTTTGAGCCCGGCGACCTGAGTTCAAGTCCCAGCCCAGAGCTAAAAGCAAGTGGCGAGTGATACATGCAATGTACCTGGCTCTCTCTCCCACCACCCATTCCCTTCACCAAACCCGCACTAATCAGCACGGTGAAGTGTGGTAAATAAATAAAAAAATCCTCGCGATTTGGAAGGCATCTTATTTGGATTTTACCAAATTCACGCATCACAGATTTGCCCATTGCTTCTTCTCATCTATTTAATTCACATCATGTCCACCATTTCATGCACGCGTGCACCGTTGTTAATTCTTTGTAGAGTGCCTTGGTTAAGGTGCCATATAAATTCCGTTAAGATATGATGGGACAGAGTACTGTGAAATATTGTTTGACTATATAATAATTGGTATGATTTCCCCGCGTAATTCTGCAGTCCCATCCTAGACGTTATTCAAAAGTCTATTATTTTCTTTCTCAAACGACCCTGGGAAATGTGTCATCTCAAATTGGTGTTCCTGAGACAGCGCGGTGGAGACTCCACGTTCCCATGGCAGAGGCCAGTTTGTCTCGAGCACAGCAGCTGTTTATGCCGCACGAAGGAGATTTCCTATTTTGTCGACCGTGGATGGTGGATGATGGGCCGAGTTGACCACCCTTCTCCCCCCACCGATGAGCAACCGGACTGAAACGCATCCCATTCAAATGACTGCAGCTCTGTTGCAAAATTTGGCCGACAAAAACGTATGCGACATTGAGTGACTAATGCCACGGGTATTTACGTAAAGAAATAGAAAAAAACAATAAAACTCAATGTTGCACCAACTCGTGTGCGGAAGAACCTATAACGAGGGCATAAATTTCACTGGATCCCATAGTTATTTTGGAAACGTCACCCATAATTATTATTGGCCATAAGTAATTTTATTTGCAGAGGTATCTTGTTTACAGTGAATACAATGGAGCCAAGGCCGTTTTAGTTCAATGTGTTCACTTGTAGCCACTAAAAAGAGTTAAGAAAGACAAGTTTCACTCTGCTCAAACGAGTGTGTGACCTGGCTCATCTCTGTTTACAACCCTACCCACACGATAATTTCCACATTCCCATTCTTAAGACAACCACTTCATTAACCCAGGTCTCCTGTGCAAAATCATTTTTTTTCGGTGTTCGTAACCTTGCTCATTTCGTCAAGGAGCATACACCAGCACGGGAACTTCGGTCATCCTCGCAGTGGCTCTTGGCTGGCCATCGAACAAAGGCAGTCACTGAATCACTGCTTTCAGATGCGCTTCTGCGGCCGTCTGGAATGCTCTTCCTTCCGATATTAGGAAACCACTTGAGCAATGCACTTTTACGTCTAAACTGAGAACCCATTTCTTTAGAAATTCTTTTAGTGTTAAGTTTGTTGTCCTCTCCCCGCAGCTCCGATTGGCATCGTTGGCTACATACGGTGTAAAAGAAGTTCAACATACATACATCATCATACACCGTTTGGTCTCAGTGGCCTGGGCTCCGGGCTTCAACGAGGGAAGGGAGTTGGACAGGGGGTCCCATATTATTCTATGCACCAGGGAACCATGCCAACCGCACTACACCACTGATGATTCGGTTGATATAGCCAAAGGACCAGTACATCATTACCAACTCTAAGGAAGCTTGGCATTTTGAATGTTCACCGAGGTAGGAGAGAATTAACCACGTTTTCCTTCTATAAAAAAACACGGCGCATTGTGTGATGCAGGCTGCACTGAGGTTGTTTTAATTAATTTCCCACATGTTGACTCGCAGTGAAGAAATGGTCAAATTACCCAGCGTGTACTTAATTTTGTTCATTACGCTGCAACACAGCTCATTTTGCATTGCAAACAATGCGTACATTTCTTAGCTGACGTGAGAATGTATGAAGCGAACAAGTTGGTTGTCGTAAGAATGCAACGCCAAGCCAAGTCATCCTTTCTTACAACGTCATGAATATCACAGTGTAAAGTTGTCGATTTTGTAACCAGGGCATTGAGTTATTGCGGAATCATTCATAGCGTATGCTCGTTGTTTTATCATCACTGAGATGGTTTACAAAGTGAGTAGTGTACGCTGCGGAGTGCCCCACACGTTCGGTAAAGTCACGTAGAAGGGAAGTAATAAAATAATAAAAATAATAAAACATAATAAAATTATTCTCACGACGTTTCGGAATTCAGAATATTCAGACGCTGTCGCCTCGACAGACCTGGTTTCACCTGAGGACGGCTGCTTGCGTTGTGGCCGAAACGTCGTGAGAATTATTTTATTATGTTTTATTATTTTATTACTTCCCTTCTACGTGACTTTACCGAAAGAACCAAGAAGATGAATTCCTGCAGTCACGAAAGCTTTAAATCGAAATTTGCCCCACAAGTTGATTGTGCCTTTCCGTTACTGCAGCGGCACAAAGTGTTCATCGTCGATGAAGCTGGAGCACGTGTCACTTTAATGGAATGATGATCGTGCGGCAATCACAGCAATTCGTAACGCACAATGTAAATGTCAACGCGAGTGCGAAACATTCTTACTGCACGCATGTGCGACATTGCACTTAATTGGCAATTGCACACACATTAGCCAATAAATTTTTAGAAATGTTTAAATCCTGGCAGCATGCGAGACACACATTTTAAGTTTACAAAGGCGAGAGAGCGGGAGAGAAGATGCGTTTACGATGCGTGCCTTTTACGTCTTGATCGAAACATAATTTCTTTAGAACTGCTTTTTGTGTTTTGTTTGTTGTCCTTCCCCCCAAGCACTTCCGATTATACATACATACATGTAAATGATAAAGCATGCCAATAAACACGTTCAACTTAGTTATCCTCAGCATCCGTAGGGTGCAGTTGCTGTGAGTGAGTGCCACGTCAGGCCAAAACAACTTACGTGAGATTTCGATTTAAAGCTTTCGTGACTGCAGGGATTCATCTTCTTGGTTCTTTCGGTAAAGTCACGTAGAAGGGAAATAATGATGGGGTGGCCAGAACTGCACCCCCAGCCACCTTTGCATTTCCCAGTATTCATTGAAGGATGAGTTTACCTCGGAGATGCTCAGAGCAGTGTAATATACTGCTTGCCACTCGTGTGCTGTACGTGGTCAGGAATTGAACCTGGTCTGCCAACATTGTAGTGCACAGCGCTAACATTTCACACGCATGCACACAACACTATATTTGTTTTAATAAACGAAGCAGGCGGCAAACACACACAGTACCTTTATTTTGAAACCACTTTGCAAGTGGATCTCAATAATGATAAGCAGGTGGCAGTCTGGAGATAGAGCCAAATTCCAAAGTGTGAGATCGGACAGATTTTCAAAAGATACGCCCCTTGTCATCTTCAAGACGTTTCAACTTTCCATTGGAGGGTACATAGCATAGATCGTTTGCGCCGGTGGCGATTCTCCGTGATAATGCTTTGTTTCTGATTTTTTTACATTTTATTTTTTACGCTGCGAGCGAATGTGATGAAATTAACGCGATGTCCTCATTATCATGATTTTATTCACCAGTGTTGGGACGTATTTTATTGTTGTGCTTAGACAGAAATATTTTGCCCTTCGAATGAAGTCAGCTGCTGTCACCTCATGAATATTCTCGTCTTTGCCACGGTAAAGTGGACATTTCACCGGTAGTTCAGCGCCACCAAATGCAGATCAGTGACAGCTCGTGAAGTGTGATGTAATAATGCATGCACAACGTTTGCAATCGATCCCGTTGAACCTTATCACCGTATCATTGTCTGCTATGGGAGTGGGCCGCGTTAATTGCATATGTAGTGACGAGATGCACTTGCTAATCACACTCGCCTTTGGTAGACGCTGCTCAAGTAGCGATAGGTAATTTCCTTTGCCTGCCATAAGCCATTGGAATTCCACATTCTTATGGCTGCATCAGTCTGTCGTTAAGTTGGAGTCTACGCGTAGCTAGATTTGTCCTTTTGAGGTTTTCGTCTGTGGAAAACTTCAAACAATTTTATTGAGTTTAAGAACAAACGGCCTTTGCACCTTTCAACTAAATGCTTTTAAATTCCAGTGAATCGCATTCCTTACACGTTTACAGCCAGGCTTCTAAACAGGTCTGTGTTAAACCATTTGCCCCCCCTCCTCCTCCTCGGCCATAAATGTTAAATTGTTCCACGCCACTGACATATTTTCCTCCCCTCTGCCGCCCGACCTCCCTCCCTCACTCGCGTCTCTTCACTTTGAAGTACTTTTTTTCTTGTTATCATTGCACAATGGCGTCATTGTCCACGATAGACGTTTTTTCTGGGTTAGATCGCCTGAATATAAATGTTGTGTCGTTGAACCGACCACCCTCTCACACAGACAATTAGAAAAGGGTTTTCACGTCAACAAAACGTGCCAATTCGGTACCAGTTCAGCACAGCGGCGTGTTGGAGAGTAAACCCACAACGTCTACAATTCGAGTACGGCGTTAATTACAACAGCCACTTATCCTCCTGTTTCGGTCTTAAACAGCAGGATAGATGTAACGTCGTCACTAGTGAACCAATCAAGTGGGAATGTAATCCTAAAAACACTCTATTATGGATAATATTGGTCGCGAAAGCCTACGTGTTAAACTCACAATGCGTCATCGTTTGAAATGCAAATACATGTTTTTATGACGCGGTATCTGAGAGGAAGTGCCTTCCTTGTGACATCATTGAGTTAAGACTTCTCGCACGTGGTCGAAAGTAAGTTCCTCATTCGTGACGTGAATGGCTTCATTCTTAAAAGTTTCAAGTCTCCGTGCTTGTAGGAAAGTTCTGCTAGGGAGACAGAGGTGGCATCACCCGTTACATGAGGCGGTCGTAAAAAGAGATACATAACTCTAAACGTTTCAACTTAGGACGTGGTCACAGCAGCCAGTGGTGCAGAAGCTTTAACACTGGAGCAGCAAATCCAAAGTTCCACGTGAAATTCCCGGTGGAGAATCTTTACGTTCAGTCATTCCCACTTCGTCTCTTCCCACGCGGCGGTGACCACAATCTAACTTGATTACAGCTGTGGTTCATCTTATTGGTTCTTTCGGTAAAGTCAAGTAGAAAGGAAATACTACAGTAATACAAATAAAACATAATAAAATACAATTCTCATGACGTTTCGGCCACAACGCAAACAGCCATCCTCAGGTGAAGAACAGGGCTGTCGGAAAGACAGCATCTGAATGAACCAACCCACCCCAGCCCCTACATCTGTGGTTTTTATTGGTCCATGAATTACAAAACAAGCATTAGAATTACAAAACAAGAATAAGCGTGGCATACTGAACTCATTGCACGGATCTCATTTAGTAAAATAGCCACGCGACTGTCTAAACGAGATGGCTCGTGTAGATGAATCGACAAAACTCAAACTTTCCAACATGCCTTTGTCTTTGGAACTGTTTAAGTGCCAGTACAGACGCTGATTGATAGCTTGGTGGGCAATACAAGGCATCTGCATATTTCCGGTTCGTGTCTCGAAGTTTTTGGCATTCATTTTTCTTAAATAAAATTAGTTTCTTGTCATTCAAGAACCCAGAATAGTAGATTTCAAAAAGTGTGTGTGGGGGGGGGATGATGTGTAACAATTTCGCGAGCAATACACCCTCAAAATTAGGGATCGATCGTTGGAAGGGGGGGGGGGGTGTCCGGGCTCGCTGTCCCTGGGGTGACGATCGGGAGCACTGCTGCATTTTGGCATTCCTTTCAATTAACTTGCCCGGTTCTCATTATGGCAAGTTGCTAACAGCAATGCAACTCTATGCTAAAGTTTAGTTCACATCGGGGAAACTTTTTGGCAGTTGACGCCCTCCTGCCCCTTCCCCCTGAGTTATATTCCTGCTCACGACCAATAACAGTGGCAAATATTTGAACTGGTCCTGCTGGGGCTCCCCTAGTTCACATTGGATCATCTGCCCACCCCACCCACCCCAGCGCCTTCCCCCACCCCGGGTTATAGACGAACAGAGCTAATGAATGACGGAAGCGTTCTACGTTACCGTTCTCTGAAAAGCGTTAAAAACGGGGAGCGACCTGGTGGCCTCAGAATCAAACGCACCTCTCTGTGTGTGCTGCGCTACCGTGTCTCTGTGACCCAAGTAACCCTTCCCGAAGAGACGCATTGGCTCAACAGGGGTCCTCACCTAGCGAAACAGAGTCCGCTAACACTCGCATAGTATAGTGCACAGAGCACGAACTCTATGTTTTGAAAAGCAAACACGTGTTTTAGATGTAAAAAAACAATAATCGGACGGAGATTCACAACGGGTTTTGTTCAGAGTCGTGGGGTGCCGTTGCAATTTTGAAGCACATTCCTGAGACCGAGTGGGAATTTCCAAGACTCAAGCACCACGCTACGGCAAAACCCACCACGAATTCTAACGTGACAGAGATGAGTGTCCCCACGATTATCTTGCTTGCATCTCTTGTTGGCAACGGTTGCCTTTTAAAAAAAAGTCACATTTATGCACGTGTTTACCCCCCCCCTCTCCCTGGGTTGTTGCTCATATCTCTGAACAGCCCCCCACCACCGGTCGGAGGCCACGGTGGGGATTCCACTTTCCCAATGGCAGGGTCCACACAGTTATCTCGTAAATGACGGCCACTGTCGGCGTCCCATGAAGTTGTACCCATTTTGATTAGACCCCGGAGGGACCATGGAGCTCGCAAACCGCAGTGGCACCCACACGTCACCTCTCTTATTGGAAGTCGCCGTATTACTGCTGCCCTCTGTGTCAGAAAACCTAACATTTGCCCGTGAACAAAGGTGAGAGAGGCGCCTCACTTAATGGTATTTTGAGTTTCGCACTTTGAAAATTGTCGTTTGTTTTCTCTCCATCTTATCTATTGTGGAATGTGACTCCGTGCCGCCACCAGCACAGAACCGTAAACCGATGTTGTGTCTCAACGAGTGCATCCTGTCGAATATTCCGGAGATAAACAAACGGGGTTTAAATGGGGGCTCATCGCATGCGAGCGTGTTGTTATTGTGGTGGGGAGCGGCGGCGGCAATGGTTCGCGCTATGCTGCGCTGCGAACCTGGCGGCCCGAGTTCGACATCCCGTTCGCGACCAATATCTGAGCCGGTTCTGGGCCTTCCCTAGGTCGACTCAGCCTTAAACGAGTACCCGGTGCGGTGAAGAAACATCGCCACTGGGGAGACGAAAGACAGCCGGGCGTGATGCTGACCAACAACACCCTATTGTGCCGTGCCGGCCTTCATAGGTGCTCGCTAACAGCTCTTGCCCTTACAGTCTGCTAAGTCTATACGGGGAACCTGTGTCTTTGTTGTACGGTACGGACAGTGATTCGTCTAAGTGACGTCCCGGAAGTCAGGGAAAGTGCTGCGATTGAACACGTTGTTTAAAAACAGAAGTGACTCTTGGAATTGATTGATTCGAATCGCAACTCCGAATTAAGACAGCTGATCAGAGCCGCGCGTAGTGGAGGGTCATCACAGGCTCAATGGACATAATTTGATTCCAGCCATCGTTGCTCTGGGGTACAACACACGAGCCATGGCTGGGTTATGGTTTGCAATCACTGGCACCGGCCATGATAGTGTGGAATTTCCACTAAAGACTCCAGACCATCGGCAGCGATAACGCGCGGTGTCCCGTGTTCATTTAAGCACGGGGGGGCAGAGAGGTGGGTGGGTGGCGGTGGACGCGTTGACCCTTGACTTTATATCTCAACGTTGCCGGACTACAGCGGGACGGGAACGCTCGAACCTCCCTTGAATGGCGAGCACGATAGCCGACAGAGATACGCCGATGGCCCTGCGACACCGCCGCAGTCTGCGACACGCGGGCCTCGACACCACAATCTGCCACTCGCAGTCTGTCCGGAGCCGCGTGCGTGTCAGAGCGAGGCGGCGGCGGCGGCGGCGGCGGCTGCTGCGAGCTGATGTGGGCACCCTTATTATGGACCCCCCTAGGAGCTGAGATGACAATCGGGTCAGGGAAAGTGGAAAAGTGCCCCGGTGTTGACTCAGTGTCCCATTTGCACCCCTCTCTCTCTCTCTCCTGCCGACAAGCCACAGGCACCACCACCCTCGCTTGAACCTCTCTTTGACGTCCCGTAAGTGAGAGGGATGCTTTACACCAAGGCCCTTATTATAAATGTATATTGGGGGGGGGGGACACCCCCCCCCCAATGGGCAAAGAGGGGCAAAATGTCCCCCCTCTCCAATATATTGCTATAAAATAGATTTCTGTTTATATGATTGTGGTTATGGTTGCACTTTATTAATCCATAATCTCTGCCATTACATACAATGAAACAAGAAAAGGTAAAAACGAAAAAAACAGAGCAATGTAATACAATAAACTATTAGATATTATTGTAAAAAATTAATAAAAAGCTCATCCCATGTGTTAGTGAATTTTTTTATATTTTAGGCAGGAAATTCGTTTTCAAATTTTTTTCTGGGGGGTGGGACCCCAGACCCCCTGGAAGATTTGCCCCCCCCCCCCCAATGTTGACGGCCTTGCTTTAAACAGTTCTGGTGCCTGCAGCTCTCCGTTCTGCTATGCTACGTTGTTCATCTGCCGTGTTTCGTGGGTTTGGAGGAACGAAGTCACGTCTGAGTCGAAACAGAATAAAACGAACAAAATTCAACGCCGAGACAATGTCATTTGCTGAACGCGTTGAATAGAAACAACGTTTGGCCACGTGGCACTGTCATTTGGAGCGTTGGACTCAAAATCGGGAGGTTGCGAATTCAAATCCCATTCGGTTGCCGGCCGAACCCACCGTAACTACTTTGGGGGATAAAATAGTGTAAAACTTTGTCGGCGAATAACAGTATTTGTCCTCTGTACAAACTGACTCAGCACCACAGGAATGTTTCATTTCCTCCACCAGATCAGGGCTGCATACTTCCGTCGACTATTTTCAGAGTAACGCCCGCTGCGACACATACCGCTGTCGTGCAAAAGAGGCGGCAACTTTAAATGCCCCCCCCCCTCTCTCTCCCACCACGCCTCACTTCATCCCATCCGTCCACAGCCCAGGCAACCCCCCCCCCCCCCCGAGACGATCGGAGGAGCTAGCATTGTGACATCGACTGCCAAAGCGAACACCCGACCGGCAGTAATTGTTCCGCTTTACACGACGGCAAGCGATGTACTGCTCCAGGCCATGTGGCACGCCATCGCTTGATTGAGAAGTGCCTTCCGCGGGCCGTGAAAAAAATCTGCTATGGCTTGCCCGTGACCCTTATCAATTCGCCAAACTTTTGAGCAGCGGTTGGCTCTGGAGTATCTGGAGCACAACGTGTCAAAAGTTAATCTGCTAATACGGGGGGGGTGGTGGGATTAATTTGTGAAGGATGTCACGGAGTCGAGCTCTGCACCAGATAAGTCGCGCTCGTTCGGATCTGCTTTGTTCCATTCAAGTGCAGAGCTGTGAGGATGTAACGCAAGTGGTTTTATTTGGATAAAGGTCAAAAAGTGTACCCCCAATTCAACGGAGCAATGGGCGACGCACGTCTTCAGAGGCAGCCTTGAGCTCTCGGTCGATTTCCACTGCTCTCTTCCTACGAGTGCCGTTTAATGTTTGTGTGGGGAATTTTAAGAGTTTACAGAACCCCCCCACCCCAAACCGAACGAAACATTCCTAGTTTATTGCACGGTTAATTGGAGCAGGTAAATCTGCTGTAGTTAACAGGGGAATCTTGGTTGGTGGTTATAAGAAAGTTAATTGTTTTTCATTAATGTGTGTGGTGTATGCTTTCCGTGGGGAATATGTATATACACACGCGCATATGCGCGTGTGTTTGTGAGTGCGCGTGCTCATATGTGTGGGGAGCAGTAGTGTCGCGGTTAGCACGCTGCTCTACGAACCCGGCTTCCCGAGTTCTATCCCCGCTCACGGCCCACAACAGTGACGATGATCTGAACCTATCCTGGGCCTCCCCTAGGTCGGCTCAGCCTCAAATGAGTACCTGATGCGATGTGTAAAACACCCCGTCGTGTGCCGCGTCGCCCTTTTACAAGTGCTCGCTAACAGCACTTGGCCCAACAGCCTGGTCAGGCTATACGGGAGATCTTTGTCTCTTTTTGCATGTGCGTGCCCATATTTGTGTTTTACTGCACGCGTGCCCGCGCGCGCGCGCACGTGCGCGCTTGTTTGCACACACGGGCACGAAGCGTAAACTTCTGGTGGAATATTCACGCACCATTAAACACGAGAGTACACAAGGGGACAACTGCTTCTTCTCGGATGGAGGCGGGGGGGCGAATGCGCTATCAATTCCAAGCCACAGCGTTTGGGCCCCCCCCCCCAACTTGTGCAAACCAAATGTCGCGGTGCATCCGTGGCAGCGTTGTGTCTTCAGGGGTGCGTGCGCCAGTGCGAGGCGGCGTTCGTCAACTTAATTAAGGTAGCAAATTAATTACCGCTTGCGACGAGCGGACCTTTGTTCGGAGTTAAATTACAGGTTGCCGACCTCCCCAGTCTGTGGAGACCACCGCTGTCCCAACTTTGCCCGCGTGGCAAACCAGCAGATGCGCGGCAACGCGTATTACCCAATGTGCATATGAATTGACCGCCAATTTGCATATACATAGATGTTTAAATTGCATGTTATGGGAACGACGAGCGGAAGTTAAAAAAAAAACTTGGCATGTGTAGGTCCCAAAGGACCAGGGCTTGTGCTAATCGTGCCTCTCTCCAATACAATGCCTTTTTCGCGATGTAATTTTTGAGCCATCTCATATAAACAGTGGACGATGTGCTTTATTAACCCTTTTTCCGCTCCGAGACATCTGCAAGTTGCAGGGTGGGTGTCCCGTTCGCCGCTGAATATCGGAACGTGCAAACGGCTCAGTGTGCATTTTATTTAGAGAGGCGTAGCACCACTGTTTTTAAATACATTGTACTCACCGCAGAGAACTATAGCAACACGACCGCAATCCATGATATCTGGCGCCAAACTGGGCCACATGCCCTCCCGCATGGCATTTTACTTCTGGTTCCGTTCCAATGACGTACACGTACATGTACGTCATCGGACGTGTACGTCATCGGAATGAAACCAGAACGGGTTAAAAGACACAGCAGTTCCAGCAGTGCTGTAACTTTCTATTAATGAATGTTACCAATTAAAATTTTCGTTTCACGCAGTAAGTTTATCCTTCTGTTGTGATGCACAGCTTTACAGCGAGAAATATTATTTAACAGGCATTAATCATACGGTAATAATTTGAGCCATTTCGTCAATCCACTGCTGGATGAAAGCCGCCTCTGCCCCCCCCCCTCCCGTGCCACGTCACGATGTTGGTCCGTTGTAATGGAAGGCGAAGGGTCACAGGATGTAGTCAGATATCACTCGCTGTTGATATTATGTTCATCGTGAGAGAGAATCAAAGTCAGGTTGCTGGGTTCACAGCATTGTGCCACTGCATGCTGCTATATTTAAAAGTGTATCGATGGTCACTCCTGTGATTCTTTTATTCCATACATTTGATGTCATGATTCTCCATGCTTAAAATGTGCATTGAGCATAGCTCATACCTTGGTGGTCCAGAGTCAGTGATTAAAACATTCCTCGTTACTGTGACAGGGACCAATATATTCATAGGGAATCAATCATATTTGCTCCGGCAATCCGTCTGTTCATGACAAAGAGACAGCTGATTACAGCATTTCTGTGTAAAACTGAGTTACCTACACGCTGATCGATTCTCCTTCATGTAACACTGTTAGTTCCTTTGTCTTGTTCTGCAAAGTTGTAATTCGCTTAAGATAGATTCCCACTGCTCCTAATAATTAATTCCGCCTCTAACCATTGCTGCTGCGGTTGTTAATGCATGTTGGCTCACTCACTTTAAACACAATTGGCGTTTTTCTTCTTCTTCTTCTATCTTCGGATTCTATTGAGGGTGAGGGCTGTCACTCGATTGGATGAAAAGTTTTGGTTAAAACATTCGTCACAGCTAGCAACCCAGGCAGCCTCGGCTGGTTGTGATCTTGTGATCAAAGACAGTCACCGCATCACGCGGCGCTTTCAGATGCGCTTCTGCGGCCATCTGGAACGTTCTTCCTAACCGATATTAGAGAGCGACGCACTTTTAAATCTAGAATGAAAACTAATTTCCTTAGAACTGATTTTTGTGTTTAGTTTGTTGTCCTTCCCCCGCACCTCTGATTAGCGCGGTCTGATACGTCTGGTGCAAAAGAAGTTCAACATACGAAGGTGAAGTGTCTCCCTCAAACGGGTCTGTGGAGCAGTGCTCACTTCCATTGGTGGATAAGAGCCAATTATTGCAGTTCCACATTTCTATGATGGACTTATTTTCTACTGGACGACCCACTGCTGGATTTCCACAAAGCGGCACTTATTTGTATTGTTCTATGCGGGGAAGTGAAATATACTACGTCGGGATAATGAGTTGAATCGACCCTGGACTGGGATTTGAACTTGTTCGTAGCTAAAGCTCCGTAAACCATGATGGATTGTGGATAGGGAAATATGTAAAGTTTTCCCAGTCGATTTTTTTCGGGTTTGTACCGTGTGTTGTTCGGCACGGTGTGTGATGTTGTACTCCATGTGCCTGGAGCTTCTTTAGACATCTCGCAGCTATTACGCAGTTGTAATAAACACCCAAACTTTCTTCACCGATTGTATGCAAGCGTCGGGGTGAGATGTCTTCATTTTAGTTTTTCGTTAACCAGGTGACTAATTCCTGTGACCAGGATAGGTCTCATTTGCAAGAGTGATCTGGGGCATTAGTCTGTCAGTCGGGGGTCATGATTGCTATGCATAATCCCAATTGAGTCATTTGTAGGGTCAATTTCAAATGTGGCCAATTTGTATGGATGCGGAGAGTGTACAGCTCTGTTACGTGAGCTTCTGCGCCATGGTAGCAAGATGTTAACTCCCTCCACATTTAGAATGAACACGCCTTTAGAGTATTTGGCTGCCATAAGTGTCCACATGATAAGCCGCTTCCTTCAGTTGTCATTTTCGGCCAGGTCACTTCTGAAAAATTAACCCGTAAAAACAAAGTTTTTCACTATAAATCCTTTAGAGTCCTCTCGTCCTCTGGCTTGAGATGGCTGCCACCTATGGGTTAGATGATTGCCTGCCACCATTAAGCAATTGGTAATTAAATATAAAGAAAAATTGCCTAAAAAGTGTAAAATTTTGGAAAAAACTTTTCACGAAAATAAATTGTCACGCACAACGAGTCTGTGTGCAAAATGTCAGCTCGATTGGATCACGGGAAGTGGGTTAAAAAACAACCGAAAGATTTGCACGGTCGTAAGCGCGCAAGCAAGCAAACTTAATATAAAGGATTTAAAAAGAGCTATCTAGCGCAGTGGGCCTTACCTGTTAAAACCCAAAAAAATCGCTTCTAATAGTTTATAGTTTATCTGCGTCGTTCACCCCACGCAGATGCATGTTTTGTGTGCTTTGTTTCATCCATGTTTTGCTATATTGTCAATACATGTGGGCGAGGG
>CM025618.2:3427763-3509395 GCA_014621495.2 Entosphenus tridentatus
GGCGAGGGGCAGCTCGGGAGAGTAGGGGCGTGCTTATTTCAGCCTGTGTGGTCCCAAGTAACGATAGCACGGGGCCCCCTTATCCGGGTGGGATTCGTGTGCGCGCGCTTTATTAAGCAAAGAGGCAAAACAGCCAGGAGAGAATGAGGGTAGATAGGGGACGGCACCGGCGGTGGTGGTCCTGCGGAAGGTGACTGGGATACCAGCGGAGGAAGACGTCGAGAAGGTCACGGCTAACGGAGACCTCAAGCAGGAATCCAATGACTCACAGATAAAATAGGTTCACAGTGGGGGGGGGGGTGTGTGTGGAGGTGCCTTTCGTGGATAGGCAAGGCTGTTGAGCCGCACTGCCACGACCTTCAGATCTCACGGGGTGGGTGGGGAGGGGAGTGTGGACGGCTCCGTGATTTCGGCGTAGGAGGGGACCTTGTTACCTGCATGGTCCGTCTACTCACGGATGTTGAATGTTTGGCTGGAGCTGCTGATCAAAGCTGTCTGGAGATGTCTCCGTGTTTACTTCGCTGTGTTGTTTGTGCCGATATCAAAGGCTGGAGATTATTCCCAGGTGTTACACTCCAGAAGGATTAGAGGGCGCTAAGACTTGGATTGTCAAGTAACCTGCTTGCGATTGTGTATATATTTGAACGTGCGCATGCACGGACAGAGTGGGGGAGCGGTGGTGCAGTGGTCTGCGTTCTGCATGACGAACCTGGTCACCTGAGTTCAATTCCAGTCCGTGTCAATGTTTTGCGCGTCTGTGTCGGCTGAATCGGCCTCAAATGAGTACCTGGTGCAGTGTGTAAACGGTACCGGGGAGACAAAAGCAGCCCCGGGTGTGTTACTGGTCGCACACTGCTTCTCATGTACCATGCAGTCCGTAATAGGTGCTCGCTAATATATATATAGCCACACAATTTGTATGGCTGTGTGAGGGATCTTTGTCGAGACAATCCCGGGTGAAAGTGGTGAATTGGCGGGATTAGCAAAATTCCTGGCTGTGAACAGCAACTGGTGTCTGAACATTGCCGGATGATTGGGGCTGTCTGACATCAACTCGGCCTGCGATGAATTATGTTATCGTACACACACTTCACCTGTACCTTTAATTATGAATCATTGCACACACATTCTGCAGCATCGATCGGTTAATATGCAAGTTTTGAATACGTTTAAAATACGAATGCAGCACAGTGTGTACACAAGTATGTGGATGTCATACAGTGCATGTATTAACAGGTGTGTGGCCCTGTTTGTTCCGCAATTGGTCATCAATACGCAGCGGTTGTGAATATTCACGACCTGTGATGAAACCAAAGTAAATGTTCGCCAAGGCAAGCAATTCACGTGGGGGTGCATGCTAATATGCGCCACGGTGGCGAGATGTTAACTACCTCGCCTGGTATGTAGGAGGTCGTGGGTTCGATCGCAACCTTGATGCCTGTATACTTGGAGTTTGCGTGTCTCTCCCCGTGGTCGCGTGGATTTTTCTCCGGGTCCTCCGGTTTTTCCCTCCACATTTAGAAACGCGCGTTTATAGTATTTGGCTGCATTTCATTTCCACGTGATAAGCCACTAAGTCGAGCTCTCATTTGTGGCCAGGTCGCTTCTGAAAAATAACCATGTAGCCCAGTGGTCCTTACCTGGTAAAATAAAAAAAGCATTGTTTAGTTTAATATTGTATTTGGTGATCAGCAAGGCACACTATGATGCGGTACATGTCCGCTCGATGCATAGCGATAGCGTCACGCATGAGCACCGACAACCACAATGCAAACGGTTCCCAGCATGCAATTTAAATTTTTTCTTTTTACATCCTTGAGTTCATATTTTTGCTAAATGCGGTGTTGTACTACCAAGATGCCTTGGCAATCTGTTAATCCTTACAGGGATTGCGAAATACGTGTGCAAACATATATCCGACATAATACATTATACACTTAAATACCCCAAATGGCAATTAGCGGGTATCAGACCTAACACACCAGCGGTGCATTCCATTGCATTCCTAAAAGCTCTTTAATTCACTGTAGGCCCAATTAAGTCTTTAGCAAGGAAAAATTAATTAACTATAAAACCGAGTAAATGGCCTGATGCAAAGATGATTGGAACGTCATTTCATTACGGTCATTAAGCTCGCCATCTTCACCACCTTTTGTCTGTTTCTTTAGACCATTTGGGGGGGGGGGGGGTGGGGCACATTACGTTGAGACGAGAGGCACTAAAACAAAAATGTAATGATCAAAAAAAATAATACCAATAACCGCCGCGACATCCATTGGTTAGGCTTGGCGGCTATGAAATCGTGCATCGCGTGTTTGTTGGGAGATTGCTGCTCGCCCCGTGGTTTTGTTGTGCTTTGGCGTGTTGCCACTGCGTCAGCACAAACACACGCGTGCCTTTACAGTGCGGGCCTGCCGTGCCACTTAATTGTGACTATCCCCAGTCCAAAGGGTAGATGCTGCAGATAAGCCGGAGCTAGCTTTGAGATAATAAACCCTACCCCCACCCCCATGTGTTTTATTGTATTTATCATGGGCTGATCAAACACAAACAAAGCTTTGGGAGAGGAAATGAAGTAGGCAAAGGGGGGGTTGAAAGAAGGGTGGTGAGGTGGCACTGGAGGCATATAATTCCAGTATATGGGGCGCCGCGGTAGCGAAATGTTAACTACCTCGCCTGGTATGCAGGAGGTCGTGGGTTTCGATGCTGACTCAGACGCATGCTGTATATTTGGAGTTTGCGTGTTCTCCCCGTGGTCGCGTGGAATTTTTTTTTCTCCAAGTCCTCCGGTATTTTCCTCCACACTTAGAAATGTGCATTTCGAGTATTTGGCTGATGTAAATGTCCACATGGTGAGCCACTTTGTTGAGCTGTCACTTGTGGCCATGTCGCTTCTGGAAAAGAGCAATACAATATCTCAGTGGGCCTTATCTGGTAAAGTAAATACAGTAAAAAAAACTGTTTTTATATTTGTGCTGCTTCTTCAAATAAAGTCGAGTCAATGTGGATTCGTTCACCTCTGTTAATCGCCCTCTATGAATCTCAGAGCTTCTTACTTTTATATAACAATAAACTCCAGTAGATATCTATGGGACATTTTTTGCCAGTATCAAAATTATGAAACAAAAATAAGAATAGCTTTTTACCATATCTGGCAATAAAACAAGGTGTTAGGATGTTCAAACACCAAATAGATAGCTCTTGCAAGGCATCAAGTCTGCAAAAAAACATGAAAACTAGAATATTGTTGATTGATACTGATGATGATGGCCGTTAGCATAACCGTGTCACGATCATGAAGTGTGTTTCACATGTGTCACCAATCACTGTGACCTCTCTATGCTGAACTTCTTTTGCACCGTACGTAGCCAACCGTGCAACTCGAAGGGGCGGAGGATGGTGGGCGATGGTGGTGGTGCTGGTTGGGACAGCACAGCTGGCAACCCATGCGGTTTACCCGTATTCTTGTACAGGGAAATTGAGTGTATAGGTCTGTACGGCGTGTTTCTCCCTAGTGATTGGACTTTGCAGGATGAACGTTGAGATTTATAGGGACACCACGGGGTGACCAATCAGGTCTGAATCGGTCTGTAATAAGGTAAGGCGCTGATAAGGGGTTGACAGGTATGGGACACCGTAGCCTCGCAGAGCAGCCTGATTTTTTTTTGCGTGGACGCCAAGAGAGGAGCCGTCCGTGCCCAAAGCTGTACGAGTTTTTTGGAGGCCCTGTCGTGCAGCAGAAGGAGAGCTGGAATTTGTTTAAGTAATCCTCTTAGCCCGACAGTGACCCCCCTTGGGTTTTTTTTATGATGTGGCCAGTGGCAGTGATAGAGCGGCGCAGAGGCAGTAGTAGCAGTGACGCAGGTTCATTTTATTGCTCACGCGGCAAGAAGGGTGCACCTGGAGGTGGTGGGGGGGGTAACTTTTGAGTTGCCCGTTCATGGTTATGGTCAACGGTAATTGAAAACCTCAGAAGCCCAAGCTTTGCCGTTCCACCCCCTTTGGCCTCCTACACGCCAGTAAACGTTCGTATAATTAAATACAAATGCCGTAAAAATTGTGTAAACAGCACGTACGTTAAAACAAATCAAAAAACTAGTGAGGGCAACTTTGCCTCCTTAATTTCCAAAAAGTATTTGTCAAGCCGACTAGTGCGTGGCTTAACTGCTCGATCTAGCCTCGGGGTTGGAAGGGGACGGACCACCTCAGCCCATCATCGCTTGCAAGGTTGCATAAAATCACTTCCGCTCTGTGGAACTCCAACTATGCTCGTCGGCCAAACCATACACACAGACACGTGGACTTTGCACAACGACTGTGTTCTAAAAGCAGCCAGTGCAGACGTGGATCGCCTCGTGTGCCTGCCACAACACAACCCAGCCAGACACTATACACACACACATATTAAACGTGCTTGACTGACGGCTTAAACTTGTGACATTCTCGTAATTCAACACCGCGCTTTTTTGTTTGTTGAGTTTTTGAAAAAATAAAGGCAAGGATTGTGTGCTCTGAGTTAATCAAAATCAACCTCGCTTGATTTTTTACATTTTATTTAAAGGTTCTTGTTAATCGCACCGCTGGTGCCCCGATTTGTACTGGGCTTGAGGGGCGATATACATCATTAGCAATGACCACAACGGCCACTGTTATGAAAATAATAATAATACTGTCATATACTTCTAAAAGTTTATTTTCCTTCCCCCTCACGTCCGATTAGCACGGTTGGTTGCGTACGGCGCGAAAAAAGTTCGGAAATAGATTCCATTTTTCTCATTTGTATTCCAGCGTTTGTATTCTCACTCATCTAGTCTGTAGTCTGTCGCATCTGTCCATTGGCTTTGTTCATTTGGGATAAATGTTGCCACATTTGCCATGTCATTTTAATTGCAAACGAAGTGATTGTAAATGCAGCAATCGATTATTACTGGCGCCTGTGTTGGGAGCGTAATCAATAGGAATAGATTAATCAGTGCTTCGTTACATGTTGATTAACTTACGGGATCGCCTATTCTACATTAATCTGCTTCTGTTTCAAGAGGAATCGTGCCAGCCGTTGTGATAATTGGGCCTCATTGAAATGTTGGCAAATGTTACCTTTTCAATTTGATGTGGCTTTTTTTTGCCGCGAAAGAAGTTCAACATCGTACATACGTACACCAACAACACTAGCACGTCCCAGTATAGCTTGGTCAGGTGACAGGGGTGGAAAGGGCCCGATGCTAAACAACGTAAATAAAACTATGAACTTCGGTGCCTGCTAAACGTCCCTCACCCCCCATGCTGCTCGTTAATCTGCAGCGTATGCAGGTGGTATTTGTGGCAGCAAGTATCTGCCTAGCGATTAGCAACTTTGCCCGTCCGCCCGCCCCCTCCGTTTCCCGCGGATGCACGTTTTGGTGGAGTTTTCTCTCACCTTGAACCCGAATTGTGTGAGCGCGGATAACATTTTTTTAGGACTTGTTCAGCTTTTGCCTTTTTTATTATTAACGGCAAAGAGAATAGGTGGGATAGGACCCCCTCCCCCCACTCCTCCTCCCACAGTGCATGGCTACAGTCGCCTCAGCCACAGTCTTGTGCAATGGAACAACAAACAGAGATCCCCCGTATAGCCTTTAACAGGCTGTTCGAGCAAGTGCTGTTAGCGAGCAGCTATGAAGGCCGGCACGGCGCACGAGGGGGTGCGTGGCCAGCAAACCACGCCCGACCGCCTTTGTCTCCCAAAGTGACGATGTTTAAACACCGCACCAGGTACTCATTTGAGGCTGAGTCGACCTAGGGGGAGGCCCAGGACCGGTTCAAATAATTGTCACTGATGTTCGGTGGCCGTGAGTGGGAATCGAACTCGGGTCGCCGGGTTCGTAGCACAGCGCGCTGACCATTACACCACCGCTCCCCAAAGTGCGTGTGTGTGTCTATGTGTGCAATGGAACGCACACACACACACGCACACACGTACCCACTCACTGCTCACACCCCCCCACACGACCGCGACACATTTCCCACCCGCCCTTCACCAACACTCAGCATTCGTGACGATTATTTCTAAACGTTTGGCACCCAAGGTGCCTTCACGGGGGGGTGGGTGGGGGCATAACATTTGAAACGTAAGCGTCACGTGTACGCGTTCTAGAATGCGTTGACATTTAACATTTTGTCCACGAGTGAGTTTGGGGTGAGCAGTGACCGCGGCGTTTAGCCTCCTCCGCTTTCAATCTGTCCGATCCGGTCCATCCGCGCACCTCACTTCGCGAACCCCTCACCGACCAGCATGGTGAAGCACGGTCAACATGAACCCGCCTCTTCTCCTTTCGTGTCGGCCGATGTGGACGCTGAGCGGCGACCGCAACCTCACATTCGGGTGGTCAAGCCCAGATAACCGCGTCAGGAGCGAGCGGCGTGGCGTATCGCCGCGATGATGTCTCCCTCGCGTCTGTGGATCGGGTATCTTTGCGTCCTTAGACACTGTACGGCCTGCCCAGTCGCGCACTGTCGAGTTTTTAATGTTCCATTTGTGCACCAGGTTATCCGCATCTGCCATGGTTTTGTGCAGACGCGGTTGAGGGTGGACCATAAAAACCCCATGGTTGGTAATGAGGTGGGGAAGCCTTCACTTTAAAAAAATGTGTACTATTCAAAAATAATTACATGAATATAAAATATAGCTTGCGAGTTAAACGCCTCCCTACACTGTGACAGGCGCCAGGCAGTATTGCTATGTGAATGGGGGAGGCTTCTGGCCTGCTCAGATATCACTCACCACTGATGTCAACCACAGCCGGGTATCGAACTCAAGTGAATCGGGTTTATTGCACAATCTGCTAATCGGCGCACTCCCACTGCCCCCACACACGTACAACATGTACACAAACAAAACAATAAAGCTGCCTCGTGTGAAGTTCGCTGCACGTATCTTGAGCTTGAAGATGAATGGCTGAATCCGCATTGTCCCGCTCTGCACAGCACACGCAGTTGCATCCACCTCCAAAGACATCTCTACAGAACGGCGTGGGGTGATCTGCTATTATCCGTATACGTAACAAAATAAATAAGCAGAGAATATATCCCCTTTCAAATATTTGTCCCTCCACATAAACACTAAACACTCCCCGTCAACCACAACAAGGGCTTACGGGAGTGCATGATTTCCCCACCATTTTATTTTATTTCCATTATTACTTTCATTAACTTTTAATTTTATTTTTTACCTACGTGACTTTACCGAAAAAACCCAAGAGTATGAATCCTTGCAGTCACGAAAGCTTCAAATCTAGAATCCGCACCATTGGTTCAATGCAAGCAACATCTGGATCGGTGTCGACATGCAGTGTCTCATCGTTATCCAGCTAGGTGGTGATGTCAACTAGCATCCCGAATGTTTTGCTCGCCAAAATCAACAACCTACCAGGGTCGATAAAACGAGTACCAGTTTGTGGTGGGAGTCAACGTTGACTTTGCTTGTGGAGAGACTTGAGCCAAAGCCATGACAATAGGGCCTTAGATTTGTTTGAGCAGGAAGGCATCTTCACTTTTGCCTTTAATATAACTCCAATACTAACTAATCTGTATTTATCAATAGCCAGTGTGAGCTGGTATGCGTGACTTGAGCGATGTGGGTGGTGCGTTGGCGTTAATCATCGTGATGTCATCCACTTTATGCTGAACTGTGTCATGACGAAGCGTGTAAAGGTCTACTTTTGGTCAAAGGTTTTGCGCGATAGAGAGTATTAAGTGTTGGGTAGGAAAGACGATAACATCGTGTTATTGTGGCGCTGGAGATGCGGTTGAGGGGACACCTCACTGCACTGCGGTACTTTTCCAGAGGGCAATTTGCAATTTACTCTGCACTGTCGTGGCTGGCCAGATCGGCATCGTGACAAGGAGGTCCAAACACCTTCGCCATGACAATGGCCAATTTGGCACGACACGGCGCGGTTGGAACCGGTCCTGTGCACCTCTCTCACCAACCTGCCCTGGCCAGCGTGGCGAAGTATGGACAATGAAACCTCCGCAGCCAACACGGCGCAGTGAGGCTTCTATCCAGCAGTGGATTGACAAAGGGGCTGCTCTATTCTCGCACGTGGCGATACGTTTCGGAGCTAAATGCCAACGTTGAGGTCTGCAAGTCACAAGAGGGCTTCAGGAAAGAGTTTGTGTGCGTGTTTTTTTTGCTATTCCTCCACTAAAGGAGGGCAAACTACAGTGGGTTGCTATACGAGTCATGGTTTGGGTCGTGTGGCCACGATTGCACTGTGGCTCCTCTTTAACTTTCCATTCACGAAAAGGCTGTAAGTTATAGCGTAACTAATTTATTTCAACATCGCAGTGTTTTCTTCGTTAAACAAGATTGAGAGCAGTGATTGCCTCATTTGGCAGCCCCGAGCCAATGATGGAAATTCCACGTTCTTACGGCGAGGGCCAGTACGTCTGTATTACAGCCTCCGTTGACTTCAGACAGCGGTGCTCGTTGCTCTATCCTTAAAGAGATGCTGGGCTGAGTTGACCCCCGACGAAGATTTGAACTTGCAATCTTCTGAACGTGAGTCAAGCGCTGTAATCACTGCACCGCCAAAGTAACAGGAATTATGGGAGTGCTTTGTGGTTGTCCAGTATATATATAGTCCTGCGGCTCAGCGATAAATAGTTAAGCAGTAAGCGGCCGCAATAAATCTATACTTAGGTATATTAGCACTGTGTCATATGGATGCAGCGGTACTTACAATGAGTTATCTTAAAACAGAAAAATACACAATTTTATCAATGTTTTTTTCCCCGAGCAGTGTTGTTGACATTAAACGTAGTAATTAATTCCTATGTGAAAGGTAATTTGCCATTTCGCCTCATTCACATGTAGTATACAGTATAAACAAAACCATTATATGGTTTGACCATTTGACAGGGCAGGCACGGTAAAGTGGGTGCCTGTTCAGGGTTGGCATGTTCACTCACATAGCACAACAGTGGGGGGAAAAAATGCTCGTACCAAGGGCAGAATAGGACCTTTGGCATTACACACATGAACACACACACACACACACAGCTCAGTCACTTCTGTCACTACAAGATATCTTGCAGTGCCCGAAGTAAGTGACTGAGCATGGTGCTGAAATGCGAAACACATTCTCAGCCAGATCCCAAGGATTCCCCCTCCTGTACCGGATGAGTGCGGCCAAGATCCAAGATGCTTTTGGCGACGGGATGAATATCATTCGCACGCGCTTGGTTGTACGAAGAGTCTCATCTCCGAATCTGCATATGTCTGCCCAGGGGGGTTGGTAACACAACAGTGTCAGATTTTTGGAGAGTTCCATTTGTTCACCAGCATCTCGGGAGTGGCGGCATTGAATGCTACTCCCGTGATGTGCCTCTGGTCAAGGCTCGCTAAAGCAATTTTGGACCAAAAATAAAAAGTCCATAAGGAACACGCTGCCAACATTTTAACCGTGCCGTTCCAGCTGCTGTCTAATTATGAATCTTGAATAATGGATGCTATCTTCACAGATCCCCCTGTGGTTTGACTGCTGTTGTGCATTTCCGTTGCCGGTTGCTGCACATCGCGGTCAAAACGCAGATTGTGGCATTGCGTCATTGTTTTAAGAGTTCATTGTTTTTTGGACTGCATGCTATCGCCGGAGGTCAGGAGGTGATAGCATACTTGTTTAAGTCGTAATGGAACCGCTATATACTTTACCGTTTACAGCTCCATCCTTTATGGCTATACGCGTTAAGAGCTCCGTTTTTTATGGGGCATTTGCATGCTGAGGCTGCAGAATGCGTGCCGGGCTCATGACCCCTTGTGGTCTAGGGAACCAAGAAAGCTCCCAAACACACCGACAGAGTGTGCGGGCCTACGCAGGAGATGAACGCAGGCTGCAACAGGTGGAGACATGCAACGTACAAAGTCGCGTTCCCGCGGTGATGTGCAAGTGTGCCCTGGGGTGCTGGGTTACGCGTGGGTCTGATTGGCTGCAGACCATGGTGACCACCTGTGCAGCACAGTAAAAATCAGGACTATAATGGCAATGAGAATATTTCACGACACCGGAAGAGGGGGGAAATTTGTGGCCCAGATGTTAACTGGGTGGCCCAGATGTTAACTACCTCGCCTGGTATGCAAAAGGTCGTCGGTTCGATCCTGACCCTGACACCTGTATATTTGGAGTTTGCGTGTCTCTCTCCCCGTGCTTGCGTGGATTTATCACCGGCTCTTCCGGGTTTTCCCTCCACATTTACAAACATGCGTTTAAAGTATTTGGCTGCTATACTGTGAATGTACACTCAATAAGCCACTTCGTTGAGCTATCATTTGTGGCCAGGTCACTTATGAAAAAGAGCTATACAGCTCAGTGGGCCTTACCTGATAAAATAAAAAAATAATGTAAAAAATATATATAGTAACTAAATGTGATTGACTTAAAGCTTACGTGACTGCAGGAATTCATTATCTTTGGGTCTTTCGGTAAAGTCACGTAGATAAAAATAAAAATATCACGACGTTTCGATCGCAACGCAAGCAATCGTCATCGGGCGATATTAAGAATATAAATGTGATTGCTTTAAGTGGTACGCTGTTGCCTAACTAACTTTTTGAGTCCCTGAAAGACGTATTTCCCGGGAGGATGCTCGTGTACAAAACCACACAAGAAGCTGGGAATCCAGCTGGAGATCCGGTTTTTAATTCCCAGCCATGCTACGTCAGTTGCAAGTGATATCTGAAGCTTCTGTGGGTCTTCCCTGGTCTTGAGATGAGCGCCTGTCGCAGTGCATGAGCACTACCATTAGAGTGGCAAAGGTGACCTTGCGTGTGATGAGGGATGGACGGCCATACCACCCACCTCGATTGTGTTCCCGAACAGTACTATGTCCTTAAACATAACTTGTTAATTTTACGTTGATTTTAATTTGAGGAAATTCATCTTGAAGGTGATAAATGAATACAATTACAGCCTACGGTGAATTTTGAAAACATGAACGGAATTACATCGGAGTGTGTTACTTCTAGAACTTTGAGAGACTGGTAAAGCGTCTGGTCACTTTTCAAAAGTAACAGTCCCCAGACCTTCCAACAGACCACGTTTCTCTGTACTGCTCAGGTTCTTTGTGGCCATGCTGTGGCCGGTTTTCTCAGATGTGGTTTCGGGTCTGTTGTTCGGCACGGTGTCACTCTAAATGAAAATGAAGTTAAGCAGGAAATTCGAACGGTGCTTTTACAGGCAGCGTTATTGATTTAGTGTACAGGGTCTCTCTCAATGGCCTGAATAAATTGGGCTGCTTAGGGACAGTGTGTGTACGATTACAGCAGTAGGAAGTGAGTTGTGCTGGATATGACATAAAGATGTCCCTTAATTAGAATTGTTTTCAAGAAATTACCACTGCCAATTGTTATTTCTCTCACATGGACCAACAAATAATGTTTTCATAATCAAAATGCATAATGGTATTTCCCCCCCTCCTTTGATGAGAATTGAATCGCTGCATTTAGAGGGAGGTTCAAAGAGCTGGCTTTTATGTATTTGACATTTTGCCCATGCTATTAGAATTCTATTAAATTGTTGTTTTTTTTGTTCCCGTTTAACTTTTTTAATTAACGTGTTAGAAAGAGAAATGTGGGCGAATAAATTAAAAACAGGAATAAATTAAACCTGAGCAAATGTAATACAGGGACAATGGTGCAATAGAGAAATAAAGACCCACTGGTAATTTGAAAAAAAAACCTCATTAATTAATTGACCCATATTTGTGACTGAAATCGTTAGGCTTAATGCAGGCATATCGGTTAGGTAAATAGTGTCTGTGAAGCCACTAAAGTTAACATATTCATTTGGAGCTACAGTAGCCAGCTAGGGTCATTTAGCAGCACCAACAAGAATAGGGTCAAGTCATTGTCTCTTTGCTTAAATGGGCATTGGAAATTCCACATTCCCATGGCAGGAAACAGTCTACCCATGCAAGCACGACTTACAGCATAAACAGATGGTGCTCATGTTATCTGCATCAGGGGGTGATGATTATGGTGATGATGACGATGATAGTGGTTGTGAATTTGTGGTGATGGGATTGATGGCAGTTGCCTGAGTTGACCTGGCCTAGTACTTAATCTCTGCAATGTAATGATAATACAGCAATACAAAAAAGCATCGGTCTTGATACTTTCTATTCAATTTAATTATAACAATAATGATAATAATGTACAACCTTTTGTCAATTCAATGTTGGGATGAAGGCCCTACCCATACTGGGTCGGTCACAACGAAGAGGGGGGCCCGCTGTCAGTCCGGATATCACTCGCCACCGATGTTAGCCATGGCCAGGACTCCAACCTCGGTTGCGTGCTTGCTCATTGCACTCCAACCATTGCTCCTCACTTGCTAATTATTCTTCAAATATAAAAAAAAATTACAATCCAATTTTCAATATCTATAAACTACTTCTCATAACTAGAGCCTCCTCTAGTCAAAAGTAATGAATGAGGCCAAAGAAGAAGAAGGAGGGGAGGGGAGGAGGGGAGGTGGGGTGGAATAAAAAAAAGCACAATCATCTGCACCTATTCAAAGGCTCTGTTTCAGGTGCTGCCCTCCTGAGACCTCTGCTCTAATGACCAGAGGACCACCTAGGAGAGGGATTTATTGCACACAGTGCCACCATTGTTGGCTAGCCCAAGGTGTACACAGACAACCCCGCCATTACCATCAGCGGGGTGCCGATGGAGTGTCGGCGAGAGGTGATATTGCAATATGGGGGCTGCTGAAGGGGATGTTCGGAAGGTGGATGGGGGGGGGCAAGTTAGGTGGCCGTGAGTGGGAGGATACCGGAGGAGACGGGAGCCAGGCAATTGTGGGTTATTATATTGCACTATCGCGGGCGATCAACATGCATACACCCCGAGACCTTGTCAATAATGTAACGATAGCCCGGGAGGGCCCGAGGAGACATGTGGCGAGCGGGTTGCCTTTTGTTCTCGCTGGAGGGTCCCCAGTGTGGATTGCGCGCGTGTGTGTATACGCAAAAGCGTCGTGCGTGCGTGCATCGTCCCGCGCTTTAGTGAACGCTTCCGCTGGGGGTTCTCGCTGTTGGGGGGGATGACGGCCCTCTTTAGATGATATCATCACGGAGGTATAAGCTCATATACATACGTATAGTGCTGTTGTTCAGAAGTCAAGAGTTGGTTGTCTCGCGTTTAAATGAGCGTCAGGGGGCAATCGTGTTTATTTGTGGCCTCGAGCCAGTAGTAGAAATTCCATATTGATAAGGCAGAAACCAGCCTCTCCAAGGGCAACGGACTCTTGACTTCTGCAAAAGTGTTACTCATTGAGTCAATCCCCGGCTGAAGTTTTCGAAACGCGAATCACCACCTGGTGCCGTGGTGGTGAGATGTTAATTACCTCGCCGGGTATGCAGGAGGCCGTGGGTTCGATCCCGATCCCGACCCTGATGCCTGCTGTATATTTAGAGTTTGCGTCTCTCTCTCTTTCCCCGTGGTCGCGTGGATTTTTCTCTGGATTCTCCGTTTTTTCCCCTTTACATTTAGAAACACACGTTTAAAGTATTTTGCTGCTATACATTTCCACGTGAGCTATCCATTTGTGGCAAAGTCGCTTCTGAAAAAGAGCTATGCAGCTCAGCGAGCCATTGCCTGGTAAAAAAAATAACAACTTAGTTCTAACATAAACCAAAGTAAAAACGCATTGCGGTAGATTCTGCGGCAATTGATGGTCCCTTCCAACATAGCCGACGTGTGCGTTGATTGCTACCTTAATGTATATATATTTATAATCGCATGGGGATGTCTTGCCCCCCTGTGTGGTCCTTCAAAACAAAAGCCACTGTGGTTCGTTCTGTTCCACGGCAAGCCGCGCGGGCGGGGCACACGAGCCATCAACGGCTTTGCGTCATTCACCCTCGACGGTTGGCAGGATAATTGCGAGGCTGTTGTGTTGGCCGTTTCGTCGGGGTAGTCTCCCCATGCACGGGGACGAAGGGGGGGGCGAGAAGTCCCCGCAGCACCTGGTTGAACCTCCCGCCCCTGCCGGCGACGCGCGTGATTTTATATTTAATTTATATTTTCTTCAGATTTTAATTTATTTCTATTTTATTTCATTTATATTTTATTTATATTTTATTTATATTTTATTTATATTTCACCGCCCCCCTCCCTCCCCTTCCCCATTCGTGAGCATGCGCACACCACCAGCGGCGGACTGGCCCTGGCCATCTTTCATCCACTTAATTCCGATCCGCCACACACGTCGCAATGTAATGGGCCGCCTCGCGCACGAGATCAAGCCCCGGCGTGAATGGAGCGATTATTGCCCGTTGTCCTGTTATATAGAACGTTTCATTTTGTTATTTGGACGTTCCTCAGTGCAGTTCGCCGCAGGTTTGCTTATTTTTAAGGTCATCAACGGGCTGCGCAGTGTTTATGTAAAACAAATGACACTCCACGCAACGGTCCTCCCAGGGGCACGGCAGTTTGCTTATATCAGCGGTAGTGGTCTGGATAAAGTACACAGAGCTGCTATATTATTATACACTCGCTCTGTAAGCAGGGTTACGGGCCACTGGCTTTCCACGTGCTGGGAATTAACATCCCATGATGTACCAACCAAGCTGATGGCAGGGGACCTTTCTGATAGTAGAATTTGGGTCATGTAGCTGACTGTGCCACTGGTAAGAAGTCGAACAGATTCTGGCATGGGTACAGGCTTTTTAATAACTGACTTGCTTATTGTTACGTGTTATTCTCAAACTCAATGTGTTTGTTGTTATTTTATCAGATCAGGCACACTGAGCTATATAGCTCATTTTCAGAAGTGACCTGTCGACAAATGATACAGTTCAACGAAGTGGCTTATCATAATGTGGACATGTATAGCAGCCACATACTATCGTGTTTTTAAATGTGGAGTGAAAAACCCAGAGAGAAAACATGAAACTTCTAAATATTCAGGCGTCAGGGTCGGGATCGGGATCGGCATCGAACCCACAACCTCCTGTATAGCAGGCGAGGTAGTTAACATCTCCTAGCCACCGTGGCACCAGGTGGTAACTCACGATTTAAAAACTTCAGCCGGGGATCGACTCAATGAGTAACTCTTTGGCAGACGTCAAGATTCGTTGCCCTTGGAGAGGCTGGTTTCTGCTCCATCAATATGGAATTTCCACCACTGACTCAGGCCCACAAATGTATACGAATGCCCCCTGATGCTTATTTAAACGTGAGACAACCAACTCTTCACTTCTGAACTGCAGTACGTTAGATCTGTATATGAGCTTAAACCTCTGTGATGATATCATCTAAAGAGGGCCGATGACAGAGACCGGCCGTGACTCCAAAGAGGCTGTTTACCAGCTGTGAATGTAAACAATATGTTCAAAGTCAAGTGAAAATCAAAGTGTCTCTCTCTCTCTCTGTTTGAATGAGAAACGGGGCGGCACTTATCTTTGCTTAGTGGCCCGGAAAACAACTTGTTAAGCTACAACGTTTGGATGACAGCAGTCGCTCACTCCAGAGGATGATACTGACGATTGCCCATAAAGGAAGGCTCACTTTATTTACCCCTCAGGGACAACACTCCAAGTTGGCCCATGACCGTGATTTGAACTCGCATGCTGATTGTGAGTCGAGTGCTCTAACCACAGCGTCAAGCCGCTGGATAATGGCTAATGTGGGTGAGACAAAGACGATTTGCTGCATTGAGATCAAGTGGCAGAGTGGCGGTGCATTGGTGATGGCACTGCGCTGTGAACCTTGACCCCAACTGAGTTTTGAGTCCCAGCCCCGGCTAACACCAGTGGCGAGTCATATCTGAGCCAGTCTTAGCCTCTTTCTTCTACCAACCTACAGTCATCAGCACGGTGAAGTATTTCCAAACAACCTCCACGACTAACACGGCTTGCGAAGGCCTCCATGCAGCAGTGGATTAACATCGGGCTCTAAATTAGTACATACGAATGCTGAAATTAATTCTCACCATACGTAGCCAACCGTGCTAATTGGAGGTCAATACACTATCGTATCGGTGTAAATTAAATACGGTTAACCAACGCAAACGGCAGCCCTCACGACCCACCATCCAGTCACGCAATAGAGAGCACGGACGCGTTGTTGCGTTACGCGCACGGGCGCTTTATCCAAGCGTTGCGTCAACAACGCGCACGGGGTGGGCGCGCAAACAGGAAAACACACGCGGCGCAAATACGGTGCCGAGAGCGTGGACTCGTGCGTGCAAAGGTCTGCCTCGTCGCTTGAGCGCAGCGCGCGCTCTCGTTGTGCAACCTCCCCCATCGCCCCCCCCCCCCCCGCAGTTGCGCGCAGGGCAACACAAAGTCCGAGAAAAACTCGGGCGAAGTGAAAAAAATGTGTTGCAAGCAAAGTAGTGATGATAAACACGTTCCTTCGGAGTGGGCAGGTAGGAACTTGGTTGGACAGCGCATTCGTGCACGACAGACAGACAAATAATCCCTGGTGGGCAGTGTGGAACCTGTTGTTACTACCTGTATAAAATATAACTTGACTTGAGGTAGCCAGGCAGCCAGCCAGGTAACCAGCCCCCTTAACTATCGGCCCCTCCCCCTTGCTTGGGCACCTCCCCTTACCCCCCCCCCTCCCTTAGGCCCCTCCCTTAGGCCCTTTCCCCCTTAGGCCCCTCCCCTGACCTCCTCCCTTAGGCACCTCCCCTCTCCGTACCCGGCAGTAGGTCTCCACCAATCAAAGAGCTGTGTGTATTATATATTTATGCACGACAGACAGACAATAAATCCCTGGTGGGCAGTGTGGAACATTGTTCCTACCTGTATAATTACATTTATATAGCGGCTTTTCATCAAGGGTATCAAAGTGTTGTACAGGACACAGCAGCAGCGGGTACTCGGCATATACATAATCTTATAAATACATTTAAGAAATAATTTACTAAATTAACTAACCATTTAATAAGCGGAAGTATATAAATATGTTTTAAATGCGCATTTTTAAAAAAGATCCACAGACTCAAGAAATTCTGATATCTTGTGAAAAGCGTTCTGGGGACAACACGGGAAAAATCTCGGTCACAAATAGACCGAAACCTCGACCTGGGAATGCAGAGAAGATCTGCATCCCCAGATCTTATGGACCTTGAGGGGACATCTGGGCGAACCATGTCAATGATGTCGGCTGGAGCAAGATGGTTCACTGCTTTGTAAATCATCAATAGGATTTTAAAACTGTATTGCACGTGAAACTGGAATCCAGTGCAGGGAGGCCCAACCGGGTGTAAATAGCAAGATGTGTCAATCTTGATTTGAAACTTTCGTGAGTAAAGATGCGCCAAGCGGTTAAATGGCTGGGTATGACGAACCCGTGGCGTCATGCTGGTGTCGCTTATTTCCCATTCGTTGATTCGCAACATTATCGGGGCCGTTATGCATTTGCAAACGAGTTCGTCATTGGCAGTGATGAGGGCACCGGGACAATGGAGGCATGGAGAGGGCCCTGCGACTGAATATGAAAAGTGAAGAGCGATTTGTAATAATAGGCGCAGCTGTCTATTGAATTGGCGAGCTTCGGATTTAATAGCTAGCTGGGCTTTTTTTTTTGGCAGACCGAACTGCTTGATTTAGTAACGCGGTTGATTTTGTTATATTTGACTGAGATTCCCCTCCCCCCCACCCGCTCCCCCATCGCTGTGTTCGTTTGTCTAATCAACATCATCACCTGTGCCATATTCACTGGCGGAGGAAGGCCTTCCCCAATAATTCGCACCCGTCACGGTGGTCTCAGGATGCAAGAAATCCATATGGATGCTGAAACATGAGCTGAAGTCATTGCTCCATCTGTCTGCCACGGGAACGCTCCATCCGTTGATTGCCACTACTTTGTGAGTCTTTTCCCACTGATCAGTATCTCTTCTGGCGATGTGTCCTCTCAATAGCAAACTAAATAAGACGATGGACGAGTGACAGTTTTTTTTGTCTGAACTACTTTTTTATGTTTAGTTTGTTGTCGTTCCACAGCGCCTCCGATTAGCAAGGTTGGCTAGGTAGGGTGTGAAAGAAGTTCAACATACATACGTGTCAAAACAGCCCCTTGTAAAATGCATTTCTGAATGTTGTGAATGTGAGATTCAGAGAAATCCAGAATACAAAAAAACCATGAGCCGCATTTCAGAGGGGCCTTGGACCCGTACAGACTTCTATCACGCAAACATTTATACACATCCCTTTTAAATATAACTCCTGTGAGATGTCTAGAATTGATAAAAAAAAGAATCTGCTTGTGTTTTATAGGATCCCGTAATAAATGATAGCCATAGCTCATAAAATATGCATAGGATTTAAAATTTTATGTTTAATTTGAAAGAGCAGTTGTAGGAATTTTAAATGACAATAAAACCCTATAGGCAACCTTCGACGGGGATTTTGCTGGCCTGCATTAACAATATATTTCTGAGCACATTTCCGAGAAATGTTTAGTGAGCAAGATATTTCTGAGTGTCAGCCGCACCAGAATACACTTCCGATGTAGAACTTGCTGCAAAGAGTCCTGGTGTGAGAACACACTGTGGTGTAATAATAAGCACTGTACTACATTCTTTCTGCAGGATATGAAAACTTTAAACTTTCTTAAATTAATCATAAACGGTTTCTATTAGTGTTTATGATGGCTTTTTTTTTGCGCTTCCAAAGTGATTTCTTACGTTGGATGAATAATTCACTGTGAAGATCATGTTTATTTAATGCTTTGCCAAACGCTTGGCTTGAATTTGCGGTTTCCTAAAAAAAAATGAGCGACATCGCAATAATATCGTGGTATACAGGCCCAGCAATCTGGCTAAATTTGATTCCTCAGAGAAAAACGTTGATTATGAATAAGATATATATATATTTTTAAAAACATCCATTTAACATCCATCTTTGACAGTCTGTTTATATTCACTCCCAAAATCAGTGGCCAGTGCAATTGTTTTTAAACATATATTTTAGTGTTGGCAATCATCTTGGTGTTGTAACTCGCTGACCCCAGCCCAAGCTGGACACCTGCGCAAAAAGAGCTTCCTTGCTCATCGGATTCCTCCCGCAGTCGAAATGAAGACTCTGATGGAGAAACATCCTGAAAGGCTCCAGACGCCGAAAGAGAGAGAGAGAGAGAGACCTTCCCCCCTTGAGCCCCGCGTTAAAGCCCCCCCCCGCCCCCCCACGTGCCCTTGTCGTCGCAGGTGTCGTCGCTCGTAGCGGAGGGCCGTCGCGAGGGACCGCGGTCGCAGCAGCGAGCCGAGGTCGCCCAAGCGGACCCCGAGCAGAGGCCGTGCGTGGGGGCGAGCGACGCCACCACCGCCGCCGCCCTCTCCTCCCGCTGCCCCTCGCTGCCTCCCAGCGGCGCTGCCCTGCACCTGGGGAGCGGCTCCATCGCCGCGTCGTTTTTCGCGAGGTGAGCTCGCCCGCCACGTTGTTGTTGTTTTTCGTTTGTTTTTGCGGTTTTCGTTCGGGTGTGGAAACCTGGCACGTGCGTTTGCTTTGTTTATGTCGGTGACTCATCGTCGTTATGAGTCATAATTTATCCGCTGCTTGATGGTCGAACCGAGCCATTGCCATCCCTTGTGAGCCTGTGATGCACCAATTGACCCAGCACGTGTGCGCAGGAATTGATTCTATCCCTTTGTCGCCCTGCTGTTGGATGTGAGCATCTGTCTTGCCGAGAATTCTTTTACATAAACACTTAGAATAACATTCTAGATTTGAAGCTTTCGTGACTGCAAGGATTCATACTCTTAGGTTTTTGCGGTAAAGTCACGTAGGTAAAATAAAAATAATAATAGAAATAAAATAATAATAAATGAAAATAAATCAATTAAATCACGACGTTTCGGAGGCAACACAAGTCTCCGTCTTCAGGTGGGACCGCCACAGCTCAATTTAATTTATTTATTTTAATTTATTATTATTTTATTTATATTATTATTATTATTTTCCTACGTTACTTTACCGAGAAAACCTAAGAGTACTTATAATACCAATAATTTACATTTGTAAGACACGATTCATCCAAGGAGTCTCGGACGATTTCCACACTTCAGCATCTTTCACAGAGAGCACTGCGCAACTTCTCACAAAGTCTCACCAACCGATCCTTCTCTTGCCTCTTCCCCTTCCTCCCTTCCCTTTTTTCACCATTGGATTATCTTCGTATCATCTCCAGCCACGTCCCTCTTAGGATATGCCTTACACCTACCACCTCATCCCATTTCTCAGTAATGCTCGCTTGTATCTTTATGCCCCTAATGCATACACACACACACGTATACAGGTTATTGTATTATGCGATTAAATTTCTAAGTGGATAAAACTATCAGAAAGACATATATATAACAGATGGAGTGGAGCATTGGCTCAGTGGTGAGCGAATGCATGTCACTGATATCAGTGGCGAGTGATATCTGAACCGGTCTTGGTCAGCCCAACCCACACTGACCAGCGCAATGAAATAAAGCCATACAACCCCTGGCTCGTGGGGGCTTTCATCCAGCAGTGGAGTGAGAAAGGGCTGAAACTTTTTTTTTATTGTTTTTTTTTCTAAAGAATAGATATTTTACATAGCAGCTGCAGACGGGCTTGTTGTTAAACACTGGCCGAACATAAGTGTTGTTGTTGTTGGTGGTGGTGGTGGTGGTGAAATTCAACTTGGGGCTTGCTTGCATCTGTCCACAGCTCAATGGGGCTTGCACATTCCGTGTAATCTGCTCAAGAATGTGGGTGGGCAGCATTGTGCCCTTAGATGTTGCCTCTGTGCTCGGGAGTTTATGGTCAAGAGCAGAAGCCAGTTAAAATATCTACATTTGCACAGAATATTCATAAGCCATGTGTTTTGTTTTCCCTTTGATGAATGCTATTTCACTGATTTGCAGCAAAGCTATTCCTTTGTTATAAAAAATATATATATATCTTAAACATTACTAGTTAAGTTAAACGTGGCACTTATACTCATCAGCATCGTTTATGTGATCGTTTCATATTCATGGCGCAGCGACAAACATTTAACAATCTGCCCGCGTGATGTTAAACTTAATGCTGCAAATATTTACGTCGTAAAGTCAAATAATGCAGTTTCTCCGCACACGCATCCGCGCGTGGTAGATGCTCATCACCACTGACTGTCCTGAGTCAGTGGTGGAAATTTCCCGTTATTATGTCGAGGCTAATCTATGTATAGGAAAACCACTGTTGAATTACCATTCAGCAGGAGTACCTATTTTATGGACCCTGGATGGATAATGGGGCTGATTTGACCCCCAACAGAGATTTTAAATCGAGATTGTGAGCTAAGCGCTCCGCCAAAGTGCTCTTGAACGATTTAAATCAGTGCCTACACGAATCTAAATTTCCATGTACCGTCACTCAACCTATATTTCTATTAAGGCATCGTTTATATATATTAAGAAAATTGTAGACCACCCACAAACCCGATAACAGCAGCTGATTATATTATTTAACAAAGCCTATATTGTGACCCAAAATAAATAACTATCAAAGTAATTTATCTACCTTACATTGCCGTATTAACTTGCATATCTGACTCCTACACATGTATTTACGTGTCGAGTGTAAGTGGCTGTGAAATAATCGGACATAATAGAGTCTGCGTGCGTCTAAACATTCGTCTTTCTTGCAGGCTCCGCTGCAAAGTAACCATTTGTTCTGGCGATGTATTTTCGAGTGAATAAATACGTTGCTCAGGACCGTTTTTTTGGCTTTCGTGCGCATTTATTGCCATTTCCTTGCCGCCCCTGAAAACGGCAATACGTTTGAACTAAACCCTTGTGCATATATTCAACCGCGACCATTACTGCCTTTTGCGGGGCAAAGCGAAAACCCGGTTATCAATTTCACTAAAAGGCTGGAGGGTGGCGGCGGTGCCGAAACTATTTTTCAGAGGAAATTAGAAATAATTATACCCAATCAGCATTTGTATTCTTTTATGTCTTTTTATTAATTCAATCGAGACGGCGGACGTAATTATGGAAATTGTTAAACATGTACACTCCAAGACGAAATCCCCTTTTGTGGGCTCTGGCTTTTCATTATTAAAAGCTGGCCCCGTTTTTTTAAAACGTCAAAAATTACCAGAGGCTTAAGTGAAAGTGTGTAGTGCTTCATAATTGCTGCAATTAGTGCTGTGCCGTGCCGTGCCTCACAATAAACAGTCTTATTCAATCACAAATTGTGATCCACACAGAGGCAGGCACAATGTGGGGCCCATATTTAAGTCTTGAGTATTATTATAATTATTATTTTCTTGTTTTAACACCGGATGAACATTGGTGCACGTGCATTGTTTAATGCACTCATAATAGTGAAGATGATCATAATTTACATCTCCATGTCAATCCACTACTGAATGAGTGAAGGCCTTACACGTACCGTGTCAGGCATGAAACGGGGGGGTGTGAAGTACGGTCAACAAACTTGCCACGACGGGAAGGCATAGGGAGGGCTTCATCCAGCAGTAGATGTATAAAGGGCTTTGCATTTTTATCTCAGAATCAGAATTTGTATTTATACTGGAGGAATCCGATGAGCTTTAAAGCTCTTTTTCACAGAGGTTCCAATAGGGGTAGGTCAGAAAGTTGCATTAACAAACAATGCAAAAACATGATAGGAGTGCAAAGTATAGGAAAGGTAAGCAATCCACGAAACTGAACAATTTTATTTTCATTTTACCAGGTAAAGCCCACTGAGCTATTAGATTTTTTTTTCGGAAGTGACCTGGCCACAAATGATAGCTCAACGAAGTGGCTTATCGTGTGCACATTTATAGCAGCCAAATAATCTGAATAATCTAAACGCGGCCGAGAAGGCACCAACCGAGGAGATGGAGCGATGAAATCTGCTCGTGTGTAGGGTGTAGATGCTGAGAGACAGTGACGGCTCATGGATCTCTTCATCCAGCAGTGGATTGCTCACGGCTGATGATGATGGCAATAGGAGTGGGGGAAGAGTACCGGACATAAATTAATCCACGCTATATCATTTAGGCATCGACGTTAAATGTAAACGGTGCAATGGTCCTCACAATGTCCTAGTTTTGTTTTTGATGTATCGATATCCATGGCTATTGGGGGCAAGTCACTCGAGCGAATACTTTTCACTTGAGACTTTGCAGGATAGGCCCATGCTTTACGTGATTTGGAATGAACAGACTTCAGCGTATCAAGGAGAACGTGGTCTTTTCCATAAAAAAATTCACTGAAAAACAGAAGCCCACTGCTTTCAAAGGGGTATTTTACCCATGGAGCAGCGTGTGTGTGTGTGTATTTCAACAAGTTCAATCATAACATAATAATGGCAGCTCTCGCGGTTATATTAATAAAGAAGCAAGGACTGCATGTAAATGGTGATTGACTGTAATAATTAGCACTGTGTTTGTAACTGTGGCGCTGACCGTTTGTCAGACCCCACCTTCCCTTTTTCTGCGCTTGCCACTTAGCCATGGCTCCTGCCCCGGCTTTGTTTCACCATGAACCCAGATCGTGACATTTACCCCTTCCTCACCTGTTCCTTTACCTTTTGTATCCCCATTGTTGTGGGCAGCATTGGTATATAAATACTCCGTATGAGAAGATGACCTTAACAGAGAATGGCACAAGAGGCTGGTGCAGGAAGATGTGGCCACTACTTGAGCATATTGGCACCGGACAGGGGAAAGTGGAAACAAATGACGAAACGTGAAATGTACACCTACGATGATGATAAAACACATTCTTTGCACTATTTCAGTGCTACATTGTTATCTGGCCTGACCACCTGAATGTGAAATCGGAGTTGTTGCTCTGCATTTACATCAGCCGTACGAAAGAAGTGCCACATTGCGTATTTTTGTCCACGTGGTAACAAGGTAAAAGGTAAATGTGCAGCCCTGAAATTGCCTCCTCGTGCCATTGCTGGCGCATGGGCCGCCGCTACAGGGAAGCACCTCGACAGGCCCTCTGAAAAAATATGTTTCGGCCTACTTTTCTACATTGGCCAGATGTCTTGGAACAAGTGGGCAATACCCACACTTTATCCCACCACGTGTTACCCTGCCTACCTGATTGGCTGCGATCTACCCGTTTATACCTGCCGGCTGTTTCAAATGCAACACCGGTGGATCGGGTCAGCGACCACTGCATTGCATGCCCTGTGATAACCGTGTGCACCATGGCAGCGTCTGGAGATACTGTGTAAATTGACATTATTATTATGAACAGGATATCAGTACTGCACGGGGTAATTTTTCACTCGTGATAGCTCTCCCCCGAAGAGGGACTTATCATTGCATTTGCTTATTGCATTTGGCAATAAGCATTTCAACAGGCAATAAGCCAGATTTAGGCGCGTTATTATTGGAGGGTTTTCACAAATTCCTTTAAGCGATCATCCCCAAAAAGCAGCTGCAATGATATAACAGAAACAAGCGTTAGCTTTGTGGCACGATAGTAAGTGGCTATTAAGCGTCAGAGACACCGCTTGTAGACGTAGATTCGGCAGCCCCAAGTACAATCTGTCCGCTTGATTTTCCATTTTTAAAGATAAGACCAGGCATTTGCGATAATGATGATGAGACGTGTTGGTGATTCATCAAGGTGTGTTTATAAAGCGGCCAAATGAGAGACGGTGAAGGAGAAATGTGAGGGAGAGAACCAACCGTTTCATTATTTTATGAGGCCAAAGCCAGCATTATAGTAAGTCTTCTAAACACACTGATGTGCCCTGACTTGCTAAATAAGTTCCATCTCCGACCGACCATGCAACCATTACAAGCTTGCTGGCAATGTGGTGAGAGATTACGAGGTTAATTCAGCCAGGGTTTATGAAATATATACTGCTTTGTGGGAGGACATCAACCTTTGGAATCCTGTGGGGAAATTGGTCCCCGTCACAGAAATGTGGAATTTCTACCAAATGGTTCGGGGCCACTAGTGGAGATGAGATAACATAAAGCACTGGTATCCAGAACACACCATGATGATGATGAAGCAGTGTTGTGGAATTTGTAGTAAAAATCACAGAAGCATGTCTGCTCTTCATATATCAAGCTAGATAGCCATAGGCAGATTGGCCCATCATCAACGCCATGAGTAATACGCGTGAATAGGTCCTTGGTTAATTCCTAAAAAAAAAATTTAGCGTATGATGAATGCAGGAGCCTCGTCAAAGCATCCTCGCACCTGCACGAGTGCGAGGCAGTGATCATCACCATTGATGGGCCCTGAGCCAGTGTTGGGAATTCCTCTTGTCTGTGGCAGGGGTGAGTTCGAACGGTGCATGACCGTGAAAATCATAATTTCCATATGTGACATTTCCATATGTGACATTTCCATTTGTGAAATTTACATATTTGACATTTCCCAAGTAGAGTGAAGCAGAGTCCTGAGTTTGATCAGGTTTTTAGCAAATCATTTAGAGCACGTGGTTTATGTTTTGTTCTTTATTTAAAAATGATGATTAAAACTCACTTTCATCGCTTGCGGTGCCCTCGCAAGTGCTCAATTTGACCTGAGTGCCGTACATCAATGCAGCGTCAACGCAATGCCGCAAATATATTGTGTACTGCGCATGTTTTGCGATGTTGTTGCTGTGTTGGCTTTCCGATGTGTTACTTCAGGTAGCACCGTGTGTTGTTCGATATTATGTGCCACATTTAGTGCCACGGCCTGGAAGCTTCTTCACATTCTTTTGAGTTTGAATCTGGAATTGAATTCAGGTCCTAAAGAAGCTTTGTCACTGGCAGGACAAGATGCTCATGCTTTATTGGCATTACATTGGCATGCAGTGACCTAGATGGGATATTAAACTGTGGCCTTTGCACGGATGACTGAATGTATTCCCATTGGAATGTGGATAATGCTCACAAATGCACTGCCTGCAGTGTGAGATTTGAAAACCAAAAGTAGATGTTCTGCATTACAAATAAATCTAGACTCAGATGTAGGCTGCTGGCCCAGACAGCAAATTCCATACCAGGACGTAACCTGGGTTTGAATCCTGGTAACCACTCGTGAATTAAATTGGTTCTCAGGTATAGCAAGTGAATGCTTCGATCTAAAGCTTTCGTGACTGCAGGGATTCATCTTCTTGGTTCTTTCGGTAAAGTCACGTAGAAAAACATAATAAAATATTTTATTATGTTTTATTTTTATTATTTTATTACTTCCCTTCTACGTGACTTTACCGAAAGAACCAAGAAGACAAGTGCATGCTCTCAGCCCAATCCTAAATAACTGCACAGAAAAAAAACATCACGTTAAATTTGGTATGTCACTGAACCCCTTCCCGTTCCGAGACGACTGCAAGTTGTAGGGTCACCGCTGAATCTCGGAAAACACAAGCGGCTCAGCGTACATTTTTTTCAGAGAGGCGTAGCGCCGCTGTTTTTAAAGACATTGCTACTCATACTCTTAGTTTTTTCGGTAAAGTCACGTAGGTAAAAAATTAAATTAAAATTAATAAAAAAAATCACGACGTTTTGGAGGCAACACAAGTCTCCATCATCAGGTGGGACCGTCACAGCCAGATTTGCTGTATCAAGTGAGGCAGGGATTCCAACATTGCTACTCACCACAGAGAACCGTCGTGACCCCACCGCACTCTACGATGGCTGGCACCAAACTGTGCCACACCTCCTCCCGCAAGGCCTTGTGGGCGCCTCGGTACCGATAGGGTTATTTACATTTTTTATTTTTCTTCTGGCGCTGTAGACTTTTCAAAACACCACTTGTTCAAAAATGCGTGCACAATTCATAGTTTGTAAAATAGGAAAAACATAATTTGGGATCGCAAAATTTGTGAGCCAACAACGTACGGTGGAATGTAAAGAGTTTCAGTTTTGCTTCAGTGGATTATGAAATGATAAAAAAAGTCTGCCAGATGTAGAAGTCGTGTGCGTAGAATTCAAACCCGCAAGTGCAATTAAGTCAGTTGTGACGATCATTGTCTGACGTTATAAAACGGTATAAAGTAGAGTCACAAAAGCCATGTCAATTAGAGAGGAGCACTACAGCTCACAGAGAAAGTGGCTTCCTGCACAAGCAAGACCGTTGCTGTGCTCATGTCCATCGGCGGGCAAGAGCCCACTGGTTGAACCGCCACATTTTCATCGCAGGGGCAAGTCCCCTTGCATAGGACGGCAAACGTCAACTTCCATGCGAAGAGAAGTGAACACTTTTTTCATCATCAAAAAGGGATGATGAGCTCCATTAAAGCCTCACCTACAATTGGTCACGTGAGTTTATAGCCTGTCGCGGTATATTACGGGATATCACTGCAGAGGTGATTTCTCGTAGTTGCCTCTCTTACAATGCAGCCCCTACCGTCCCAATTCATGCGCGAAGGTCGACGTTATATTTCGACGGGAGGCATCTGTTAAACGCAGAGGCTTGGACACCTGTTCTCACGACACGTGTAAAAAAAAAATCGCCCGTGGTAGAGATAAAGACGTGCGTAAAAAAAAGAATACGTCTAAAGAATGCATCTCGTCTGGACACAATTCGGCCTTTGGATGTTTCGAGGCAGCGGCTCTGCCGTCCGGTTTCCCATCGTAATTGCGCCACACGGTTGACTCCCTGAGCCCGTGGGCATTTGGCTCTCAATGGCCGCAAGAGTCGGGGAGCGTTTAAGAGATCGTGGGTGCCCAATTACTCTGAGGGATGGCGAAGGGTAGCCGTGGGGACAATGGAGCGTCGCTTTCCATACAAGCCGGATGGACACACTACATTGGCCTGGCGTAATTACACATGATGCAAGACAACCACGGCCATTCACAGAGCAGTTAGAGACACCAATCCCTCCCCGGGCAGTTACACCACCTATTCTCAATTTTTTATTTTATTATTTTGACCTTATATTGTTTCCCTTTCAGATGTGTATATTTTATGATTCGTGCCGTTTCATGCTTTTGGTGTTATCTTTCTCGCTGAATATGTTAATGCTTTACAGACCTTTGAGTATTCGCTGATGGGTGAAGGTCTATCCAAACCATGTCAGTCATGGAGGATGCGTGACAATACTTCACCAGGCTGGTCAGGACCAGTTCAAATATTACTTGTCACTGACGTTAGACCTGGCTAGGAATCAAACTCAGGCAACCAGGTTCACAACACGAATGCTGGCCACCCGTTAAATTGAGAGATGAAAGTGCCTGCTTGCTCGAAGGACTGTGGAGTCGTGATCATCTCCGCTGTGGTGGCCCTGAACGAGCGGTGGAAATTCCACATTCCTATGGCTCGGAGCCATTGCGCAAAGGGAGACACTGGACCTGTTCAAGCTTTACACTCTTTTGTCGCAGGGTGTAATCGCGGTGCCGAAATTATTCCGCAGCGTGGGAAAGAAGTCAGAGGTTTATTTTTTTGCTTTTTTTCCAGCTACGCTTTACCCTTATCCGAGCCGCTCACGGGGATCTAACGCATCTCGCTCTCACAATCGGCTCGATCGTCAATTTTTTGAAGCGTTCAGTTGGTGGTCGCCTTTCCCGGCCTCTCGTCACCGAATCCACTCCAGGTGTAAGGGGCTCTCGCGGCTGTCACCGAGATGAGCCGCGCTTGTCGCTGTGGGTGGCTCAGTGGACTGAGGCCGATGTCAGGATACGGAGCAGCCTTCCCCTCCTCCTCCTGTGATCCTGAGCTCAAGCCTCGAGGCGGATGAGCCTCGAGAAAAGAAAAATGTTTCGCCACTTTTGTCCGAATTTTTGTAAAAAATCTGTGCCAAAACCGATTGACTAAAAAGTGTCAATGCTGGTAGGCGTTCACACGGGCGCTGTCGTTGTGGTTTTATTTGTTTTTTTTTATAAATCCCGGAGTAACTGTTAGTTATGTTTCTATTGTTTATTTACTCATTCATTGATTCGGTTGCTTCATCGGAAGCTTCTTCATAAGTTTACGAATGGACGTTTGTATTTCTAGCATGCTTTAATGAAATATATGCATTTATGAGGCTACCCAGCATTCTGAGCGGAACTTAATGGCAATGGTTACACTGAAACTAAATATTTCCGAAAATGAAATCGGGCAAAGAAGGCCCCTTCTGAAAAAGAGTATTTAGCTTCAGTGAGACTATTCTGGAAAAATTACAAAAAAAAACAAAGTGAACATTGCTAGGAGTATTTTAAATATAATAATTAGGAGATTAATTGCGTTATATAATGGGGGAATAAAGTACCAATGGGGTTTGTTATTGCAGAATAACGCAACATCCATATTTGCGTGTAATTGAAATCTGTTGCTCAAAACTATTTTTGGGCACCATTCGTGAGGTTGCGCTGTGCACTAATGCTGGGAATTACATTTCTTAGAAGTCAAAGGTCAAAATGTCTCCCTGCTCAAGTGACAAATTGGGCAGCACTCATTTCCTTCAAAGTCTTGTGACAGCCGTGCCATTTTTTATTTATTTGCCGGTATGTACGCTGAATTTCTTTCGCACCGTACGTAGCCAACCGCTCTAATCGGAGGTGCGGAGTAGCCTTCTCTCCATAGAACAAGCACTGCAGAATTTCAAGGAGGTGGTGATCAAAATATCATCCCTGGAGGGACGAGAGCTTCGCCTGGGATTTGAACTTATACCCTTTTCAACTTACAGCTGATCGTTCTAACCACTGTGTGTATGTAGGCATGTATGCTGAACGTCTGTAGCCAACCGTGCTCCAACCACGTTCTGTTTTGCTTGGGCAATGCTAATAACACTGAAGCACATAGCTAAATTTATACGACGTTATAAAAAAAAAATCGGACGTTATAAAAACGTACAAAAAATATTATTATAATAATAATGCCAATTACGCCTTGCGATCAATTAGCCAAAAGCTGGCGCATTCTAGCAACGTTGGCAGAGACCGTGCGGGCGCTCGTCCCCTTGGGGAAGTGGGGACGCTGCCACGCCGAGGCCAGCTCATCGATTGACCTCGCTTCACCCGCGGCAGTAAACGGACGGTTAAAGTAAAGCATGATGATAAAAATGAAATAATGCAATAAGCGAGCGGTGATATAGATGTCTGCCGGAATTAATAGAGGCGAAAGCCAGTGTGGCAAGAGACCTCCTTGGAAGCCATAAACTCCAAAGTACTCGTCGCAGGGGCAGACCGGCGTGCAAGAGTCACTCAGTGTTTTGCTAATTCGCTCGCCTCCCACTCCGCGTTGTGCCCTCGTTTTAAAAGAAGCGCGCCCTCCTTTACGGAGTGTTTGAGATGGGAAGAACAACCATGCCATCATCACCTTAGGAACTGTAACTTCACAGCAGCCTCCAAAGTGATGTTCGTTGTTGGAGATAACGTGGCCTTGTTAGCTTTTTCGAGGTACGTTTAGTTACTGTTGGCACGTACGTGTGTGTGCGTGACGAGCGGTAGTGTAGTGGTTAGCGCGCTGCGCTATGAACCTGGCGACCCGGGTTCGATTCCCGCTCACGGTCAACACCAGTGACGATTATCTGAACCGGTCCTGGGCCTCCCCTAGGTCGACTCAGCCTGAAATGAGTACCTGGTTCGGTGTGTAAACATCGCCACTGGGGAGACAAAGGCGGTCGGACGTGGTGCTGGCCACCCACCCCCTCGTGTACCGTTCAGGCCTTCATAGGTGCTCGCTAACAGCACTTGCCCCTACAGTCTGTTAAGGCTATACGGGGGATCTTTGTCTGGCACAAGTGGTGTGGTGACATTACCGCCACTTAGTAGGGAACAGCGGTTGACGATGCGTGGAGGATTTTTGTAGGGCTGTACGTGCCGGCATCGTCTGAATCATCTACAAGCAGCAAGTTTGCCGGAAGTCAGCAGAGGTTGCCTGCGGAACAGAATGGCTCCTGTCGTGGGGTGAAGGAATTTCGAATCCTGGCTCAGGATCGCCAGTGGCGATGAGCGCTGCCTAATTTGCTGACGCTAACTTTTGCCCGTTATCTAAATGTTGATGTGTTACATTTTTTTGTTCGAATTTTGACAACCCTGAGATTTTGACAAACAAACGGAAAAGATAATTTTACACGTAATGTTTGCTCTTCTCTTCCATTTTTTTCCAGAATTATTCTGCAGCTCAGTATTGAAATTGGAATTCCCCACAACATGCTGGGACGATGTTTTATTTATTCACAGAAAGAAAGAAAAAAGCATCAGCTGTAGCACGGCCAAGGGCTCGTATTAAAGACACCTCCACCGAGGCTTATATGAAAACCCGAACGTAAACGGTTTATAGCCACTATAAATGTGGCGGTGTATGGAATACAACATCAACAGGGCATGCATATTGAAAAGGTCCAAAACTACAATAAACATAAACACAACCCCGCCAGGTTAGGTCACGCACGCTGGAATATTTTTTACGTGTGAAAAGACGTATTTGCCTGGCATGCATGCATGATGAAGTGATTCATAGTTGGTTATTTTTGGTGCGAGATCACCGTCTAGGTATAATGTCAGTTTTCAACGTTAACCCTCCACCACCCGACGTAGCCGATCAAGTCACATTATACTTTGACCATCTACAATGCCAAAATAAACGAATTATTAATCGTGAGAGCCTCCGCATAAAGAGAGGGGTGATGCGTTGCGAAATACAAGCACGGCAGCACCTTTTTGCGATGCATAGCTGCATGGACATTCGGTCATTTCGTGAAAAGTGTCCTCTTTTTAATGCATCCAGAAAAAGTGCAGTGAGACTCGTTTTCATTTGGATTCTGTTTGGCATATTTGTTCATTCCCTTTGGCAAGCACGTTTGTGCGCGGGAGGAAACCAGACTGCCTGGATAAATCTCCACAATTACGAGGGGATATCCGTGTCGATCGACCATCACCTACTTTGTCGCTGTGCAAGTTTGGTGTGTCACACACGCGATTTGTGTATGCGTAGTCCACCAACCCTTGTTTCAAAGAATTGGATGACCATATCCTCATAATTGTCATCATCACGCGTTTTTAATCCAACGTTGGAGTGGGAATATATGAATATGATGGTGTATGCATGCTGCATCGTTAATTCGCAAATAGTGTGTGTATCTATGTGTTTCTATAACGAGCGGGGAGCGGTGGTGTAGTGGTTAGCGCGCTGCGCTACGAACCCGGCGATCCGAGTTCAGTTCCCGCTCACGGCCAAGACCAGTGACGGTTATTTAAACGCGTTCTAGATGTCCCCGAGGTCAACTCAGCCTCAAATGAGTATACCTGGTGCGGTGTGTAAACATCGCCACTCGGGAGACAAAGACGGCCCGGCGTGGTGTTGGCCACCTTCGTAGGCACTGCTCGCTAACAGCACTTGCCCCAACAGTCTGTGAAGGCTATATAGGGGATCTTTGTCTTTGTAAACACCAAGTGGAGGGCAGAGGAAAAAGTGTGCTGTGCAATTTTCTTTTTCAACATACAAGCAAGGGTAGGTATGCATGATAACAAGGAATTCCATTATGGATCAGAGCAGACATCACTTAGTGCAAAAATTCAGAACGAGAAACTTCCCTGGGATTGCTCCACTATGCAGAGTGGCAGATAAGAGGCTTCTCAAGGTCGGCCGCCGTCGATAAATGAAAATAAAAAGATGAACAAAAAATAACCTCCACCCCCCCCCCCCACTGCAAACGTAAATGCATGAGACACACGGCTTGGAAGAGATTACATTTGCCTGAGCCGTCTGGCTACCTTTTAGCGGAGCTCCTGGACCCGGCGGAGCGATGTTTAGCTGTGGAGGAGGCCCGCGTGATGCTCCGCGCGACATTAACGCGGCGGCGTGAAGGTAACTGGAGGAAAGTTATCAGTCATTCCCACCGGAGCCACGGAAAGTACCCCGGGTTATTCCGTGCGTGTGTGTGCACGCGTTTGGTTGCTTTGTGAAATAACACACTGGGAGGGGCTCGTGTAGTGGTTTGGGCACTTTGCTGTGAAACTCGGGTTGCCTCAGTTCGATTTTCTGACCATGGCTAACATTAGTGGCAAGTGATAACAGAATTGGTCCTGCCTCTACCCTCTCCTGACCAGTATGTCAAGGTCTGGTCAGTCAACCCCCATGAGGCCTTCATCCAGCAACGGATTGATTAAGGGCATTATGTTGTTATTGTTGTTGTTATTATTATTATACTTGAGGGAAGTTATTTCAACGTCGCTTTCGTTTGATCTGGCCCCGGATGGAGGTGTGAGGTAAGGGCACTAGACTCTCACATCCCAAAGCTCGGTTAGACTCAACCTTGCCACCGCCTCCGTTGGAAGCCAACCATAGCCCTGTGGGGAGACTGGCCCCGCCTTGAGAATGTGGAATTTCTGCCACTGCATCAGGGCCGTCGAGAATAATGAGCACCAATCGCTAAATCGTTAGCGCAGAAAAATGTACTTACCCCACCCCTCAAGAGGCGGAGGTTGATGATTGATGATGAAAAAATCTACTTTGGGTGACAAGTCAAAATGTCCCTCCGCCCCAAAAAAGTTTATTGAGCGAGAAAAAACAAGAAAAACCATCATCACATTCCCAGTACCAACGCGGAGTAGGAAGAGGGCTGAGGTTGTACCCGTAATTGCATTGGTCGAATTTAAAATATTGTCACAATGCGCCGTGGTATTTAACACCCCATTAATTTAATAGCGTGCTATTTCGCAGCAAAGCGTTAATTGGGCGGGGAGGCAGTCGGCCGGTCGGAGGCTCTCTCTCTCCGCCGGGTCCACCGTCCGTCCGTGCGTCCCGTCCAGACAGCCAAGCCCCACACTGTCGTCCGTCCGCTCGCAGCCGGCTCTCGCGACCGCCGCCGGCAACGAGCCGACTTGCGATGGCACGACGCGCCTGGAGCGATGGCACCTGACTGGCATCGGCGGTGGCGACATTTGTCGAAGGCCATCCTCGGCTTGTCCCCCCCCCCTCCACCACCACTACCACCACCGCCATCCGCCACCGGCTTCCTGTAACTCTAAACCGCGGTTGTTGGGAACGCGGTGCCAAGCATGCGAGAAGCGGTTCACTTGGGCGCTAGCTCTGGCGTTGAACTGTACACTTGTTAACAGACAGCTCTCACAACAATATCGCTGACATGGAAAACTATCGGTGCGTTTTTCTTTCTTATTTTTTTGTTACTCCCAGTAGGGTTGAATTGTCAAGTCTTTTTTATGCATGCACAGTTAAATCAAAGTAATTTCTTTGTTTTTTGGGTGGCGCTAATTTTATTTGGCTGTCGTCTGCTATTTTTGTGAATTCCACATTCCTATGATGAGAGCCGATCTTTGCACATGACAACTGCTGATTACTTCCCGCATGAATGGGATGTTGACGAGCATGAGGAACTCTGGAGCGGGACGATCAGCTGAGTTGAACCCCAACCGGGAGTTGAACTTGCAACCTTCTGAATGCGAGTCGAGCCCTTTGCTACATCACCAGCGAGACAGATGGTGTTCATACAGAGTAGGAACACAAATATTTGTTTTGTGAAAAAATTTCGTTTTTTTTTCATCAGCGCCCATAAAGGAACCAGAAACCAGGGTGGCATGGCACTTGCTTCCAGCGTGATTCCCACGTGCTTCCCACGTGCTTGCCACGTGCTTCCAGCGTGCTTCCCACGTGCTTCCCACGTGCTTCCAGCGTGCTTCCCACTTGCTTCTCACTCGCCGCTTCTCACTCGCCGCTTCTCGATCGCTTCACACTCGCTTGCCGCATGCTTCCCACTCGCTTCCCACTCCACTTGTTTTTTCATTCATCCACACCTGATGACGGCTGCTTGTGTTGCAATAGAAACGTCGTATTCTATTATTTCATTTATTTTCTTTATACGTGAGTTTACCGAAAGAACTGAAGAGTGAGAGCTCAAGTTTGGTTAATTGTTTACAGTCACCGCAAGGTAGATGCATTTTTACAGTCAAGTTGTTCATTTTTATCTATATTTCATCAGTCACACCTCTTCACACTATTCACAGACGTGTATTAAGCTCGCTTTTTGAACTCGGTACGCAACAGGCAAGATACAAACAAAACACAACACGGCACACTATGAGACCTCCTTTACCAGTGGCAAAATATAGTAATAGGTTTTAACCCTTTCAACTGGTACAAAAACTGACACCTTTATACAAGGCATCATGTTTGAAATAACCACAACACAAGCAGTCAAAATGCAAACAAAAAGAAACAACTCTGATGATGATCATCATCAGAGTTGTTTCTTTTTGTTTGCATGATCATCATTAGAGTTATTTCTTTTTGTTTGCATTTTGACTGCTTGTGTTGTGGTTATTGCACACATGATGCCTTGTATAAAGGTGTCAGTTTTTGTACCAGTTGAAAGGGTAAAACCCAATTACTAAAACACGGCACAGTGGGGGAAAGAGCTCTTCAGCTACAAGGCCAAAAAGGCAGAGTTTGTGTAAAAACACGAGCGAAAAATCCTACGACTTACTCTGCCCTCCGACATATCGCACACACTTCTTGGCTTTCGGCCTCTGTGAGCTGTCGGCAGTCGTTATTCATTTCCCGCGCGAGATTCTCGCGACTACGCGCAAGTGCGTGCGGAGTCGCGAGAGCCGGGCGAGCGAGCCGGGGGCAGTTTCCGAGCTGCGCAAGAAAAGCCCCTTCCCAAAAAAAAAAACCGTTTCGATTATGTTTTTTTAGCCACTCTTCATTTATCCCGCCGCTTTGTTTCCACTTCTCGCAAGGTCCATCTCGATAGGAGAACAAGAGAATCTCATTTATTTTCTGGGGCTTGGCCAGCCCAGCTTTAGTTGGGTTTGGACAATGCGGGGGAGGGGGGGTGCGGGGGAGGTGGTGGGCGACTTGAAAAAGGGACCCAATGATTAATAGGAGAGTGGTTAAGCTGCAGACTGCGTTACGGAACTTTTGCAGCATTGTTGGGCACTGAATTAACCTCAGGCTACAGTTGCGTTATCCGGTGTTGTGACGCTTCGACGAGAGTGCCCGCCACGCATTTGGAAGGTTGGTGAGTTCAAACTCCGGTCATCATCATTGTCATCGGCGCTTTATTCCAAACCAAGTGAGATTCCTTTGAGAGTAATCGCCTGACGTTATGTTGGCCGTCATTCCAACACTTTCTTTTCATCCCTGCGTGGCGAATCGTCCCGATCGCTGGGCGCGTGAATGAGGCGGAATTTTCATCCGCAGAATTTGTACACGAAGGCAGAAATGCCGCAAATGTGCCGAAGTAAACTCGACACGGGTTGAGCGCTAGAAGTGTTTAGCCCTCGAAGCAATACATTACACTTGCGATTGAAAGAGATTTCACAGCATCGTAAAATAATAATAGCGATAATGTTTAGCGCTTTGTGAGTTCGCTGCTGGATGAAGGCCTAACTACATGCTTACGCAGTCATGCTGGGGGTACTTTGAGAAACGTCCTCCAATGCCTGTCAGTAGCCTTGGTGAAGCAGGGGGCCTACGTATAAGGACACAGATGCTAGCCACGCAGCTGATTCTGCAACGCATGCGCGGCTGTCCCTGGAAACCAGAACATGGATTTATACCGGAGGAATCCGATGAGCTACGAAGCTCTTTTTCACAGATGTCCAGTCGTCCCTGGGCTTCCGGGCCTAGTTGGCAGTGGTCACAGCCACGTTTCACATGGGATACCAACAGATACACCCACTTTAACAGGAGCACTCAATTTTATAGGCTCATATTTAAAGATATATTTTCACTATTAAAAAGAAAAAGTTGCCATAAAATGAAACTGCATTTTATACGCAGTCGTAACTGAACGTAACTACGTTTTGCAAACTCGCGAAGCCAATCTCGACATTCCGAATTAAAGGCGAGCCGCGAGGAGCCTATCGAGCGATCCATCAAGCAGACAAACATCTCGCTTCCGCCACCACTCCGAGGACGTGTGGCCCCTTGCCTGCTATTGGCTGCGGCTTCTCAAAAGGAAAGAGAGAGAGGGAGAGAAAGGTCCTTCCAGGTCATTTGCCCGCTTGTCTCGCTGGTCGGTAGCCCCTGCTTATGAGCCTTCCCGCTGGGATCGGCGAGCACAGAAGAGAGAGAGATGGAAAATGTGCCCGCGATTAGGAAGCACGTCCGCGATTACATCCCTCCTGCCCGGCAGAGATATGGCCCTCCACCGGCGGGGCACATGCCGCATTACCACGCCCTGGCCATTAAGGGTCATTGTGTGCTCGCCACCGATTGTGATCTGATTGCCGAGGCTTAAATAGATGCAGTGGTTTGCCACAGTCTGATGCACATGGACATTGGCGGCCAACATTTTTAAATGCATTTATTTTTGTTACACCCCACATTTCCCCCCCCCCCTGCACTGTACATTCGTCATCTCGCAGTTCCATATTTGAGGATTATTGAAGCAGGGTCGGTGGACTGAGACTCTGATTCTCCAGCGCCGTGATGCGCCCAGTAGATAGCAGTATAGCAACTAGGTTGCTGATCACCTTATACGGAATATTTAGGTGTCATCTCACAGTTATTTTTTTCTCTCTCCAGGTACTCTGGATTACTCCATCCTGTCAATTACTCATTGCAATGAATTCGCCGAACCCAATGCACAAGGCTTCATGGATATCATCGTTGTTTGTTTATTTTTCTTATACCATGCCTCCCGTCCAGTACATATCGACCATATCGACGCACCCAATAACACCATTTTGGGTGGAGCAGTGGTAAAGTGGTTAGTGCCACCTGAGTGCGATTTCCAGTCATGGCTAACATTAGCGGCTAATATTGGCCGCGAAAGCCTACATGATAAATTGAATTATATGCACTCATTAGGTCTTCCCAGATGTGATCATTTTGCAGAACAAGATGGGAGATGGGAAATGAGTACCACTTTGTTAGAATTCCACGTTAATTGCCCGATGGATTAAGTGGTTCTAGAACGAAAACGTGAAATTGCCATCACAGCCACAGGACTGCCAACCCAACGGATAATCTCGTCCCACGAGGGCCGAGACGGTTTTGACACCTTGCGACTTAAAAAAAAATGTAAGTCGGGAGTCGGAATTTCTGAGCGAGAACTATTTGTACGGAGGGCGCTGTGACGTTTGGCACATGGAAATGATGAGGTCAAATGAAGGGAAGAAAACACAAGAGGGGTAGGGGTGGGAGAAGAGTGAAGCAGACAGGGGGATGGGGGGGGTGGCAGACAAGGGACATTGGTGCACGCCGAGAAGCGCTGCCGCTTCAGCCGACGATCGTTGAACAGGGCGCAATTTTCCACTGGAAACATTGTCTGTCCAAAGTAGCAATCACCATTTCTATATTTTTTTTGCCCACGAGATAAGGCAGAGGGGGGTGAGATGGGAGAAGAATATAGAGGGATGCAAGGCGGTCTGTGACAAATGGGGTGCTGCGGTGGCGAGATGTTAACTACCTCGCCTGGTATGCAGGAGGTCGTGGGTGCGATCCCGACCCTGATGCCTGCTGAATATTTTGAGTTTGCGTGTCTCTCTTCACGTGGTCGTGTGGATTTTTCTCCTGGTCCTCCGGTTCTTCCCCTCCACATTTAGAATCAGTGTGCGTATTTGGATGATATTCATTTCAACATCGTTGGGGCTATATATTATTGGTTCTTTCGGTAAAGTCAAGTAGAAGGGAAATAATAAAAACATAAAACAATTAAATTCTACGTGACTTTACCAAAAGAACCAAGAATATGAATCCCTGCAGTCACGAAAGCTTGAAATCAAAATTGAAATCGTTGGGGCTATCATTTGTGGCCAGGTGGCTTCTGAAAGAGAGCTGCAAAGCTCAGTGGGCCTTACCTGGTCAAATAAAAAATCGTTGAGTTTTAATTGAGTTGATTTCTTTTTAAACGTCTTTCCCACGAAACAAGGCAGAGTGGGTGGGAAGAGAGAGAGAGAGGAGTCTGTGACACATCGGCGAAAAGCACAAGGGCAACAGTGGGAGTGGGAAGAAAATAAAAAAAAATTGCAAAGAGGAAAATCGTGGCGATGTAAGCCCACTCCTCTTGGGCACAGGGGGTAAGCAACGGTGCCCTCTCACGCGTTGTGCGCGACCTCCTGCACAAGTGGACGACGCGGCTCCTCGGCCCCCGCTTTGTTGCCGCGTTCATTGCTCACGCGCGCAGCGTCGCGACAACTGAAATCTGCACAGGAAGTTGTTAAACTTGGCCGGGGGGGGCTCGCTTGATTCGTCGTCATCATCATCAGTCCAGTGCTGCTCCTCCTGGCACGGGAACTGACCTCAACGCTCCATCTCCGCTGGCAGTCGCCCCTCTTGGAAGGGTTCGGTCGTCTGGCTCTTATCCATCAGCAGTCTGGACGATCGTCCATCATCCCATCTCGCGATGCGTCCAGCGCAGGTCCCGTTTACTTTTCCTCATTGTCGATATGACGTCTCCTATTTTCACATGAATCTGTGTTGGTTTAATTGTGGACATCTGCCATCTCCTCCGCTGATATCCCACTGATTCGCCAAATGTTGCACAACTTGACTTTTCAAAACAAGATGTAGGGTACCATCTGGCTTGGTGACACTGGTGGAGGGCTTCAGAATCCGAATTAGGATCTGTATTTAGACTGGAGGAGGGATTCAGTGAGTTATGAAGCTTCTTTTCACAGATGTCCAGTAGGGCCGGGTCATACCTAACTGAATACCCAAGTGTACCTGAGTCGTGCTTGACCTGCGATCGGAAGGTTGCGAATTTGGGCGTATGAATTCCTGACAACGCATCATTGCGGGAAGGCAACAGCGGCTGTCCTTAGGATAGACATATCCCTACCGTTGGAGTTTGGAATTTTCACCGCAAATGCTCGAGTCTACCGAGATCAATGCCACCAAACCCACATTGCCGATCCGCACGTGGAGGAAAACACTTCGACTTGACGTTGTGACTCACGCGTCAGCGTCAAAGTTATCCAGGTTCTTAGTTGACAACTTGAGAGCGCGTTGGTGCCGCGTTCGCCGGCGTTACGTCGAGAGGGATTTTGAGCGCAGGAGCTCCGCAGAGCGACGGCATTGTTGTAGGAGCGGCTGGGCCCGGGGTCAAAGATCAATGACTTATGCATGCGACTGTTGGGGAGAAATAGTCACTGGTGGGTGACGTTAAGAAAGCGCAGCCCTCGGCTGCCCTGTGTCAACACAAACAGAAGGGGGGTGGGGGGGGGGCACACAAAGATCCTTTCGCCTCCCTTCCCTCCCTTCGTCTTTTCAACCTTGCGCTCGCCTTTTATTCTCTCTCCGTCTTTACTCTCTCGCACTCGGGGCGCCCACGAGAGAGCACAGACTCCCTCGCGAGCACACACCGACTTCCCTCGCGTATGTACACACGCCTGCCCCCCCCCCATCCCCTCACCCCACTGCCCCCCTCCCATTAGGGCAGCCACTGCTCCCGCGATCAAACAGTGCCATCATGTACTGGGCCCTCTACCAATAAGCAACAGAGACTGACTCCCTCGTGTCACCACCCGCTCAATCACCACCCAAAAACGCCTGAGCTCCGCAGCGTTTGGAAGCGCTCCGTTCGCTGTCGCCGCGTCGTTTCCTCTCGCGCGTGGATCGCAGCGCTGTGCTGGTTGTCGCACGGCACTGCCATCCACGTGCCCTGGGGTTTGAGTTCCGCGAGAGTCATAAGACCAATGGCAATTGTAACAATGCTCCTCTTTGCCCTGTGTCTCCGTTAGGTTGACAGAGGCTACCTCTTGCGGTGACTCATTCTTCGGATATTGCCCGTGTAATGAAAATCCGCAAGCCGTGCTATCCGCAACTCGTGTTAAATCCAGAGCCGTAGCAGGATGTGAAAAAGAGAAAGACATTTCGTCCATGCTCAGATGGATTTTTCCCATAAATGTACTTTTTCTTTAGTCACGGATAAAGGAGTGAAAGAAGTTGGGATGCGCTTTCCTCCGTCTCGTGGTGCGAAGCGACCAGCAGGGCAATCGTGATGCGGTCATGGGGGGGGGGTGGGAGATTGGTGTTTTCGAATCCGTGGGCCTTTCGGGAAGGAAGACGCTTGCGATGCGTCTTCCGAGATAACGATTAACTTTATTGCACGTTGCTCTGCGGAGCCCCGGGATTTTTTTTTAATGCGGAGTAAAATGGGATGACGTCGCAGATAGTGTTCGTGTGGCGAGCACCACAATTTTACAAGTAATGGCTCTGCTGCTGACCCAGAGCCTGACTTTATCTCTGAGGACAGCGAGTCTGAAAAGCTTTTTTTAAGTGGCAAATAAATAAATGAAACTGTGCAACGCAGCCCAAAACAAAACTGCCTCTCTGGATGTGATGTTGGTGTCCAGTTTACGGACAGGAAAAACGTCAGATTAAAAAAAAGACGTTCGGCATTTTTGCGATCTTCCTCGTTGGCTTAGGATCAAGGTGCATTGTAACTTTACAAGCATTGGCTTTGATTCACCACAGGCATGGACGTTTAATGTAAATCAATGTCGCAGGTGATTCATATTTCTTTGCGATTCATAACATTTCTGGTTTTGTTGTAACACGTGTGAATGCACAAGTGTGTGTTGGTGTATTGCACCTTCAGAGTGTGCCGATATTTTTAAATAAGGCAAGCGTTTCGCGTGTGTCTGTATAACCAGCCAGCGGGAAAGGTATCAAATGAACATGCCACCCTTAGGAGTTGATGTACGGTCTGCATGATTGCATTTTTTTAAAGGCGCCTTCAACACACTAAACAATTTTTTTCCCAAGGTTAAGCCATTATGAAACGTAGATTCGTATCCCTGGCATGAGATCGTCATTCTCGGAAAAAGCAAAAAAAACAAGTTCGCTAAAGCATCAGCCCGAAGAGATGTACTAATGCCTGGCGTCCTGAACTTTCAACCCTCGGCACCCGTCAAGAAAGAAAATCCGTGCGATGTAGCGGGGTCCCCCCGGTCCCCCCCCCCCACCCGAAAAGAAAACAAAATTTTGCCTTTCATTTTCTTCCGTGCTGTGCTACAATTTTCCGTTCCTCGATTCATCCGAGGTTGCCGTGACCCCGCACAGATTTTCTTGGGATGGCAGCTGCAGAGCATGCGTTGCGAGTGAGATCGTTTCATAGGATGTGGCGGCCGGAACCTTCAATGACTTTGGCTTCCCTTCCTCTTTACGAGGGCAAAGATGCCGGCTTCACCCGTGCCTCTATGTCAGACTGCCGCTGGTAATGTACTGCAAGAGGAGAGCAAACCGTTTCGGCAAACATTTTTATTTATTATTTAGTTTATTTTTCATGAAGGATTTCAGCTGTCCGATGCTCGCACTTATCGGTAACCCTCCCTTGCACTTCGACTCTCAAGTGGCTGTTGAAGATTCATCGTGTGCCCGATCGCGCCTCTCACACTGTGACCACCGCATCATTTCACACGGCCGGTTAACATCTGGGCCTGATTATAACCGGCGTGTTATCTTTTCCTTATTCCGAGCCATGCGGTCCACGCTGCCATCAATAATGGTTGCCCAGCTATGGGCAAAAGTGAATATGGAAAAACACGTGTCCTGTTTTTACATATTGTAAAAACAGAGCATTTGTGGAAAGAGAAAAGGTAGTGAACTCTCCTTTCTTCAGCCCCCGTAGCGTCGAAAGAGAATGAGCCCCCCCCTGCTGAAAGCTCAGCAACCCCCCAAATCCCCACAATACCCCCCCCTCTCCACTAAGTTTAACATTTGTCATACTACAGCACTGTTCTTCACTGATTTTGAGAGATAGCGCCAATTTAGCCGATAAGACATCATCAGCGTGTGAGGGCTGCCACACATTTGAAACCATTGGGGGTTTGGCAGCGGCAGCACGATAGTAGGGGGTGTGGGGGGTGAGTTGTCACTCGTTGTCTACTGTCGGGGGCTGCACGTCAGGGGCTGCACTGAAGGCCACTAGGGGCTTCAGATGTCCCGCGGGCCTTCCAATGAAGAACGCCGTGCTACAGGATCGTCTCTACGTATCTCTTGTTATTCTTTTATAAATGTGTGGGGTTGCCAAAGCAGATGAGCGCTAACTCATTTTGCTTCGTCTCACTCAGCGGTGAATTGTGTGTTTTAAACATTGGCACTTTGTACATTTTAAATGCGATAATTAGATCTACCTTGTTTCGTAACACGTCTCTCCCTCGATTTAAAGCCCATCTAATTTACACGTGGGAAAAACACACTCTGGCTGTCAAAATGTTGAACCGGAAGTATAACCGATCCTATCAGGATATCAAATAGGTTTGGCACAATGAAAAAATAGGAGACATATTACGACAGGATAAAATAAGAAATCATAAATTAATTAAGTCCACAAAGGCAGGTTGATTCATGCTGCTTAACAATGTCGTTCATGTCATGTCCTGAAAAGCAAAGCAAGTGCTACATTTGTAATCAATAGATACTACATAGAATCCCACAGTATGCATACTGTTTGACTCACGTGCGGTATATATATATTTAAATGTCTAAAACTAGATGCTGTTCTTGAATTCATGGCATGGGAGCAGTTTAACACGTTGGCTTTCGAGACCAACATTATCCATAATAACAAAGGTTGTTGGGTTTGACCGCGTAAATATAAATGTGTCATTAAACCCGCCACCACCCGACACAGCCAATTAGTAAGGTGTGTCACGTCAACAAAACGTGGCAATTTGTTACTAGTACAGCACACCCGTGTGTTGGAGAGTAAACCCACAACATGTGCAATTGTAAACCCCTATTATGGGTAATAATCAACCGTTGGTTATTTTATTCGGGTACTGATGCCCTTCATCATTGTCAATGGAGTTGGGTGCTGCCATCGTAGACATACTCATTTGAGTGTTGGAGAGACACTGTGATTTTTTTGAGTGGTGAATCACCAAAGCCCCGGGCAACGGATCTGGACGTTGCCCTACAAAGCCACCGCTAATGGGACCTACTGTGTGCACATTTTAGCTTTCCGCACGAGGAATTTCCATGAGAGAAAAGCCACTCGCCGTTAAAGTTTTGGCGGGCTCAAAGCCAGCGCTGTCTGCCCATGCTCTTAATTGCTTGGCAATGCCAGCGTATATTTTGCAGTCCTTGGCACCCAGGCCAGTGTGATTTCAAGTTCATCTTAGTTTCGTGGGCGGTTTGCCAAACCAATCATGCAATCCATCATTCGGACAGGGATACAGCACGCGACTGGAATCCTCATATTTTGGTAACCTTTGTGACGTATATAAAAAAGAAAATGTTCGTGCCGATGGTAGCGTGTTGTTTCATTCGCAGCACATGGAGTCGTTGTAGTATATATGTTGTGTGCGTATTTGTCTTCGATGATGTGCTTTGCGTGTGAATGTGACACCAAGGTTGAAGTGTTTTTTCAGGTTCAGATGAGCTTGGCATGGTGTTTATCATATGTTTGCAGCCCCGTGATCTATTGGTGGAAATTCCACATTCACATGGCAGGAGCAAGTTATGCTATCAGACGACCACTGTTTTGTGTCCGCAGCTATTTCATTTTTAGTTTCTTTAGTCTTTGCGAAGTTGTTCTTCAACAAACATTACCATCCTCTTTAACTACAATAATACCAACCAAGCCGCAAGATTAAATGATGCAGCCAATGCATATTTTAATGTAATAAAGCGTTTCATTGGTTGAGTCAGATATGTATGAATTTAGATATCCTATCTAAGGTATCCACATGAATAAATATGCAATTGGGATTTCATTATTTATTCCCCCCAGATATGTGATGAACTGTTAGGATTGGGCGGTGGAGGGACATCAAAATTTGAGTCATGAAGAGGCATTCTTTCTCATTCTTATCATCCCGTTTGTATTATTGCATTTCATTGTTGTTGTGAACAGTTTTTATCTTAAATTTCGATTTAAAGCTTTCGTGACTGCAGGGATTCATCTTCTTGGTTCTTTCGGTAAAGTCACGTAGAAGGGAAGTAATAAAATAATAAAAATAAAACATAATAAAATAATCTTGCTACCTTATAAAAATATCTTGCGTATTTTTTTTTTCTGCATATTGTTTCCATGCATCGTAAATGTGCGCATACGATTTTAACGTATGATGTTACGGATGCCGCATGAGCTTAAGAGTCAAATTTAATCTACGGATCAATTCATCTTGGCATACTATTTTGCAACAACGTATAGCCTCTACGCGTAAGTGTAACGTGTAAAGTGTGCCTTCAATTACCCTATAAGCCTCTCAAAAGGGCACCGTTAAAGCAAAGCACGGTAGAATGTCATAATGCGCAAAGAGCATTTTGAATATTACAGTTTGTGAACACATTTTCCACTAAGCTGGGTTTTGAAAATATTTGGTGGTCCCCGCAGTATTTCTGTACACGTGGGCGCATTACCAAAATTGGTAATTTGCCGTGAAATTGAAGGTTAGGAACCCAGTGGCGTTACATGTAGTCTGAATTTACCCACTCCAGCATTTGAAATTGCGACATTTGCATTCGGGGTAGAATGCTTCACCCACCCAGCGACATCGATTTTTCAAGGTTTCTTGCAACTGTCAAACATTTGTAAAACTTCGTGCTGAATGGTAGTACTGTGAACCCCTTACATAACCAGATACGATTGAACAAGAACAGTGATTCTTGCACGTGTGATTTGACGCATGCATGGTGAGCTTTCGAATGGATATTAATACATGAATCATTAGTATACCCTTTATCGTGATTTGAGTTATACATTTTAACCTTTGTGCCACCGGGGGAGATAACGTTGGCTGATTTTTGCGCGCTTTTCCAGGGGGTAGTTCACACAGCAGTTGTCCATGAGTCAGTGAACATCGCAACATTTTGTAAGGAATCATGTTTTTAAAAAATACGGGACGTATTTTCACCAGTCTCCTCATGGGAAATCCACTTTTGGCATTCTGCAGCGTTGTACTCGTTGTATCGACCACAACATTTTGATTGAGAGTTGAGCAGTCTAAGCAGGGGGTCACTTGACTGGACGTTCCCTCTTCTTTACGGTTCAAGTTTATATAAGGTCAAAGGTAAAGGCGCAGCCCTGCAAATTGTTCGCTCACGCCACTGCTGGTGGAAGGGCCTCCACTAGAGGGCTCTCTGGAGACTCCCCCCCCCTGTCTAAAGAGGGTATCTTAGCCGACTCTTTTCAACGCTGGAATAGGTGGGAGAACCTGACACTTTATTCCGCAGCACGCGACCTGCCGATCGCCAACTTTATCCTGCTGGGTCGAAAGTGACAATAGTCTAAAGTTTCTCTCTCCGGGCCCAGTTCCAAGGTTTGCTGCCCGATACCATTGCGCTGGACAGCCAAGTGATAGCATGCGAGATAAACAAAGGCATAAAATGGCTCTAGGCTCCAGCCGGTCACACGCTTTCCTGCGGAAGTTCGTAATCTCACGGTATCCGCAAAGATGAGGACACGGCGTGTCGGTATCGTGGCCAAATTGACCGCGCCCGAGCAACGTAATAAATAATGTTCCACGTAAAAAGAATCCAAGCAAAGTTCAGCTGGTCAACAAAACGTGAGCGGTTGAATGTCGAATCGGAGTGGGCGCGTGGCAGTGGCTCGGTGGCTCTTAGCGCGCTACCCCTGTGACCGACCTGCCTGGAGAAGAAAAGCCCAGGACGGTGCAGTCCTCTGTGAGAGCAGGAGAAGCTCCTGTGGCATCTTGAAGAGGCAGCGGCGCAGATCTACCAACGAGGGACTTGTGGCTGCACCTCAGAGCTCTACGTCCTCCCTGACCTGTCCAGTTTGCCGCAGAGAATTCCGGGCTCGGATTGGCCTGTTCAGCCATCTGCGCACTCATCAAAACCCAACGAAATGATAAACGTGCCATGGTCATCATCAGCTATGATGGACGAACAAGAGAGAGAGAGAGAAGATGCCTGTGAGCCCAGTGATCCGACTATGATTCCCAGGCAATTCTTAACATCAGTCGAGAGTGAGATGTGAACCGGTCCTGGGCCGCCCCCCACCCTCCACTCCCCCACAACCATTCACCCATCCACACTGACCAAAGTGGTGAAGTATGGTCGAACAACTCTCTTGGCCAAAACGGCGTGGTGGGTGGCTTCATCTTCCCGACGTAGTTTGACAAGGAGCCGTCGCATTGTCGTGCGTGTGTTCAATAAGCAATTGAATAGCATTGATCTTGAGCACCGAAAAATAGGAGGAAAGTGCAGGTGCATCGATTAATCGATTCATAATTCATTGATTAACAATTATTAAGCAATCAAGGTATGAATGATCGATTAATCGATTCATAATTAATTGATAACTAATTATTAATAATTAAATTTCTGAATCATTATGAATCGATTAATCGATCATTAATACCGTAAACGGTTGAGGTTCCTCTACTGATGACAGAGATGAGCCAATTTGAGTCGGGGGGGCGGGGGGGAGGTGACACATCCACCCCGTTTGAAATGCGCGGTGTACGTCGCTGACAGCACCATTTTGGCCCCATAGTCTTAGCCACGGCTTGGCTCAATAGGAGGCGGCTCAAAGCCACGCTGAACTTGAGGCGGCTCTCGGCGTACGTCCCTCCGAGCCACGCTCGGGACTCCCGCGAGCTGAGGCTGAGCCAGGCGACGGCCGGGCCCGCTCTCTGCTGCGTCTGCGAGGACAGCTGAGCGGCTCAAGGCTGATCTAGGCCGCGTGAGAGATGGAGCCAGAGTTGAACCGCGATGAAGAGCACGGCTTTCTCGATATGACGTAGCCTAGTCGACCCACACGGTGTACCCCGTATTCTTGTACAGGGGAATTGAGTTTCCAGGTCTGTACGGCGTACAGCCGTTTCAATACGGGCAAAATTTTTTTCTCTTTGTTTGTGTTTCTCCCTTGTGATGGGACTTTTTAGGATGAATATTGAGATTTATAAGGGGCACGGGGTGACCAATGAGGTCCAAATTGGTCTGTAATAAGGTAAGGGGTTGACAGGTATGTATTTGTATGTTTTGTTGTATATAGGTGCATAAATAAAGGTTTTAAGAACAGGAACTTAACCGTATGAATTGAGCGTGTGTCTATTTTAAGCCGTGCCATGCTGAACCTAACTGTTGCACGTCCTAATCGACTTAACATTTGTTTTTATTCTCCACCCTCTAGATCTGCTTTTGCTGCTATTTTCATTGGCATTCACGGACGCCGTTGCGGTCTTTAGCTTTGGTGCTTTGTGAACCGAACGTGCGGTAGGGGAACAATCTTTCTTGCGCACAAAGTGTCGGACAATTAAGTCAATTCCTCAACGGTCCATTAAAGATTTGCTGGCCGTCTACAAGCGGCTGAGCTAATCAGCGTCCGCCGGTAAAGATTTAAATAAACCTATTTATGTTTTTTTTTCCCTTTCCCGGATCAATTGTGGTTACTTTATTTTAGATTTGTTCGTGTTGCTGTGGGGACTGGGAGTGTAGTGGTTACCCCGCCGTCCTATGACCCCCGGCCACCCAAGTTCGATTCCTGCTCACGGCCAACACCGGTGACGATTATCTGAACCCGTCATGGGCCTCCCCTAGGTCGACTCAGCCTCATATGAGTACCTGGTCCGGTGCGTAAACATGACCAGTGGGGCAAATTTTTTTTCTCGTACAGCACGCTGGTGTGTTGGAGAGTAAACCCACAACATTTTTTATTGTAAACCTCGATTATGGATCATAAGCAACCGGTGGTTGTTTTATTCGGGGACTGCTGCCCTCCATGGGAATGTGGAAAGTCCACCATTGTCGATGGAGATGAAGCTATACCGTTGTTGCCTCAAACATCACCACTGGGGAGACAAAGGCGGCTGAGAGTGGTGTTGGCCACCTACCCCCTCGTGTGCCGTGCTGGCCTTCATAGTTGCGACTCGCTAACAACATTTTCCCCGGAAGTCCGTTGAGGCTATACGGGGGGATATTTGTCTTTTGTCTTTGTGCATACTTATAGTCACGTGTGTGTGTGTGTATGTGCGTGCGTACGTATGTGCTATTTTTCGTGTGTGTGTTCATGGTCGACCGGAAAGTAGTGACCCATTAAGCCAATGCTTTGGTGGGGAGGGGGGGCATTTGCTGACAGACTATCATGTGAACATTCATTGATTGACCACTTACTTACCTCCATTAGTGCACTTACGCATCCAGGTCAGTGGCAAAGAATAAAGCCCCGGCTACTTTTGCTTTGCGTAAGAGTGAGGCAACAGCAAACGTCATGCAAACTGAGATACTCCATTGAAGATTACTGGGGAATGGGACAATTAAAGGCCCTCTTATTTGGCGGCCTAATGCAAGAATTCGACTTTTAAGCCCTGCATTTTCCAGGGCATAGTGCACTAATATCTCCCCCCCCCCCTCTAGAGCAAGAACGTATGTTACCCCAAATATAAATGCAGTGAGATTCATTGCATCCGCTTAAAAAAAATAAGCAAACATAGCGTCGAATGTCTTGAGAGTGTAAATATTGCATATTGCGTTTAAAAAATAATAATAACTTGCGAGTGATTCCCACTCTCCGGGCCTGTTATTTAGGGTTGGCCACTTGGTGTGATTGCCCTGCGTTGTTATGGGCTCAGATCAGAGTTAAGAGTCCACGCCTTTATATGGATCTTTCTTTCTGTGTGTTAAGACAGTTTTGCCCAAAAGATCAACCAGCAGACTGTGGAAAACTTTAAATGAGAACTTGAATCTTGGCGGCGCGCCATGCGTAGATGTTTTAAATAAACAACTAGATGGATGGGTACGTGCGTCTATGGACAGATTTACGAACTCACACACGGGTGCATGACTCCTTTAACATCGCTCAGTGGTTTAGCCTCTGGCAGTCACCGTGTATGTATGTTGAATTTCGTTTGCACCATACGTAGCCAATCACGCTAATGAGAGCTGCGGCGGAAGGGCAACAAACTAAACACAAAAAGCAGTTCTAAAGAAATGAGTTTTCAAACTAGATTATTTAAAAGTACACAGCTCCATTGCCTTCCTAATATCTAAAGGAAGAGCGTTCCAGACGGCCGCAGATGCGCATCTGAAAGCGCGCGATGTGGTGACTGTCTTCCTTTGACGGTTCGCCAAAAGCCGCTGCGAGGATGACCGGAGTTTGTGTTGACGGTTTACGCTCCTTGACGAGATCAGCAGAGGCATCGTGGGTTCATTTGTGGCAAGCGCACAGTTGTGTCCCTCCAATAAACCTTTCGTCTGGTGAATTTTCTGCACGTGAGTTTTCATTCTTTCTCTCATTCATCTTCATACCCACTTCTCATCCTTCTTTGTCAAGTTCTTCAATCATTTCCTGTAAGCTCATTATCATTGCTCGTTATAATAACTGTGTCATCTGTTATCATTTGGAACCTGCAACCTCTCTTCTGTTTTAGTATTCTCTAAGCCACGTTAAGTGTGATTGAAAAAACAATAATCAATTGTGGGAGAGTATCGTTTTTTTTATTCAATCATCTTTGACCACCAACAGTATTATTTATTAAGACAGAATCAGTTATGCCGGTGTGTCGTTCTGACAAATATTGATAGTGGTACAGTATATACAACTTACTTGTCTGACATGTTTTTTTTCTTCACAATTTCAATAACTACGGTTTACAAAAACGGTATTTGTTATATTTTACTTTCATGCTGTCTTTTTTTCCATCCCAGTTTAACGTGGTTGTTTGCCTCTCGAACTGAGCTTTGTTATCTCAGTGAGCGTTCACCTGCTCGTAAATGAGGTGACCGTCTCCGTCTGTCTCAAAAGTCAAAGAGTCAAAGAGTGTCCCTAATCACATCAGCATTGCGTGCCGCTTATCTCCGTCAATGGCCTTAAGCTTGGTGCGAAATTCTATTTTCTGACGGCAGGCACCAGACCCACAACTGCTTTCGACTTGCCAGAAGAGTGATGCTCATTTTTATCACTCCCAAATAGGTGATTGACTGAGTCGACCCAGACCCAAGATTTTTAACCCGTGATCTTCCACTCGCGAGTGGAGCTCGCTGCCTCAGCTTCACCTCGCCAGATTCATATACTCGCATCGTATCGATGGTTATAGTTTTCGTTTTTAGTTCGTAGAGAGTAAGTAAGCGTGTCTGGCCAGGGCACTTTACATGAAGGGGGTGACAGCCGGCGGTCGAGACCAGCGACGGTGAAATGACACCGGCCTGAAAATTATTTACCGCCGTGATTTTTTACACGTGCAATTGAGGAATACGTGTGCACGTACGTTAAGGCGCTGCGAAAAGCAAGACTTTTTACGCGTTCGGGAAGTTAACAGGTGCGGCGTTGGCTATCCGCCGAACTCACTGAACGCTTCATGACCTGCCCCTTTCGATGCTCCGCAGGGCGGCGCAGAAGCTGAACCTGGCGTCGCGGCGGAAGAAGAGGGCGCTGGCGCCGACCATGCGCCTGCCACACGAGCCGCCCGTCTTCCCCACGAATTTCAGCGGCCTCCTCCGCGTGAGCCCCCCGCCGGCCCCCCCGTGCCTTCTGCGTGGACTCTCCAAGACCAAGGAAAGCCCCGGCATCGGAAAGGTGCGGGTGACCTCGCGACATTGCGACCTCGTTACCTTGCGACCTCGCGACCTCGTGACCATATGACCTTGTGACTTTGCGACCTCGCGACCTTGTGACTTTGTGACCTCGCGACCTTGCGACCTCGTGACTTCGCGACCTCACGACCCTGTGACTTCGCGTCCTTGCGACTTTGCGACCTTGTGACCTCGTGACTTCACAACCTCGTGACCTTGCGACCTCACGACCTTGCGACCTCGCGACCTCGTGACTTCGCGACCTCGTGACTTCGCGCCAGCGCTGCAAGTGATGGGCAGCGGTAGAGCGGCCGTGCGGGTTGATGCGTTTGCATATATGTATGTGCGTATGTATGTGTGTGTGTATGTATGTTTGTGTGGGGAGCGGTAGTATAGCAGTTAGCGCACTGCCCTATGAACCTGGCGACCCGGGTTCAATTCCAGCTCACGGCCAACACCAGTGACGATTATCTGAACCGGTCCTGGGCCTCCCCAAGGTCGACTCAGCCTCAAATGAGTACCTGGTGTGGTGCGGAAACATCGCCACTAATGAGACAAAGGCAGTCCGGCATGCTGCTGGCCACCCACCCCCTCATGTACCGTTCCGGCCTTCATAGGTGCTCGCTAACAGCACTTGCCCCAACAGTCTGTTCAGGCTATACGGGGGATCTTTGTCTTTGATGTATGTCATCTCAGTCAGTCAACCCATGGTACCTGGGTCTGTCCCCTGACCTCCTGCCAGCGGGCGTTCGACACTTCACGTGGCCTTAAATTGCGTATAGCATGGCACAAGCACCATGGTGACATCACCGCCACTTAATGGCGAATGGTGGCGGTTGTTGTTATTGTTGTATGTATGTTGAACTTCTTTCGCACCGTACATGAATCGGAGGTGCCGCCGCATCGCCAGCGGTCTGCGGTTGGAGCTGCGGTTGTGCCAGCGGGGCGGTTGGCCAGTAGGCCACGTGCGGCGCCTTTACCGGTTGGAAATATGTCAAGTTTGAAAATTGCTCGCGGATGACCTATTTGGGTAAAGCCACACCGCAACATTGCCCCCCTACCGACTGTGAGACGACTGCAGGCGATAATCGCCGTGAAACATCACTCCTTCGCGATTGACTTGTGCTGTGAGAACGACACGGATGTGGAATGCATATATTGATCGTTGTCTTGTGGACATACGATTACGATGCATCGAATCATCAAATAGATGTGTTATCCATCAAATCGACGTAGAATTTTGCACATGAGAACACAGCAATGGGGGCATTGTTCATCCCCATTGGCCGCCCCTGAACCATTGCCAGTAACTTCTCACAAACTAGGACTTGCTTTAGCGACCCCAGTGGTATGATTGGTTAAGTGGACCCGACTGGGATCTGAACTCATGTTCTTCCGACTGTGAGTCCAGCTCTCTCTGACCACGGCGCTACCCGGCCGAATTACTTATACAGAATGTGTATTTATACTGGAGGAATCCGATGAGCTAGAAAGCTCTTTTTCACAGATGTCCAATCGTGCAGACGTCTTCATCCAGAAGTCGATTGACACGGGGCTGTATATGATTATTTACTACTATGTATTATTATTACACACGCGTATAAGTAAATAACAATACGTAGAACGAACGTGCACACCAATCCTTGCGGCGGTGCACTGTATGGAAATGTTCAAAGGGTTGTTAATAAGATTTGAGAGGGACATACTAAAATAGGTACCCTGACCTACTGCAGGGCTTATTTGTGAAGCCCCGTGCCTGTAGTTCATACATATATATAAAACAAGGAGTAAACAAGATGGAAAGCCAATCCATTAAGAGAATCCCATGCATTGAAATACGCGTGCAAAACAAAAACCTATCGTGAGTCTGGATTTATAAAGGCCGTGCCTATGTTTAGCGCGTAAAAGCCGAGTAAAAAAATGAATTGGTGAGACAGGTCCACTGACTAATGAGAAAATCCGACAAGGTATATAAAAATACAGTCAACATGTTTTCTCGAGTAACTTGCAGCAAATGTTGAGGGTAGCCCACAATGGCCATTTATTTTCGCTATATTTGGTCACGTTGCACGTGATGCAACGTTTTTTCAAAAAACTATCCATCCCATTTGGCCTGTTAGTTTATATTTTGATGGACCCACTGATTTAGATATATGCACACGGGAATAATAATATTAATGATGTTAGCATGGAACGTGCTCCACGTTTCAAAGTGCAAAAACAAGTCACAGGCAACGTTTTTGTTTACTGGCACTATTTTTTTTTGTAACGTTGCGAACGTCTGGTGCACGAGGTGACATCAGGGTGCCGAACTGTTTACAGCTCTCATGTTTACGCCACAACTGTAGCCCACTGCAATCCATCTGGGAGACAAGTCTGCAAAAAGCCAACGGGCACCGCCAGTGGCCGCATTAATTAAAAGAAAACAGATGCCGGCGAATGCATTGCCAGCTCCATTGATTGCTTACTGAAGTGATCGCATGCAAGGAGACTGGGCCCTTCCTTAAGCGCGTGCACACGTGCAGCTGTTTCAAAGGTGTGCGGTAAACCAATGCGGCAGAGTATACAGATAACATGCGTAATGAACCAATTACACGAATTAATGCACTCAGGTATTGTTCTCTCATCCCGTAGCCATGTACACTGTCACTTGAGATTCACTATCTGTTTTCGCGAGACATTCCATGATAATCGTGGCAATATGCACAGGGGTATAATTTAGTTCACACTTGAATTGCAGGTGATTATCAAGTGGTGGGTATTGTTGATATTACTATGGAGCGTAATGACCTACTCCTGCGGATGATCGCACACACATATACACACGTGTGTGTGTGTATGTGTGCGAGTGTCATCATGTGTGGTAGTGTAGCGGTAAGAGCGCTGCGCTACGAACCCAGCGACCGAATCCAGCAACCGAATCCCGCTCATGACCAATAACAGCGACGATTATCTGAACCGTCCTCAGCCTCCCCTAGGTCGACTCGGCCTCAAATGTATAAACATTGACACACTCGGGAGACAGAGGCGGACGGGGTGTGGTACTGGCCACCCACCCCCTCGTGTGCCATGCCGGACATCAAAGGTGCTCACGAACAGCATTTGACCCCAATGCCTGTTAAGGCTATGCGGAGGGATCTTTGTCTTTGTCATCATATGTCATCCCCAATGGGTGACAGCCTTGGATCTCCATCTCTTCCTGTCCCTCATTGTTAGTGCCACCACCTGTCTGCCAGTTCTTGTAAACAAACCGCTTCAATCCGTTGTCCAGACACTTTGTCTTGCCTTTGATCTCTTGCCCTCCATCTCACCCGTAATGCACAAGAAGTCCACGTGCATCACGTGTCTCATCACGTGGCCAAAAACGTTTTCCCCCCTCGGTCGCTGTACCCATTATACGTTTTTTTTTACTTTGCTTTGCTCTTTGTAATACGTACTTCTAGTCGTTCTTTCATCCCACCTCATTTTCAAGTTTTCTACTTAGAACCCTCGGCAGGTTCAAGTGTATTTGTCTAACCAGGTAAGAACTTGGAGAAGCATGTTGCACGTGTCAACTCACTTCAAGTATTTGCCGGCTTTTGTTCCGTCCCTGTCTTAGTAACAGTCCACGATTCACAGCGGTGTCGCGATGTTGACCAACCGTAACATTTTTCCCATCGTGCATTTGCGCAATTGGCGTTGTGGGCATTTTGCGCAGAAACGCGGTGTGTATTTATCTGAGCCTATGTATTGTATGGCGATAAAAACAAAAATACACACACAGGTCCCACCATTTGCTCTAAATAGACCATCCAGAGAAATGCTGTGAGCAAGCACCGACCAAGGCGAGCAAGCCACAGGAGGAAGACAAAGGCGACCGGGCTCCACCTGCCCAGAGATTTGTTGCAGTGTCACGAATCGGGGGTTGTGATTGAATTCAACAAAAACCTCTCTTTTTGTTTATTTACTGGGGTTAATACAACAGCCGCTCGTGGTGTCTAGTAAATATATGAATAAATAAGCATATATGCCTACACACGCTATTCGATTCATCGATTGAACTCGGGTCGCCGGGTTCGTAGCGCAGTGGCAAGGGACTGCTCAGCCACCATCACACACACAACACCTAAATATAATGCAGTAGCATTACGTAAGGTATATTGTTCTTTTATTAAATACTTGAATATTCGTATGGATTCCTCGGCACGTAACAATATATTGCCTCTTTTGCGATGTCTTCGCTCATCGATCCGTTAGATTCCTTGTGTTTATTTCAGTTAAAAAAACAACCTCAGACCACCCCCATGCCTCACGCGCAGCCTTATTGAGTGAGGTTGGTCATCATCATCATCGCTTATTGAGTGAGGTTGGTCATCATCATCATCATCATCGCTTGCCGCCAGTTCTACAACCGACCTGGCGATGCATCATGCAGCACTCCGGTCCCCGTTGCTTTTTGTCATTCTATTGTAGCCGGAGGGTCAAATAAAGTGTGATGTTATACGTCGTCATATATTAAAATGCATTACCACGTGCAGTCGTTTTCGTCATCACAATAAAAATCAATCCGATGGTTGAAATTAGACCGAGGTAGGAGAAACAGACAATATTTTGAGAGCATGTTTGTTTTACATGTTCACCACAAGTACGTGTGGTCAATGCAGACTTGATTACTTGCAAAAGGTTTCTTTTTTGGTGTTTGAACATCTTAACACCTGTTTTATTGCCAGAAAGGGTAAAACCTATTGTTATTTTTCACAAGGAGTATCAATGTTGGGATTTTTTTCCCTCTAGTTAAAATAGTTAACTATTCAGGTGCTTTCGATTTAAAGCTTTTGTGACTGCAGGGATTCATCTTCTTGATTCTTTCGGTTAAAGTCACGTAATCTGCATTTTCCATAAATATGATAAATTGCTCTGTTGATATGCAAGTTCCTTTGTCAAGGCGCCCTTCCTCCTCTAACCCAGCTTAAATATATGCTGCCAAGCTTGGTGGTGTTCATTCAGACGCTGTCTTTCCGACAGACCTGTTCTTCACCTGAGGACGGCTGCTTGCGTTGTGGCCGAAACGTCGTGAGAATTGTATTTTATCATGTTATATTTTTATTATTGAATTATTTCCCTTTTACGTGACTTTACCGAAAGAACCAAGAAGATATTCAGGTGCTATTTTAAATTGAATTCATCTTTAAATATGTTTTACGTTTGATTCTTATCAGGCCTTATGTGTAAAGTGTGGTCTCCAACTCTTCTTATCCACTCTTTCTCTTTGGCCTCTCTATGTATGTGCTATGAAGTAGGGTCATTGACTAAAACGTCAGCCATATTATGTTTCCTTTTAAGGCCGCGGGGTTATTGACAAATGTGTTTTTTTACATTTGTGTTTGTGCACCATTGCCAAAGCTACATTTAGTTTTTATTGTACCCGCCTCATTATAACATTTTTCTGCATCGAACATGCAATGTTTAAAGTGCCTCATTAACTCAATGACAGTCGGTGTTCCCTGATTTAAGATTTTCCCACCGCTAACATTCAGTTTAGGCGGTCCTCTGAAAATGATTAAATCAAGGTCTCACCATATAAACAATACGTACACATGCCATCATGTCATTTTACATGCTGTCAAAAACCAAATGACATCACGCAATTGCTATTATCCCTTAACTGTTCCTAAAATTCATTTCAAATAATGAATATGCCAAGCATCACATGACAGGACTCCCTTGAAAAAGAGTCTTGGGATTCAGTGAGGCCTTTGCCAGTTATACGGAGGGCGTTTGTTAGTTGTTGTCATCAATGCTGCCAACACATTTAAGTAACGTGTCGTTGAGCGTCATCGGCACGTGAATGTTAACGCACGCACACGTTCGCGCGCATCTCGTGAAGAGACGCGCACGCGAGACGATGTTTGAGGGCCTCCCAATGATCGGTAAACAATCGCGGTGTTCTTGTCTTTTTGCGCGTGTTGCCTCCGCGAAAAACAACGGAGCGTTATTAAAGATCGCGGGAGGCAGGACATGAAGTGGCGCCTATGATTCAGAAGGAAGGCTCGTTCCGGGTTTTTTTTTTATAGATTCTTTATTAATTATTCTATTTTATATCTCATTACGGAGCCGAAGCCGGCCGTTAAAGGCACCTCAACGGTCCCGCAGTGCCCGTTTGCCGCTGAGTGTATGGGTGATTCCGTGCCGCGGGGAGGCGTCCAGGGGGGGCATATTTCACGCGGGGCAGCATAAACGTGTCAGCCGTGGCTGACCCGCGGGGTCTACTCAGGTGACAGAATTATGGCTTCGGAGTCTGGGACCTTATTTCCATATGCCAGCGCTCGGGAAGGAGAGGAGTGGGGTAGGGGTACACTCTCGGGTGCGAGCCCGAGAAAATCAATAGCTTTATTTGACCGCAGTGCCAACCCCAGCAGTTAGAATTGATCAATCACAACGGACGATGTAAAAACATAAACCGCCAGCCAGTGTTGTAGAATAATGTGAAGTTAGAATCATTTTTTGTGTACACGCGTAGATCTGCGTGTGTGCGTGCGTGTGAGTGAGTGAATGGGGAGCGGTTAGCGCGCTGCGCTACGAACCAAGCGACCCGGGTTCGATTCCCGCTCACGGCCAACGCCAATGACGACTACCTGAACCGGTCGTAGGTCGACTCAGCATCAAATGAGTACCTGGTGCGGTGTGTCAACATCGCCACGGGGGAGACAAAAGCAGCCAAGAGTGGTGCTGGCAATCCACCGTTTTGTGCGCTGTGGTGGCCTTCATAGGTGCTCGCTAACAGCACTTCTCCCGTACAGTCTGTTAAGGCCATACGGTGGATTTTTGTCTTTTGTTGAATTCTTTGTGCGATATATTGAAAAGTTTTAGCATACGGGGTTTTGAATCAATTATCATTTTTATTGCATTAACATTGTCTCTGTGGATAGATCACGGGTGACAGATATGCAGATGCGATTTCCATTTGTAAATTAGATGACGTGTTTAAGAAAAGGAATTATGTGTGTTCTACAGCATTTGCCAGCTCTATGAAAAATCTTATAATTAGTGTCTTTATTGTTGGCTATTTGAAAAGATATTCAAGTGATAATAAAATATCGGCCAAATATTAATGCCAGTAAGTAAATAATGCACAGTAATATAACTAGTTGTCAACGAGAGAAACGTACACTCTTTTTAAATTCAGCTTCCCCGTTGATCATTAGAATTTGTTTTATGAAAAAAAACCCTTCAATTTACATTCATATCTTACCGATAAAACAAAATGTTTGGAATATCACCAAAAAAAAAGCAAACATTTGCACTTCTAAATTTCCCTGTGGGCTCTCTTTATTATGCATCTGCAAAACAATTTGAAAGAAAGACAGAAGAGGGAACTGGCAGGCAAAAAAGGGGGGGGGGGGGGGGGGGGGTTTCTGCGACTTGCCCCCCCACCCCCACAACCGTGCTGGGTTATTTCACGAATGAGCGCTAATGTGGATAATGCAGCACCGGTTCCTATTCACCAACCAGTCCCCCCGTGCCCCCCCCCCACCCCCCGGTCCCCCACCAAAACCCAAAGCCAGCGAACGTCAATACTTTATGCCAGGAGCGTTGGGCGCTGGTCATTACTCATTTGGTAATTACTTGTATACATGCTCGTTAATCCTGATGCTACATCGCAACCCTGCAGCACGTATGCCTCCCTTATTTTAGCGCTGCTGCTGCCGCTGCCGCCGCCGCCGTTGTTGTGTTTTCTCTCTCCAGGCTTGTGCTCGATGTTCATATCTGGCCTCAACGACAGAATGTCGGTGGGGTAGCAGCGTCTCTGTCGTTGTGCTCACACACCTGGCGAATTTGATCATTTTTTCCCAGCCGTGGACATATTTACCGGATCACCCCCCCCCCTCACTTCACCGACCCGCGCTAACGGGCAGCGGTGAAGTATGGTCAAACAACCCAACACTTGGTGTGGGGAGGCCTTCATCCGGCAGTTGGATTAGCAATGGGCTATATGTGGCACATTAGGAATGGATCACTCTTTTAATTATGTCCTTGTGCAGCAAGGGAGTAAAGTGTGGTTCTGTGAAAGTCCTGATGTGCTGTGTAGTGCATCAAAGCATGTGTGTACAGCAGCATGTGATGACTGAGTTGGGCCTGTAGGTGTTCTTGGAATTATAGGAGGCATTGGGTGGGTATTGTTACGCGATCTAACCCAAAAAAACCTCGATTGTGGATGATATTGGTCGCGAAAGCCTACGTCTTGAACTGATTGTTACACTGTTTCAGTCATACCATTAAATGTCTCAAAGTCGTACGGCTGCATTTAATATTCACGAACAAATATGATGCCATTTAAAAAGTTGCGGGTCACAGTGTCTCCCTGTTCATAAGACCGACCCCTTGGAGCTCGCTCATGTTGCCATAATCAGCCCTGAGACAGTTATGGAAATGTGACATTCTCATGGACAGGGGCCAGTCACTCTGTCAAGTGATGCATTTCTCTTACAGCAACGTGATACTTATTGCGTCGTCTGTGGATGCACGAGAGGTTGAAACCAAAATAATGACGTTTCAATGTTTTCCCCCTCATACCGTACTTAATGTGACGTTGCATAGAGAGTTTAATTTAAGCTCGTGTGCAATTTCATCACATGCGAGCACATTCACACCGTTGCAAAAAAACAAATTGCGCGATGTATCAATGCAGACTTTGTTTCAACTTTAATCACTTAACGTAACAGGTACAGGCAGCGCGCGTAATAAGGTCATTTAAACTTGGGGCGAAAGACAAGTTAATGAAAGTTTTGGGTCAATAAGCTTTTTACCAGCGATGCTGATAGGGCAAAGAGGAATGGAGCTGTTATACGAAACAAAATGCATGGCATTTGAAACAACAAGGCTTTGGGTGGTGTTCACGGTTCACCGGATTTATTGTGCAAACGTCTGCTTAATTCTAACTTGTATTCTTCACTCTGTAATTACTCTTCCCCCCTGCACAATAACCTCCATCAACTCCCATCATTAACATTACCACCGCCACCTTCACCGGCACCGTCGCCGCTACCGCCTCTGCACCCACCGCCGTCACCGCCCTTCGCAACACGCACCACGCGCAGGTGAAGGTGATGCTCCGCATCTGCCCGTCGCACAGCTGGACGGACAGGGATCTCGACGCCTCCTCTTCTACCTCTTCTTCCCCCTCGTCCTCGTCCTTCCTGAGGGTGGATGGGAACAAGGGGCAAATCATCCTCCAGGACCCCAGCCCCCCGAACGGGTTGCTGAGCCCCCTGGCACGTCGTACCGGGGTGCTGGCACCCAAGATGTTTGCCTTCGACGGCGTCTTCTGCCAAGATGCTTCGCAGGTGTGGTGCCGTGGCTCCCTCTGGGCCTCATCGGTCGTTTTCGCTGGCCATCGAACAAAGACGGTCACTTGCTGTCTTTCCCCCCGCACCTCCGATTAGCACGGTTGGCTACGTACGGTGCGAAAGAAGTTCAGCGTACCTACATACTGCATCGCGCACTTTCAGATGTGCTTCTGGTCTGCGGCCGTCTGGAATGCTCTTTCGCCCGATGTTAGAAAGGCACTGGAGCTGTGCACTTTGAAATATAAATCTGAACGCATTTCTTTAGAACTGCTTTTTGTGTTTAGTTTGTTATCCTTGCACACTTCCGATTACCACGGTTGAAGTTCAACATACATCCATACATCTCCGTTTGTCTCGTGAGCACCAGCCAATAATTGCCTGCCGAAGTCAAATTTACTCGGGTAGTGTACGGCTTCTTGGAATTGCATCGAGACATAGAAGAAACACGTGCAGGTTATTGACGGCATTCAAGTTGGGAAAGAAAGAAAGCAAAGTTGGCTTTGGGCAGGATGGGTCTCTTGGAAGGATGATGATGATGACGATGATGGTCGAGAATGATCATGGAGTGGCAGCCAAGGAAGGGAACGTATCTGGAGAACACGTCAACCTCTGAGGTGATACAATCAGCTCGTTTGCAGGTGCAATCTGGGAGATGGCGGCGGATTGGGGAGGCATTCATCCAGCAGTGGAATGATGATGGCTGCCGATGATGATGATGATGAAGTGTATGGTTCACTTGGGAAAGTTAAAGTGTCTACCTGCTCAGGGTAAAGATATAATAAATACCGTGGCCATGCCTCATTCACTATCAGATTTGTATTTTAAGTCCACATTATTAAGTATTAATTATTAAGTTGTACCTCTGATTATCACGGTTGGCTGCATACGATGCCAAATAAGTTCAACATACACACGTACAATTCGTGTAACTACCTAATGAACTACATACAGCAAGATATTTATATGTATATAATAATTGGATATTTTTTTATATATATAAGTTAGGTTCCCCCTAACATGTGTTTTAAAATGTTCGCATTTCTTTTCATTAATTTGTCTTTTTTAAATGTCATAGCCTACAGTTGTGAACGATGACATTCATATATGTGGGTGTGTGTACGTGTGCGGTAGTCCAGCGGTTCGAGCGCTGCGCTATGAACCAGGAGACCCGAGTTCGATTGCACGGCCAGCACCAGTGACGAATATTTGAACCAGTCCTGGGCCTCCTCGAGGTCGACTCAGCCTTAACATGAGTACCTAGTGCGATGTGTAAACATCGCCACTGGGGAGACAAAGGCGGCCGGGCGTGGTGCTGTGCCACCCACCCCAATAGGTGCTACTTGCGAACAGCATTTGCTCCTACAGTCTGCTCAGGCTATACGGGGGATTTTTGTCTTTGTATGCATATAGTACATATACACTTTTTTTTATTACTAACAACCAGTCAAGTATATGCCACTATATATGCATAACACAATGTGTGGTGTCCCACCAGGAATGCTAATGCAGTTTTAATCATTTACGTTATTTAATTTTTTCCCCCCTGCTAACGTAAATTTGAATCGAGATTATTTCCATTCTCTGTGGGGAAACCGGCACTGAAATTGGGGAGCCCTGATTCAAAATTGGAAGGAGAAGAATAAGAAAAAAGGCGGTGAAAACTTAGCAGGTGTGAATATTTAATTATAATCATTCGATTTTTTTTCATTTGAGCGGCCGCACTGTGAGCACAAAACCATTTAAATTCAAAGTATGTTGGCCGTGGACAAGTGTGCATTATGGTTACAGCAATGAGCTCAACTCTTAGAAATCTGCGGAAGCACCTTGCAGAAGTCATCACTTCTTATAGCCGTCAAATGAATGCAAATTTGAACTGCGTGAACGTGTTTCATTGTAAGCCAAACCGATTCGGGCGATTTCGTGAAAATTCCATGCATACATGATAATGGGACAACGTTTAGCAAGGAAGGCGATAATATTCCAACTATTTATGTTTAATACGTTAACGTGGGCTGTCATATTGAATGCAACATTTTCACAAACCCATTCTTCAAATAAATTAATATGCTTGAAATTAATTTAAAAGCAATTTTTTATCACAACAAACTTTTCTGTAATCATGCTCACCTTCATAACAGCAATCAAACACATATGCACGCACGGAGTATTTATTTTTGATTAATTTCTCCGGAGACTGGGCAACCAAGAAACATTCCCGAAAAAAGTTGACTCAGTTCATGAATAATTTTCACGTTTCGAATCAGTCATTAGCAATATCAACACTTTATAGCCGTTTGTTAATCCACTGCAGGATGAAAGAGGCCTCCATCCCGTGCCGTACCGGTCACGCCAATCAATGCTGGTTGGGGAGGGTTCAGCCCAAGCGCAGTTCGGAAGTTGGAGGAGAGTAAATTGTTTGTGCATTTAACTTCTTTCACACCGTAGGTGGAGTGACTCGTGCAGCCAGCTATAGCTGCAGGGTTTGGTGGTACATGTTGATTATGCCGTTTATTGTGAAAATTCGATCACAGTTCCTATGATCACTGTTACATTGCTTTTATGGCCTTATTTTGGCGATTTAGAAAAGTTTTTGGTTTGACCATGGTTGTTTGTTGTAGTACGGAGTTAGACTGATGGCCTTAATCTAAGTTGTCTTGTGGTTGTTGTTGTTGTTTGACTTGCATCCCACTGGGATTTTTGCACACAGCGTTGGTGTATGGTGCTTTTTCTGCAATATCTTGCTGTTTTTTCATGGATTTTCTGTTTGCACATAGTCACATAGTCACTTTAAGATGTTTTCTTGTTCATGTTTTTGTTTATTGCTTGTTGCGGTTGCACCTGATTCAAGAGCCGAATGGCTCACAGGCCTTTACCTAATACAGTAAAACTGAAACTGAAAGGTGTTGCGGTGGAAGTACAAACAAACTAAAAACAAATTTTCAAGCTAGATTTCAAAATATATAATTCGCCATCGATGTTGGCTGTGATTTGTTGTGCAGTGGCCCAACTGCTGACCACTACAAATGGTTAGCAAAAACACACTTTAAGTTGATAAACTAGCCGCACCCACTACCGACCATTTATAAGCGCATAACCAGCGGTGCCATCAGATACTCGGCATTGTCATCTGCCGCAACGTAGTTCGATGGTCGAGACGTTGTCAGCAGGAAGTCGATGCGCACCGCAGCGATGTTTTTGAATTGCCAAAAGCAGAGCCGTGCGTTCACCCGTTGCTGCGACGGCACCTTCCCGCCGGGGTTGACCTTTTCCCCCCTCTGCCTCCTTTCCCCATTCTCTCTGTGCGCCGCTCGCCGCAGGCTGAAGTGTGCGCCGGCACGGTGGCCGACGTGGTGCAGTCCGTCGTGAACGGCGCCGACGGATGCGTCTTCTGCTTCGGGCACGCGCAGCTCGGTAATGCGTTCCCACGCGCGCCGTCATTAGCCGTGCGCGCACATTGACGTGGGTGCGATTAGGGGTGGCGGGGGGGGGGGGCACGGATTAACCCCATTCCCCTCCCGAGACGTCTGCAAGTTGCAGGGTCGGGGTCCCGTTCACCGCTGAATCTCGGAACATGCGAACGGTTCAGCGTTCATTTTATTCAGAAAGGCGAAGCGCCAATGTTTTTAAAGGCGTTGTACTCACCGTAGAGGACTAGCGACACGACCGCGCTGTATGATAGCCGCACGATATCCCGCCTCGGTACCCAAAAAAGTAATCTTGTTAGATTTGTTCTTCCGATTCTACTCCGATGATGTACGTGTGTGGGCATTGATGCCCACACGACGTGTGCTCACACAAGGCCAAGGCCATCTAGGCAAAAACAATGACCTCGACAGTCAGATGGTGGTAACCAGCCGAGGTGCAGCAGTCGTGCCTTGCACATGGGCATAGGCTAAGAGACAGGCACACGAATTCATGCACATATATATGCAGACATATACATGCACAATACAGACACTGTTGGCCTGGTGCCGACATAATTGGAGCAGACCCTCAAAGTGTTCGGCGTCAAACGCTGCCCAGTGCACAACACTTGCACGATCTGGCAGAAGGAAGGGAAGGAGGAAGGGAGGAAGCGATGAGTGAGGTGTGGGGGCACCAGCAGCGTTCAAAAAAGTGACCACTGCCCTCCGCAGTATGAAAAGGGGCGGGGGAATTTCGATGGCCGCGATGGAACAACCTTCGGACGTCGTCAAATTGAGTGACGCCCGCTGCCGAGACAGCCAGACCCCGGCCCAGGCGAACGCTTTCCCCTCCTCGTGCACGAGCACAGCAATGACCCCCCCTCCCTCCCCGCGGTCTTTGTGCCCGTCGGCAGGCAAGTCCTACACCATGCTGGGCTGGGACGACGGCCCCCAGAGCCTGGGCGTGATGCCCTGCGCCGTTTCCTGGCTCTACCGGCTGATCGAGGAGCGGCGCGAGAGGGCCGGCGCCCGCTTCTCGGTGCGCGTCTCGGCCGTCGAGCTGTGGGGCAAGGACGAGCAGCTCCAGGACCTCCTCGCCGACGTGGCCACGGGCCGGGGCGCGGACGCCGACAGCCAGTCGCCCGGCATCTACCTGCGCGAGGACCCCATCTTCGGCACGCAGGTGCTGCTCCCCACCGGGGCGTCGCCGTCGTCTTCTCCGGCACCACCCGCGCCCCGTTGCCGAGTTGCCGCGGTCGTTGCCGGCGCTGTTCGGTTGTTGGGGCGCTGTCGGCGTCGGTCTGTGCGGTTTGCGGTTGCCTTTCCGGGGTGCGGGGCGGTGGAACGGTCGGTTCGTCAGCGGGGGGAATGTCGCCGGGTCAAAGCGCGTCCCGGTCAGGTGTCGACCCGTCACAGGATCTCTGCAGGGATGTAGTCAAATGACCTCCGCTTTAGGGAAAATCACCGGTGGCTTTATGCTATTTGATTGGGAGATTGGCCCTGCCAGGAAAATGGGGAGTTTCCACCACTGGACTATCCCCCCCCACCCTCCCCCTGCCTCCCCTCCACTCCTTGCCAAGTTATTATTTTTTTACTCATTTTAAACCACTTTTCTTGTACCTCTTGTGTTTTATTCCGTTTCATTTGTGCAGCTCCATTGCCTAAAGGTAACATTTGTGTGCAATTTTCATTTCATTTGATCCATTACATTATGCACAAATAGATGCGTGCATGTATCTGAAGAGTCTTAAGAATCCATATAAATCGATAAACGGATGCATCGTTGCATGAATAAGAAAATAGACTTTGCACACCGCTCGTATTGACTCAACATCCTCCCCCTTAGCCTGTACCAGGGCGCTACAGTGACGAAATGTTAACTCCCTCGCCTGGTATGCAGGAGGTCATGGGTACAATCCCTATCATGATGCTTGCATATTTGGAGTTTGCATGTTGTCTCTGCCCATGGTGGTCGTGTGGATTTTTCTCCGGGTCCTCCGACTTTCCCCCCCCCCCCCCACATTTAGAATCAACGTCACACTTTCAGAGCATTTGCCTGCTATAAATTAACACGCAACGATAAGCGACTTCGTTGGAGGTATCATTCGTGATATCCAGAGATCGCTAGCTCTACAGCTCAGCGGGGCCTCGACTGGTAAAACTAAAACAGTTAAATGGCCGTACCACCGACAACTGTGCCTCCCCCCCCTCGTGGACCCACAACCGCCACCGATCGCCGATCTTCGCCGTGCGGCCATGCTGACCGCTTATCGCCCCCCCGGCGCAGCTGCAGAACCAGAACGAGCTGCGGGCCCCGACTCCCGAGATGGCCGCCTATTACCTGGACGCGGCACTGGCGGCGAGGAGGTCGGGCCGGCCCGACTGCGAGGAGGAGGAGCGGCGCAGCGCGCACATGCTCTTCACCCTGCACGTGTACCAGTACCGCATGGACAAGACGGGCAAGGGCGGCAGTGAGTCCGGGAACGTTCGTGACACGGGAGCGAGTTGCGCGTGACGACGGCGTTCGGGCCACCGGGCCGCTCCGTCTCAAGCTGCCCCCCCCCCCCCCGCTTGAGATGCTCGGGCAGCCTGGCGCCGCAAGCAAGCGAAGCGAATTTGTTACTGGAAGGGAAGGGATCGATTTCACCCGCACACGAGAGGGTGGTGTGGTCAGCACTCTGTCCGGCTACCTTAGCAATATATAATAGTAATCAGCATGTATAGAGCACTACAATCCCATGGATTCTAAGGCACTGGTGGTTACTTCGATTGTTTGAACTCCACCACCTGCTTGGGGTCGAGCTGGATTTAAGATGTCTTAAAGAGGCCGGTAAATATCCAGCGCAAAACCCACCTGCACCCTGACTGCAACCCATGCTGGTGGAAAAGAAGGGGGGGATGGGGGGGGGGAGGTGGCGGGGTGTGCCATAGGGGAAAGTCGTGAAGCCGATGTGACTAACGTGGGTGCACTTTTGTAGACCGGTTGCAGCAACAGCAGCGCGATTATCGCGGAAGGGAGGGCATCGATGGCGAGCCATCGTGCCATCTCGCGTCGATAATAACCCACGTAACAAACAAATGTAAATTTCGATTTAAAGCTTTCGTGACTGCACGGATTCATCTTCTTGGTTCTTTCTACGTGACCTTACCGAAAGAACCAAGAAAACAAATGTAATTTTAAAAAAACCCCCACGTCCGCGCGCGCGCGCTCGCAGTGACGGGCGGGCGGAGTCGACTCCACCTCATCGACCTGGGCAGCTGCGAGCGACCGGTGCCGAGCCGGGGCGCCTCTCAGAGCCCCGCGCTCTCCCTCTCCTCGCTCGGCAACGTCATCCTGGCGCTCGTCAATGGCGCCAAGCACATCCCGTACAGGTGAGGGCACCGCGGGGTGGAGGGAGGGGGCGGGGCGGCGGGGGGGTTTGGCGCCCCGCGCAGTTGAAGTCTCGCGCCGGCACTGTTGTTGTTCCAAAGAGCTCACGCCGCGTGCCGTCTCTGTCACTTTGCACTCCCGTCGTGTGCTCTGTGTACTGCTCGTTATTGTCACGTTCTGACCCCGTGCCCCACCCCTCCCCCCCCGACTGGACACCTGTAAAAAAGAGCTGAATAGCTCCTCGCATTCCGAGGAGAGTACGCGATAACAAACGTCTTACTAACTGCGGTGGCTTTATTTCTCACCGATAATCATTCCGCCCCGCTGGTCGACTTTAATTCGGAATATGTGACGAGCGGTAAGCCACTAGCCGTAGCCAGAGGTGTACTGGATGTCGTGTGCCGGGTGAGGAAATGCTTTACCTGGACGGACCGGGATGCAAGTGAACCTTTGCCTGCGAGGCAAAAGAAGTGCACCCTGTAGGCATCGTGAGTGTGCTCTGTGCAGGGTGCGGACGCCGCTGCTAGGTGTTGAGGGTCAGCGCCCATTTGACCTTCGTGGGCCACGTGGCAATGCGCCAGTTCGCGCATTTTCGAAGGCGATTCCTACGCCCGTGATGCGCATGTCCGATTGGCCCCCGAGAATCGGTCAGGCGCGCTGCGTGCGATTTGGGCTGTTTTACTACCCGCCTTCTAATATGTTCACCCAGAGGTATGCGTTTGAACACCGGCACGTCACGTTTGGTGAAGTGCGGTTACTCCCACCTCTTCCAAGCATGGAAGAGAAGACCAAATTCCCTCTCATAGGACCCTCTAGAGCTCCCCCTGGTGGTGAGAGAGGGAGGGGAGAGGCTTTCACCAGCAGTGTTGTGAGCAAGCAATTTCACGGGTGCACCTTTAGGTGTTTAACCTTTACTTGATGTGCTCATACCCTGCATTAGCTTGGCAGGAGTAGGGAGTGAAGCATGAACATATATTGAGGAGGGATGGTGGTGAGGGAGGGGGGGGGAGTGTGGGTGTGGATGCAGAGCAACAAACGATATAACCACGCTAGCGGAACCGATGTGGGTGACGGGCGAGCGGCTTGTGGGGATCTTGGGTCGGGCGGTCGGTGCGAGGGAGGGGACCCACCGATAAAGATTTTATTTAGCAAGGGCGCCGGGCCCCGTCTGCCCCGACCGCTCTGAATCAATAATGAGACATCAGGACTGACAGCCGCTGTATAACAGCCCGCAATCAGGGTACACGAACGTCAATGCGCCGGCAACGCACCCCTATTGAGCGCCTCGGCCACAGTCGATCGAGCCGTCGACCGAGCGGCGATGGAATCGGGAGGAGGAATCACTTTGCAAAATTGCGGCAGAGAGCGAGACGGTGAGAGGGGGTGAGTGGGTGGGGTCCAAGCCGGCACAGGGCATATTTCACGGGGCTCTATCGCATCAGCCGGAGTGCATTTGCCACCGAGGCGTGTCTCAGCGCGGACGGACTGAGGTGCGGCGCTTGCAGCTTGTCCTGGAAGTCCCACTCCCGGTGTGTTTGCACGAGCGAGAGAGAGACGCACACTACGGCTTGAAGGCCGTTTTCGGCTCGTGGGATTGTTGTGCCCTTCGAGAGACTCAACGCGCAATGGAAAGGGCTCGAGATCGACTCCTGCTTCGGCGGTCGACGTTGATTACCTCACAGCTCCGGCGTAGTTGATATCAGGATCACCTCTGTCGGGGGAACATGGAATTTCCACCATCAATTACGCACTGGAATCAGAGTAGCGTGATAGGGTTATGGCTTCCGCCTTTGGTGAATAAGTGTCAGGGACATGTCTTTTGTACGAAAAAAACAGGCATAGGTTTTGCCATTTCTGGAAAATAAAACAGTTGTGTTAAGATGATCCAATAGAGAAACCTTTCGCAAGGAATCACGTCTGCATTAACCACACGTACTTGTGGTTTACATGCAAACAAATATGCTCTGATAATAGATGGCATTGCCTTTGAAACTGATTTGCCTGCACCAGAGACAGCAGCCTTCTTCATGGCCTAGTCTCACCACCAGGGTCAGACCAGAGAACGCCAAAAGCGAACAGTTCAAGGACAATGCCACTACTCTTTGTTTTTTTCGGTAAAGTCACGTAGGTAAAAAAAAATGAAAAACAACTAAATAAAATCACGACGTTTTTTTGGCTGTAACGGTTCCAACTGAAGATGGAAGCTTATATTGCCTCCGAAACGTCGTGATTTAATGATTTAATTTGGTTATTATTTTTTTACCTACATGACTTTACCGAAAAAACCAAAGAGTATGAATCCTTGCAGTCACGAAAACTTCAAATCTAGACAATGCCCATATATTATCAGAACATGTTTATTTATATGTTCACCACAAATACGTGTGTTCAATGCAGACATGATTCCTTGCAAAAGGTTTATATTTGGTGTTTAAACATCTTAACACAACTGTTTTATTGCCAGAAAGGATAAAACCAATTTTTTTAAATGTCATACTTTGATACTGGTAAAAAGGTCCCAATGTATATTATGTAACGTATCGCTCCTGAAACACTGATCTTAAGTAGTTGTAGGCTATATTACCTCCAGTCTACATACAGCAGTGTGGCAATTAATATTTTAAGGGCAATTATTTGAGCTGTAGTTAAAGGTCATTTCTGTATTGATATACTCTGATCTCGGGCACACTTTTGATTCACAAACTTGATCGGTCTTAAATTTTGATTGAAAGCCTTCGTGACTGCAGGGATTCATATTCTTGGTTCTTTCGGTAAAGTCACGTAGAAGGGAAATAATAAAATAAAAAAAATGTGGATTTCACACCTGATGATGATTGCTTGTGTTGCAGTCGAAACGTCGTGAGAATTGTATTGTTTTATATTTATATTATTTTATTATTGGTCGGTCTTGCTTAGAGCGTGTACGTTGACTCATATTGGCATCACCAACCACTGCCATTCATTACCATCCGCAATTTTTACTCTCGGCCTCCTTAATCGTAATTACGGCTGCGACAACCCACGTGTTCACTTAAAGGGACCGCGACTTCATAACGATTTTCTTTGGCTGCTTAACGTTAACGTCCCCCCCCCCCCACGCGCTCACACGTGGTCCCTGTGTGTTTAGGGACAGCAAGCTGACGATGCTGCTCCGAGAGTCACTCGGGAACATCAACTGTCGCACGACAATGATCATCCACGTGTCCCCGCTGGCCGCACACTACCCTGAGACGCTGTCGACCGTGCAACTGGCCGCCCGCATTCACCGCATGAGAAAGAAGAAACCAAAGGTGGAGAGGGATTTTTAAAAATCTAATTTCTTTACAACTGTTTTTTTTGTGTTTACTTAGTTTTTTTCCTTCCCCCGCACCTCCGATTAGCACTTTTGTCTACATACGGTGCGAAATAAGCTCAACATTTTTATTTTGCTATTTTTATTTTACCAGGTAAGGCCCACTGAGCTATATACAGTCGCTCTTTTTCAGAAGTGACCACAAATGATAGCTTGACGAAGTGGCTTATCACGTATAAATGTATATCAGCCAAATACTCTAAACGAATGTTGACCCAGTGAAAGATCCACTCAACCATGGGGAGAGCATATAAACTCCAAATATACAGCAGCAGGCATCAGTGTTGGGATTTAACCCGCCGACCTCCTGCATCCAGGCGAGGTAGTTAACATCTCGCCAACCGCGGCGAGATGTTACGACCACTCCTCGGATCCACCGCCACCGTCATCATCAACGTCGTCACCACCGATAAACTGCCGCATGAAAGTCTCCGCCAAGTTGTTCACCGTCTCTCACGGTTCTGCGATGGAGGTGACCGTTCACCTGGCACCCTGTGGGCGATGAGCTACGTCCATCGCTGCGTCCTCTCCAATGCGTTCCATTCCTTGGCCGCCACTCCGCCATTCTTCATCAACATTTCATTTTGCAGATTTAAGCACGAGTTGTCCGAACATTCCACAGCTCTCTCGCAACAGGCCGCGGGTACACAGTGAGACTTTCTTTAATATATGTAGAGCTGTAATAATGCTAATAATTATATCTATATACAGTAGACTCTCGATTATCCGTGCTAATGATGGGGAGGACGGCCGCGGATAATTCAAAATTGCAGACTATTCAAAAATAAAACCATTCTCTATGCCCAAAACCACTAATACGGCCATAAATTAAAACTCACGAAATAAATGATCGGATAAATTACTCTTTTGATTTAGAACGAATACTCACGATCAATCGATCGATGCCCATGCTCAGTGATGACGCTTTCCTGCTCCCACGCAGAAGAGCCCGCCCACTAAGTGGATAGCAGAGCCACGCCAATCAACATCAACCAAACTCCGCTATCTGTGGTAAAGATATGCAACTACTGTATTGTAGAGGCGATCACGTGGATTTTAGATAAACCGGCGCACATATTTGCTTGCTTTAAGCATGTGACTTGTAATAAAACATTTCAAAGAATAACAACGTGTAACAGTTTTTAGATCGTTAATTTGGACTTAAGAGAAAATCAATGAGTTATTAATTAATGTAAAAAAATCTCGGTCAATCCGCAAATCGGATAAATCGCACGTGGATAATCGAGAGTCGATGGATGACAATTTGGTTAGATTGCTTAACTCGTAATCAAAAGATCGCGAGTTCATATCATGCTCAGAAGTTGACTGAGCCCATCATCCCTTGGGTATCATGGATAATTTTTGTTGTTGTTGTTGATAATTTCTTGTTACGGTTGTGTGATTAAACAGATAACATGTAAGTGTAGGTGCATCGCCATTAGCTGTAAACGAGGCTCGTTCATTGGAATTAAGATGATGGATGGGTTATTTGAAATAATTTCCAACTGATTTAATTTGAAAAGAGAAAAAAAAACTAACATCTTATTTTGAACGTAATGGATGTTTTTGTTTGCATGTGAGAATGCGCTCATCTGATGATGTGGTTCATTTGGACACGTTGCACATTGCATTGCCTCCTTGCGCAGACATGTGACATTTATTTTTAAACGTGAAAACCTCTTGCACTATGACATTGAAACGAAAAAAAACCTACACATTTTTTAAGTCAATTAGTCGTAATTAATTATCCACAGAACGACAGTTTTACTTGGGATTAATAAAACACTAGTTTGAATCGACTACGAATTATTTTTGCGAAAATAATTTGCTGTTTGCTCTCTCCTGAAAATGACGAACGTTATTAAATGAAAAAATTACCATTTCTATTAAGTATTTTTTTATTTGATATGCAATAAAAGTAAATTATAATAACGCAATTAAAGTTCCCGATGGATTTGATTAAATTTATTTCAAAACAAATTTAATCCGAATGAGACCGAACATGAGATATGGGTTATCGTTCGCGTCGTTAAAATTACGTAACCTGAGATGTAGGTGATGCACCTTAAGTGTTTATTGAAATTATGAAGTCGAGCATGCAAAGCGTTAAATACATTGGACATTAAATAACTGAGCAGACGATCTAGGTTATTGATGAGACTGAAAACACCGGTCAGCCAATGACAGGCATTGGTCAACAGAGTCCCTTGAAAACATTGGTCAGTGAATGAACGAATGAAGTAATGGCAAACGAGAGAATGAATTACGGGCAATCAGGTACGAAATAAAAAAAAACACTGCCAGGCAAATGCACGTATCAGCGACCACGTCAGCTAATTCAAAATGAATGAAGCAATGCCAACGAATTACCGTAGATCATGCTTCACCTTAAAAACATTTGGAAATTAATTAAGAGTCCGCCTATTTAATGGAACTGAAAGTTTGATGATGAATCAAACTCAAACTTTTATGAATTAATTGCGAACAAATAAACAAATATATGTATGATCATTATAACTAATTTGCCGAAAACAAAACAGACGCCACTTCAACATTAACGATTAAACGTGTAGCCCTTTGTCAATCCGCTGCTGCCGGACGGAGACCACGCCACTCCATGTCAGTTACGGGGGGGGGGGGGGGGCGGTTTAACCGGGGGGGGTTAACCGGGGTGGGTTTAACCATGCCTTGTGGCAGCAACTAGCGAGCGAGCAGGTTGAGTCACGCCGACCGGTGAACTGAAACTTGCCCCCGCTGTGTGATCGCCCCACCAGTACGCGTCGAGCTCCTCGGGCGGGGATAGCTCTTGCGAGGAGGGCCGCGCCCGCCGCTCGCCCCTCGCCCGCCCGCTCCACCCTCGCCTCGTGGCTCTCGACCCGGACATCCCCTGCGGCGGCGGCGGTGGCTCCGGCTCGTCCCCGCGCTCGTGCCGTCGCGAGCAGCGCTCCTCCGAGCCCGACTACTCGAGCAGCAGCGAGCAGTCGTGCGACACCGTCATCTACGTGGGTCCCGACGGCGGCGTGCTCTCCGACCGCGAGCTCACCGACAACGAGGGCCCGCCCGACTTCGTGCCCATCATCCCGTCGCTGGGCCGCGAGCCGGCGCGCCGCGAGCCGCGCTCGCCCGCCGTCGGGGGGCCCCGTTACCCCGACCGCGACCGCCTCAAGTGCAGCACGTTCGCCGAGCTTCAGGAGCGGCTCGAGTGCATCGACGGCAGCGAGGAGCCCGACGAGTTTTTCGCGGAGACGGCGCGACGAGAGGACGATGACGATGAGGAGGACGACGAGGAGGAGGAGGAGGCGACGGTTCCGACGGCGGCTCGGGTCGCGACGACGGAGGAAATCGCCGCGTCCTCGCCGCGGCAAGGGCCCGAGAGTCGGAGGGTTCCGGGAAAGTCGGCCCTGCCCAAAGCGCGGGGCACCTCCTCCTCCCTCGTCACCGCCACCGTCGCCGCCGCCGCCATCTCACCGCGCGGCGCCGCGCTCGGCTGCACCGCGGCCAACATCATCGCGCAGTCGAGCCGGGCCGCCATGCTCAGGGACGCGTGCAAGCAGCAGTGTCAGGCGGTCATCGCCGGCGGGGAGCGAGCTCCGAGGAAGCCGCAGGTCGGCTCGCCGCAGCCGCGCAGGGCGAAGCCTTCCGCCAACGGCAAGGGGCCCCTGCCCAGCCCCGCGCCCCCACCCCCGTGCTGCAGCGACGTCGTTGCTACCGGCAGGGTGGCGCAGGAAGGGCCGGCGGTCGAGCTCCGCGCCCAGGGGACCCGCACGCCCCCGGTGGGCATGAGCCTCCCCACGAAAGCGGGCGGCGAGGCGGCGGGCGCCGGGGTGCGCGCCAGGACGGTGACCGTGCAGCAGCCGCTGGAGCTGAGTGACGAGGATGTGCTGGTGTTCGCGCTGGTCGAGGAGCTCACCTTTGGCGGGGTCCTGGGACTGCAGGACGCTCGGGGTCGCCCGGCAAGCATCATCAGCTTCGCGAGCAACTGCAGCGTGCAGGCGCTCGCCTCGGGCTCGAGGCCCGTCAGCATCATCAGCAGCATCGTCGACGACTCCGACTACGACCCTTTCCCGGCCGTGTCGCCCGTGAGCCCGGTGGCGGCGCATGCCGGGGCAATGGCGGCGGTGGCGCAGGACGCGTCCGCAGTGAGCCGCTGCTCGTCGGTGAGCTCGTGGCTCAGCGAGGTGAGCGCCGAGAGCCTGGGCAGCGAGGGCGACCAGTCGTGCGACAGCTTCGTCATGCAGTCCTACGGCAGCCTGGGCAAGGAGTCGGTGGACGCTCTGTCGCTGGACTCGCGCGACCTCATCCCCGACGGCCTCGGCGGCGGCGGGGGCGGCAGCAGCTCCGTCGGCGGGCAGAGCACGCTCCACGACAGTGGCTTCTCCACGTCGGAGGGCGAGAGCAAGAGCTGCAGTAGCTCCTACAAGCTGTCGTCGACTGCGAAGGCGAGCAAGTCTGCCGGCAAGCTTCCACCGGTGCCCCCGTGTAAGCCGGCAAGCGACGGCAAGAGGACCGCTGGGCTCAAGAGCGGCCTGCCACAGGCCGTGAGGACGGTCGGCCACGCGCCGTCGAAGCCGGAAGCCGAGAGGACTGACGCGGCGCAGGGCGGCCACAAGCCTCCATCGCCGCCAGCTGCTGCCGCTCAGCAGCCCAAGTCGACCGCCCCGGCGGCTGCGGCGCCCAAGCAAGGCGGCGGCAGCGGCCGCTTCGATGACCCTTGGAAGAAACGGGATGAAGGCATCGGCTGCGGGCAGGCGTCTGGCCGCGCAGGCAAAAGTTGCTCGGGCCAGTCGAAACAACAGAGCAAACCGAGCAAAGCCAAGCTTTTAACCGGCGGCGCGGGAAGCTCGGCGAGTAAAAGCACGTCGTCGCCGCTCGGCGGTGGCAAAGCCTGCGACGGAGGCATCGCGACATCGCCGCCTGAGAGTCTCACCGCAGCCGGCGCCACCGCGCGATGGGCCGGCAGTGCGGAGAAAGCGGGGGCCCCCGCTCTGCTGCCGACCAGAGGTGCGGAAACACACGGCTTCGCCGCGGCGGGAGCGAGGACGATGGCTTCAAATGCGAGGGGAGGTTGCGGTGCGTACGAGACGCGGCCCAGCGGGCCGGAGAAGGCCGCCTCCTTGCCGAAGCAGAGCATGCTCCCCAGGCTCAAGGGCGCCCCTCCAGCGCCTCCGGTGCGGAAGTCCAGCTTGGATCAGAAGAACAGGGCAGGCCTTCCCGTCAGCGCGCTCTCAGAGCCCGCCTTGTCCTCGAAAGCTCTGGCGAAGAGGCCGGCGCAGAGCGACGCGGAGGCGAGGGTCGTGGTGGGAGAATACGGCGGTGGCGGGCGCTCGCAGCAGCAAGCGAGGGGCGTGGAGACGGGACAGAGCCAGGTGTCTTACGGAGCCTACCCGCACAGGACTAACGTGAGCCTGCATAGCAGCATCCTGTCCCTGCACCGAGCAGACAGCCTCACGTCCTTGAGCTCCCGAGGCAGCCTCGGCAGAGAGGGCAGCGGCAGGAGCGGCGGGAAGAGCTCCGCGAAGGCAATGATGATGATGATGGGAGCGGCGGTCACCTCGAGGGGGGGCGGCGGTCTGCCTCCGCTCAACGTCTCCTCCAAGTCGTGCGGCGGCGGCGGCGCCGCCAAACCGCCCCCGTCGGCGCTCGCCGGCGCCAAGTGCTCGCCGGCGTCCTTTGCCGGGACCTCCAAGCCGCGGAGCATGTCGGCCAGCAGCTCGGCGAGGACGGCGCCGCAGGGCGCGCCGCGGAGCGCCAGCGTTCCCTCCACGCCCAGGACCGTGGCTCGGACGGTTCTGTGCAGCAACAACAACGCGGCCGCCGCCAAGCACGGCCGGGGAGGGGCGGCGGCCGGGGGCGGCATCGGCTGTCCCGTCGGCGGCAAAGCGTCGGCAGGAGTCAGGATCGTGACCAACAGCCGGGTGACGGAGCTGGCCCTGAACGGCGCCGCCTCGCCCACGCCGTCGCCCCCCAAGGTGAGCCACCCGCGGCGCTCCGCCGACTCGGACAGCGGCAACGACAGCGGCGTCAACCTGCCGGAGTCGCCCACCCCGCGGTTCGGCGGGGCGCCTGGCGGCGTGGGAGGAGGCCCCGCGGCTCCGGGCTCGCCGTCGGCGTCCGCGATGCTCCTGCAGCTGCCGTCGCCCTACAGCAAGATCACGGCGCCGCGCAAGGCGCGCTACAGCAGCGGTCACTTCAGCGACAACAGCAGCGTGCTTAGCGGCGACCTCCCTCCGGCGATGGGCCGTTCGGCCATCTTCTACCACGCGGGCGGGGGCGGCAACGGAGGCCCGGGCGGAGGAGGAGGAGGAGGAGGCTGCGGTGGAGGTGGCGGCGGGGGCGGCGGCGGCGGCGGCGGTTGTGGCGGAGGCTCGGGGGGCAGCAGCGGGTACGAGAGCGTGCTGCGGGACAGCGAGGCCACGGGCAGCGCGTCGTCGGCGCACGACTCGGCGAGCGAGGGGGGCGGCTGCGGCGCGTCCGGGATGGCGAGCGAGCGCTCGCGCAGCCTCAAGTCGCTCAAGAAGCGGGCGGCCACCGTAACTTCCGGTACGTTTGTGGTTGGTGGGTGCGGTGCAGTCGTGGCAGGGGGCCAGTCTCTGCCATCGGACAACCAGTGTTGACTTCCGGCAAAATGGTTATGTATTTTATCGGCCGTGGAGGATTTGACCTGTGATGAGCTGAGTTGACTGCCACTGCAAGGATCGGATCTGGTAGCCTTGCGATTGTCAGTCGAGCTCAGCCATGGCCCTGCCTGGCTGGGCCATTAACTGACGTTGTGTGTTGATTGTATTAGTAAGCATGCCATCTGCCTCGATATTATTTTATCAGTGCTGCCCTTCTGCTTTTTTGTTAATCAGAAGAAGATCCCATGGTGTTTCATTGTCAACATGAATTAACCTCGATACAGTGCCTGAGTGCATTGATAATTAACAAGTGAAAGACTAATAAATACAATTAAAATGCCATAATCACGCGGAAATGCACGTGCTTCCTTAATTATCTGCAGCATATTAAAAAACATTCACACGAGGTTTGTGAAATTTAAACGGACAATTTAAGATACTCACAACATTTAGCAGAACCCAGCGATGCCTGGAGCTATAAATAAATGACACGAGGGCAATTTTGTAAAATACGTAACACGCGATGAAGAATTAACAAAGTGAGAACAAGAAAGGTGACCCATTGGCCCACTTGTGATATTAAAACGCACATGATAAAAAGCAGACATTGAAATGGCATTCCGACTGATGTGGAGTGACGTATTGAAAATGCAGACATGCCAAGTACAAATCGACTGCCTCTGTTCCAAAAAAAAAAACTATGAGAATAAATTTTCGCAAATGCTATTGAAAATTCAGTAGCCGCGCTCCCCTTTTTTTTATTTATTTGCTCACTTTCTCATCTTATATTTTATCCCCGGTGAGCCTCAAGGGTAGAAAGTTTAATATTCATCCAATCTTTCACCCTTTACACAACTGTGCTGGATAATGGCAAAAAATGCGCTATAACGTTGAGATAGAATGGGGGGGGGGGGGGGGAAAAAAGTATTGTGCTGTATCTACTTCGACTCGATATGCTTGCAGAGTTTACAGGAGAACATAAACGGCCGAGTCTTCGCCCGGCCAAAGTGCCGCTCCTCTGTTTGCGGATGAAAATCCCAGAGCGGTGGTTTTTCTGTGTGCTGCTGCTGTCATTGACTCACGTTCATCCACAGCACGGTTCCACATAGCCGGCAGTCATTGCCTTGTTGACACGCGCTTCATTGAGGAAACAAAATTCTCGATCCTCCGTTTGTGCACAATGCCTAGGTTTTCGCAGCCGTTATTACTATTAGTATTAGTCTGACTTTATACAAAGCGCTCACAGCACTTCGTGCACCTTACGATTTTTGGGTGAGGCCGCTTAATGTTCTGGCCAAATATTTCGGCTTTTGTCATGTAGCCCTCCACCACCCGACAGAGCGAATGAAAAATGTGTATTGTCGCGTGTGCAAGCGGTACAGTCTCTAAGGTTAAACAGAGAATATTTGACTCTGTGTGTTGATAACAGTGGGAGAGCAAATGTTCCACCAGGGTGCCAAATTCAACTCATGGTAAAAAATCGACCACGTGGTTTGATGCTAAAATGCAGTGGCCGACATCCCGCACAATTTCAGCGACTTTGAAAAGACTCACTTTTTGACCTTCATACGTGCGCGTCAAAAAATGTTAAACGCTGTGTTAACTGCTGGGCGCCTTTTACCGAGCACGTAATTCTTAAACCCTAAATGAGTCCAAAGCGTGACCCTAACCAGAGAAAAGAAACCTGTGTGGCCATAACCCCCCTGTCTCTTATTAACGTGGGCCCACTGTCAGGGTGGCCTCTGGCCTCTAACATTTCGCCCTAATGTGTAAAGTAACCCTGTGACTTTCCAGTGATTTTACGGAATAGTTCAATAATTTGAAAGTGTTTTTATTTCAAACATACATCGTGCTTTTAGCGTAGGACAGTGTACATTTCTATTCGCCTTTTCCCATTCTGGGACTACTACAAGTTGCAGGGTGGGTCCCGAGTGGGGTTAGTGTGGTCAGCACCATGCCTGGCCATCTATATTTCCCTCACGTTGGTATATACACACCGTATAAGGTGCCACTTCAAGGCTGAGCAGATCTAGAGGAGGTCCAGTACCGGTGTAGATGTCACTCCACCGGTCCTGGACCGCTGTAGTGACATCTAGTGCTCCCCGCTCGCACACTCACAGACAATTTATGTTCGCAAGCATTTATTGGGTACTCATTTTGGGCTGAGCCGACTTAGATGAGGCCCTGGGTAAAGTTCAGAAACCAAATGTTGCTCGTGTTCTGGCCTAGCAGCAGTTGGGACTGCAGTGCAATGTATGAGTAGACTCTCGGTGAACTTTTTTTGAATCCGTTCCACGAAAACTATCGTTAACCGAACGAACTCTTACTCGAATATCGGAATTACATGTTTAAAAGCATGACTCTGCAATGTAAACAATAGCCAGTCGAGTTCTCAACGCTCACAAATGAGCGTCGCTGATTGGCTGATGCATGCTCAGCCCCACTTACGAGTGCTCGGATTGGACGAAATTGGCGCCCACGTGCATAACGTAAACGTACCGTTAATCAACGATGTTAAAGCAATTCGAAACTATGCAGTCCTATGGGCGGCTGAACGTTAACCGAAAAACCGTTAACCGATGTCACTGTTTACCGAGGGACTACTGGTACTGATTACCACTATACACACGTGCATGTATATATGCACTCACTTAGAGGGTTATTAATACTTTCAGGTTATTGAACCATTTGTTCACACCATGTGGGACGTCTTTGAGCTTTGATTATACATTTGTACTCCACTGAGGTGCCAGTACGCCGGTCGGTAATATATTATGCATGACAAAATGAATTATACACAGGTATTTGATTCCTGCGTGAGTTTAAACATGAAAAGAAGTCGACTTTTTTTACTCAAGAACTTTGCTTGATGATTTCACCTTCAATGACATGGCATTGAGGGATGAAATATTTTATAGTGATTTTGGTTTTCTTTCTCCATCATCATCATCGTCAACCTTGAAGTCATTTGAAGGATCTTTCAGAATGAGGGTATGCATCACGGTAATTAATAACAATGCGGCGGTAGCTATTTACGATCCAAAAGGCCCAGGGAGCTCATATAAAGTGTGCAATTGTTTAATGGCTAAATAGGAAATAAAGTCAAGGTGTCTCTGTGCTCATACAAAAGCAATTTGTCAGCTCTCATCTCCATTGAGGGGCCGAAGCCAGTGGTGAAAATCCACATTCCCATGGTGGGAGCCAGCCTCTTCTCGATATGGAACGATTCATCTTCTTCTTCTTGGTTCTTTCGGTAAAGTCACGTAGAAGGGAAGAAATAAAATAATAAAATAATAAAATAATAGAAATAATAAAACATAATTATTATATTATTATATTATTATATTATATTATTATGTTTTATTATTTTTATTATTTTATTACTCCCCTTCTACGTGACTTTACCGAAAAAACCAAGAAGATCTAAACGCTGCTTGAACCTGGAGACTCTCCCTTGGGCTCTGCGGGTTGTTCACAGCAGATAACGAATGCCTTGGACTCTACACTCGAGTCGGACTCGTGGGAAAACCCGACCTGGATTCCACTAAACACACGGCCTGGACTCTCCAGCTAACCTACTAACGGATAAATACGCGGCACTGCATTTGAAAGCTTCCTTCTACAACAGCGGTCGGGAACCTATGGCTCGCGAGCCATATATGGCTCTTCTGGTGACGGCATATGGCTCCCAGACAATTTTGAGATGAAAAAAAAATAAAAAAAATCAGTTTGGAACTGATTTTAAAATACTTGTGATATTGCTTAATAATACTGTGTCATTTTAAAGTAAACAGAAATTAGTTTTGAAGATAAATTTCACGGGTCACGGGGCCTCAACGCCTGCATGAAGCTCAACCTCACCACGTACGAACCAGACTACAAGGCCATCAGCAAAACCATGCAGCACCAGAAGTTGCATTAAAAGTAAGACATATTTAATTTATTATACGTTAAAAATACTATATGGCTCTCAATGCAATATATTTAGAAATATTTGGCTTTTATGGCTCTCCCAGTCAAAAAGGTTCCCGACCCCAGTTCTACAAGGTCACCAATGCGAGCAAAGGGGGTTCCCACGATGTCCACGGCTCATTATTCGATGCAGCAGCAGCAGCAGCGTTGGCTCAGTGGCCAGTGAGGCGCAGCGGCTCCAGGCCAGGCAGGCAACGCGATCCGCCGCGGGTTTTGCAGCCAAAAAAATCCTCGCAGCGTCCCGGGAGAGCCGGTTAGGTGACAGCTCAGCAGCCCTCGGGTGCCAAGCAGACCACACCCG